>OX352312.1:19152411-19743358 GCA_947086415.1 Pammene aurita
AGTGCTTATCCAAACATCTATAACACAGGCCATTTGTTTTTACAAAATTCGAACGATCGCGGGGGCTCATACCTAAAAAATCACGGCACTCGCAAATAATGGGATTGGCTCGAACACATAGGACACTTACACGCGCGCGTGTCGGATTCGGCAACAAAGGCATGACGCGGGGCTCTCGGGCCCGAAGGGGTTTTGGCATAAGAAGGCGCTGCGTCAACTAAATAGGTGTTCCCAACGTTGTCATGGTGCCGGCATTCTTCTTCTAGGAAATCTACCAGCTTGTCAAAGGTAGGTAATTCCTTTTGGACATCGCAGTGGCGGCGTTCGAAACGCGACTTTAAGTCCGTGGCGAGTTTTCCAAAACAAATATGAACGAGGATATAAGACCAATGTTTCACTGGCAGTTCGAGGCGTTCTAAGCAACGATAGGCCGTAAGTAAAGGGTTAAGAAAAGTGGCCCGTAGACCAGTCAACCGAGGACTGATATCGGGCAGGGATATTATCTGGGCGATATAAGTGTCCGCGAGGACGCGCGTATTATGATACCTTCTCTTGAGAAGGTCACGGGCTACACAGTAATTACCGGCTTCGACTTTCAAATGTTGTACCAAACGTTTTGGTTCCTCAGATAAGGCACTCATTAAATAATGCATTTTTTGTGTTGGCAATAAATCACTTCGGGTGTCAACGACACTGTCAAACTGGTCAATAGATAGATAGATAGATATATTCTTTATTTGCTTGCCACAATATACACACAGTTAGGTAGGTACATAAATTACATCCTTAAAAAGAAAGAAGCTATAAAAATAGTTAAACATATGAAACCAAAAAACAAAAATAAAACGATTTCTGTGTGCGTTGCAGCAATACAAAAGGGCAGCAATAAAGCTAATCCAGGCGTCCGAACGCCCGTTAAATTGCGGGATGGGAAGATCAGGTAATAGTATCACGTTCGAGTGCTGAGTGCATTGGGGTACTCGCTGACAGTGGGGCGACTATCTCGTTACGTTTAACCTTAATATCTACAACTTGTTCACGCACTGCCTTAATAAGGTTTTGAACATAGGTATATTCCTCAACATCGATGGCCTGATCCAAGCCGCCTAGGAGTTGAGCACTAGCCTCCCTAAACTCCTTATATTGCTCGTCTAGGTCATTTATATAAACCATTAATCGGGCGCGGTCCGCTGTATTTAACTGTACGTGTGCATTTGAAATCCACTCACTGGTTAACTTTAAACTTCCGATTGAATTTCGGTAATCTGTTGTTTCCGTATACAAAGTCGATCTCATCGTGTCGTTATTTTCACTCATTTCAACTTGGATAATAAACAGTAGTAAGCAACAGGAAAATTAAATATAAATCCTAGCACACTTTAATTTGAAACTTAGTCTCTTGCAAATAAGGTCCAACAGGGAAGCGCAACAGTTTGGTTAGTAACAATATGACTACTAATTATCTAAGAACAATTCTACGAGTAGGTGCAATCGAGATTTAAGTCAATATCTAATGGGCTTTAGGGACGTAATTGAGGCAAATCACTTTTCGGGAACAACAAACAAATGAAAATCAGATTTAAAACCAAATGTTTTTCTAAGACTTGCAGGCAATATTGAACCGTAGTACTCGATAATAAGGCACTAATTTCCTTACGGCGTTCGAGTAGGGAAGCGCCACGGGAACGCGTGATACTTTAGGTTATAAAATGAATTCCGGAATGCAATTTTACGATTTAATAATAAGCGGGTTAATTAAGTTACGAAAAGGGGAGGTTTTAAAGACTTCTACTAGTGAGGGGGTAAGATTTTTTCAAAGAGGGGACCTAACCACGCTCTGCTACCAAAAATGTTCACGATTTTGTCAGATGCACGTACCTTTAGGCTGCTGGGAGGCAGGTCGAGAGCACACGGCACGACCAGGAATCAGCTCGGGAACGACAGGACAGGATATCCACGTAAAACTTTCTTGGATCACAAGTATCACAATCAAATAAAAATCGCGGGTCGCGTGCCGGGCGCGTGCATTTCGATAGGTGCATCGGTTATCGTCTGTCATATGTCTGATTTAATAGCAATTACCTGCGCGGGGACTAAGGTTGGAGGGGGATTTTAAAACTATAATGAACAGTACTAAATGTACTAATATGCTTTGGCTAGCTAAAATACGAAAACTATGAATAATCGCAGTGAGATAACGTTGTATAAGTACAAGATATATATCATTAATATCATTTTGATAACCCCAACATATTATTTGTAATAATAACTACGAATATTAATTAATATTTTTCAATGCATCTTGACAGTAAACATAACCCTAATATTATTTCCACTTTCAGCGAGAATTCAGGTCCAGAAGCTATAAAAGGACCAAAATACGAAGCCCTCATCATGTAGGCAGCGAGAATGCCGAAAATCCTTTACATTATATGTTCCTAAAACTTTAATGGCAAAATAAATCAAACATGAAAATGATATTGAAGTGGTGGTAAACTGGAGGAATAAACATCTTTGAGTGGTCCTGCTCAGAATACAAGAGGTAAACAGTGAACATTGTCTTCAACAACAAGCAAGAATCACCAAACGTTCATGTCCAAGACCGCTATCTCATGGACCAGCGGGTAGCAGTTGTAATTGAAAATGAGATATCTACTTGTTACTTCATTTTTTGTGCGATTTGGTTGGCGTAGTAAAAATTGCATACATGTACAAAGAAACATGTTTGCGGTTTCAGAGAAAATGGTAAATAAAAAGTGTCATGCTAATAATTCCTTCACACAAAGGTTTGAAAGGTTTTCTTCAATTAAAACAACTGTTGAAAATAATAATGCTATTTTATTTAATTATGTTGCAATATGCTTACCTGTAGCAATATTTTTTGATCATAATCATAATATCATTCATTGCACCATGTTAATATAATGATAAGTTACTTATAAAGACAAGATATTTTATTCACTAAAATGTGAAACATAATAGACGGAGAGCTAGCCACGTCAGATATGATATGACACAATAATGAGAGCAACGAAACTCATCTAGTCAGTTTGCTACACTATGCTTATAAGTAGATCTGGACATCTGGCAGCTGTAAAGTGGTGGAGGTCAAAGAATGCAAACCACTTCTAGAAAACAGATCCTAGAGTTCTGGATTTGATGCAGTATATGAGGAATTTATATAAATAATTAGATTATGTATATCATTGCAAAAAAGTGTCTGTTGCGGGAAAATAGTGCCAAACGACTTATAAATGTAATTCATAGTTTGTCGCCTACTGTTTTTGTTCGCAATAATACGCAATATGTTATGTTCTTATGTTAAAATATAGGCCCTGTCATTTATCACTGAGGCAACTTCGGCAGTTTTGACCTATTTTGGTATTATATTACTATTACCCAATTCAAAAAATTTGCTAGTCTGTCACTCTAACCTCCCATTAAAAGCTGCCAGATTCCCGGATCTAGCAATAAGGATAAGTATAGCAATCTAACCGAACGAGTTTTGTTGCTCTCATTATTGTGTCATATCTGACGTGGCCAGCTCTTAGTCCATAAGCATCTTAATTCACAAAACTATCAATGAGAAAATATGTGACAGCAAGGAACAATTTCAATTTTTGGCATATGGTGTCTTTGTCCTCTGGCTTTCTGGTATAACTTTAAGTTAGGAGGTGATGATATAATTTTACTGCTGCATGCAAATTTGTCACGAGAAGTTTGTATTTTAATCTTCTATTTAGTAACACTTCGAACAAATGCATGTTTCTTCTTACATGCATGCCTTCTAATTTATTTGGTGGAGCTGAAATGAATGAGAAATCATTAGTTATAATATAAACCACTAGATTGCCTACTAGTGACTAGGTATCTAAACTGAACAGACATAAGAATAGCGATAAGTCCACCCTCTAGCTAGCTCCCATAGCTATCCAATATTCATTTATATCATACAAAGTGAATTTAATTGTAAGCTTAGGTGTAGTGTTATTGTAAAGCGCCAGTGAAGTCGCGGGGACAGGTATTTTACTACCATACCTAGTCGGTTACTAAGTTCTGTTACTAGAGTTTTCACTAAGTAAATAGGAAAATGTAGCAAAATTTTAATTATTCGCGTACATAATTTAAAATCTTATTTAATAGTCAATAGATTACAATATAGTGAATTGAAAACTATTCTCGCAGTTTTTCAGAATTCGCGGAAAAAGGCGTGAAAAATATACGTCAAAATTACGCTCCTTGTTCATGCTGATTTTAAATCCTATTTATTTTTAGTCACGTTTAAAACGCATCAGTCTTACACAATTCGGAAGCTATATTATTTAGCTTCAATTTGGTATATGTATAGTTCACGTGGGGCTATCCGATAAAATACTAGACTATATGTTGCAAGTCTACTTGTTCCATAGCAGTCTAAATCTATTTCTTTTGTGAAAAACTTAAAAATAGGCAATGTTTCAAATGGGAATGTCTGTGGGATAAAATCGCAAGAAAATTAAATGGTGATCACGAAATTACCTCTAATAAACAGGTTTCTTACAAACAAGCAATGGAACCTTCTAAACAAAGGTGCAATATTTATTTGATGCACTTTTGTAAAGTGTAATTTTCTTAAATTTACCGTGTGTTTGCGTCTTCAGGCAATGTTGTGCTTTACAAGAATTTTCAATAAATTTTCCATCCGTTTTGTATATTATTATACCATTTTATGTTCATTAGAAATTAGGCTATTAAATAATTACTTTAATTCTTGATTTAAAACTTTATTTTGTATTTATCAGTCAGAAATCTGGTAACAGAACTTAGTAACCAACTAGGTACATGAATGACTACTAGTTTCAAAGTATACTTACTGCAGTCATGGCTTCATAGATATTGGAAATGCAGGCTTGGGCGACGATTTCGCCACAAATTTCCGAAATTTTATCGTTGTTTACCATCTCGGTCATTTTATAAAAATGGGCGGCCTGCACGGCTAGCACATGTTACAAGCGCGATTTAAGTCGCGAATAGGGAAATCCTTCCCGCGCCTGTCAAAAATCTCGCTTTCCGGTAGCATAACTTGCACTCGTGACAGCAATTGACACGAAGAGAACTCAAAGTCGCGGCGCGAGTCCTCAGTGTTCCCTAATGAAATCAAAGTAATAAAAAAAATGTTTTCACGTGGGACAACACTGAATTGGTAATAGAGTGGTGCAATTCCATTCGTTCTTTGATGGTAAAAAAACAAATTATTCTCAATGGTTTAGTTTTTTTCTGTCAAAGTCATGAACTTTCAAATTTTGTTAACACTTCACAGCAAGAATATTTGTAAGTATTTGAGTTTTATTTATTTACGCCTTTCGGTAATTTAATAACTTCTCCCGTTTTATGTTTTTCACACTCGCTCCATAATAAATATGCACGTAGTAGTTTCGAAACTTCCACTTTTTCGTGTAATTAAATCTTATAATGTATTCTGATCGTAAATTGAAAATATACTATTTTTCAGAATAAGTCCCTCATCACATTCCCAAATATCAAAACACCTAACGTAAAATTTACTGTTACAACGTGAATGTGCCAAGGGACCTGTATATTTTGTAATATTTTCTCGGTGTATCTCATTCATTAGGTATACCATGGGTATACCTCATGAGGGCACAATATTTTTAGTTCCTTATTTATTAACAAAACTAATTTAATTTCAGGCACTACCCAATAGTTTTACAATGATCGCTTATCACAGAAAAAAGAAAGGGTGCAAACTGGAGCGATGGCGATGGCGGCGGCGGTTAGCTCCGGGCAATAGTTAACAAATGCATCACTGAACCACAAAATAACTAATAGTATTACTGAACGTAACTCAAATCCTCAGAAGCTAGAAGCAACGCTCGTCACGGTGCCGAACCGCACATGTTTATATACTGGTTCTAATAATAGTAATTATGAGTTAAATAAAATATTATAACAATATGAGTTGTATTATAGTTAACAATGTGAGTATTGTTTATTTTCCTCGATCTGCGATTTTTTTTACTTAAAATATAAAAACAGGAGGTACAGGTAAATTCACAAGAACTGGCGCTGAATGGCTATGAATATGATGGTAGATTGGCACTGCACATGTGGCTTCTACTTTTGCATAGTTACATATAGGCCTAAATAATGCACTAGATGTGCATCTGTCTGTAGGCTCACCATCCAACGGCGGCACCAGTCTCTCGGATAAGTCGAATTAAGACATTTCGATTCTAGCTCCCACAGTGAGCTGCTATTGATAGTGATTTGTTAGTATGTCTACCGGAAGTTTTAATTTGTTAATGTATAGGTACATAGGTACTGCAAATTATCTCGTATAAGTATAAGACGATGCTGTCGATTCTGAAATACCTACCTATCCGCAGAATGATAACATTGACAACACTCAATGCGTTATTAAAACCAAGACTGAAAACATGGGTTCAAAGCATGCTTTTTACCAAATTAAAGAAAACTTATTTTATTCGTAAGTTATATGATATATATTTATACAAGAAAAGTGACGTTTTAAGAAGCTAACTTCTAATGAAGCTTTATGATATAGGGTACCAAAATATTTTTGGCTTTAGAATACTTGTAAAACAGGTTAATTACTTATTTAAAGTAAGAATTTTCTAGTGGAATTGGCACACTATCTCCAAAAAACCACCCGCGCGAGCGAGTCGCGGTCTTGATGCCGCGTAGACTTGGAGTCGCGCTTTAACGTAAAGACGCGAGTCTAAGTTGTGTCAAAATCGGCAGTTGTGCCAGTTGTGCTAAGGATTTTAGTTCAAAGTCGCGAGTCACTGTCATTTTATGACAGTGGCATTCGATCGCGGCTCTGTCGCTCCTTTCACGCGCAAGTTGTGCTGCCAACTAGCGACAACGCATGAAGTCGCACCGATCTGTCTCTTCTCGCGCCTGTCACGCGTAACATGTGCTAGCCGTGCAGGAAACACTATAGGCCTTTTGTGTTGTGTGACACAATGTTTTATCACTTTAATAATTTTGTGAATAGTTTTTCCTATTTTTCCAATTTCGAAATGAGTTGAAGTTGTAATGATATACTTGGTTTTGATATCCAAATCGCAACAAACCAACGATTTTAGTTTAACTGAAAAAATTGAGATTTATGTTATGACAATGAAGACTTTGACAGTTATATGAGTGACGGATAAGAACTATGGTTCAGTAACTTTTTTTATTGATTTTCCGATGACATTACATATTCAGCCACGAGTAAGGTCAAACTAAGGTCATTCATATATTTATGGAAATATCTTCAATCATTGATTATTATATAGTAGCAAATGTCGGAAACTGCTTGAAAACCTTATATCTCGAAATGGTTTTCGAAATACATCATTTCAAAAAAAATGAACAATGCTAATTGGTTAGAGATGTCGGCAGGTAGAGGAAGACGCAATGCGAGGCAGGTAGGATTGGGCCGGGCCGATACTAGCGGAGTAGGGGTGAACGAGCAAACGGAACCCGTAGGAAACGCGACGTTAGAGTTGATTTTAAAGAAAATTAATGAATTCGAAGGGAAATTGAAACAGCTGAGTTCGAATGCTGACGAGATACGAAGGGAAAACGCGAGTGTTTCTGCACGTGAGGTGACAGGGTTAGTTAGTGAGGGAAGTGACGGGACCGACAGGCAGGAATCGATTAGTATTGCATCCGCGAGTTCTATGGTAGCACCTTCCGAGACTCGGAATTTATACGTTGTACAACCCTCTGTTAGCAAGCCGAGTTTTGACGGAAAACCATTCACTAATCCTATTGCATTCTTAAAGCGATTAAGGAAGTATATAAGGGCGGTTAATGGATCGGACCGCGAGATTGACATAGCACTAGGTTGCATTACGGGGCACGCCCGTTAGGTTATGGATTTATATTCAAAGGGGTGGGTTACATTTGCCGACTTTGAGGCTGATTTTAGACGAAATTACTGGACAGAGCAGATTCAGGAGTCCGTGAGATATAGGCTCATTAATGCAGTATATACGAGTGATTCGGGGATGACGATGTCTGAACATTTTGCCGAACATGCCGAATCAATGCAGTCGTTGACTATAGCATTTAGCGAGCGGGACTTAGTAAATTCCATTATGCGGCACTACGCGATAGATATACAGAGGTTATGGTTTACTAGGACTGAGGAAGTTAACATCATGAGCGGGGCAAATTTTCTGAGAAGCATGGAGCAAAATATAGTTGAGAAGTCGAGTGGGGTCGCTAGAAGTGTAGTTGGTAGTAGTTCAAGAGGAGGACGGTATAACGTGTCGCCATTGGTACGTCCTACTGTGGCGACAATTTCAGCAAATAGATGGAGGAGCAGGGGAAGCTCGACGAGAGGACGGGGTTATCGTCAGGGTCGATTAGGGTATAGGGCAAACTTTAACAGACCTGCATTATCTGGGGTTGAGCGAGAAGGGGTCAGCGCTAGATCGGCTATTACCTTTGTGAAAGAGGGAGAAGGCTCTACTCAATCGAAACATGTGGGGGAGGGACAGTCAAAAAACTAGGTTTCCCTACACAATCGAGGTCCTATAGTTTAATGTTGTGTAGCACAGGGGATAGAGGGACTTCGGAACGAGTGAGGACAGACGTGGCTTATAAAATCTTAACTAACAATGGATGGAAGCCGGGACAAAGTCTGGGAGTCGGTGAAGGAGGCCTTAAACGGTTGTTGAAAGGCGGCGCAAGCGACGGCAATTATAGTAGTCAATCAGTAATTAGGGCCATAGGAGTCTTATTGGAAAATCAGTTTAGCAACGTGGAGGAATGTAATGAAATAGGATTTGCGTGTGGGTCTTGCACAAGAAGAGGAGTGAGAATGTACACAATGTTCCATGAGCTCGATGAGTTGGATGATTTAGGAATTGATTATTCTTTACCTAAGTTACCTGAGATATGTGTGTGTTTGTACGGAAGAAATATAAATGCGCTTATTGATTCGGGAAGTCAGGTCAGCGGAATGACTAGAGAGTTGCACGATTCTATTCAAAGGGAGAACGGCAATTTACCTGCGATTGCGATTCCGGCAATACAAATACAAGGGGCATTCGGATCGCGAAGTGAGAGCACGAATCGTTTAGTACTAATAGAGTTTCAGTTGGGGAGTACCTTAGTAGAAGCATCTGTACTAATTATGCGACGGTTACCTAGGTCGTTGATTCTAGGGTACGATTGGTTACAGCGAGTAAAGGGAGTAGTGAACTGCGGTAGCGAGCGAACATTGACGATCGAACATTTGGGAGTTAGGTCTTGCGTTAGGCTGAATTCAGATTGCAAAGTTGAAAGGTTAGGGGGAGAGACAAATGCAGCTACTATTAATTTGATACTCAGCCGAGATATTAGGCCGATAGGGCGTAGTGTGTCAAGTAAGGAATCTGACAGTGAAAAAAATAAAGGGTACCACCTGGACGATTCAAATTTAAGTAGTGAGCAAAGGGAACTTCTACTACCTGTACTAGACAAGCATTGTAAGGTATTTACGGACAATTTAGGGCTGACTGACAGATACGAACACATCATTGAGTTGGTGGACGAAACCCCTTTTGTGAAACATAGTTATCCGATACCTTTGGCATATAGGGAACAGGTAAAAGAGGAGTTAGGAGAGCTAGAAAGGCTAGGTGTAATCAGACAGGAAGCAACTCCGTATTGCAGTCCACTCACTTTCACTAAGAAGCGAGATGGGTCAATAAGGCTTTTATTAGACGCGCGCGAGCTTAATAAGAAAATGATAGGCGACGCAGGGTCACCGCCACTCACGTCTGAGATTTTACAATCGTTTCATGGAGTAACTTATATCAGTTTGATCGATTTAAATAACGCTTATTTCCAAATACCCTTACACCAGGATTCGAGGAAGTATACAGGATTCTCTTTTATGGGGAGGACATATACTTACAGTGTTTTACCTCAATATTTCCAAATACCCTTACACCAGGATTCGAGGAAGTATAGGGTAATTCCACGAGACTGTAACGTCAGTTACCAATTCTTTCGTATGTTCTTTGATTAATTCAGCAAATATAAGTGATCACATATCTTCCCTATGCATACAGGTAGATATATGGACACTTAAATATGCTTAATTAATCAAAGAAGACAGGAAAGAATTGGTAACTGACGTTACAGTCTCGTGGAATTACCCTATACAGGATTCTCTTTTATGGGGAGGACATATACTTACAGTGTTTTACCTCAAGGATTAAAGACATCTGTGGCGGGATTCTCTAGGGCAATGGATTCTATACTAGATATAGAATAGTGGTACGCGAGTTTTGTGTGAACTATCTGGATGACATTGTCATATTCACCACAGGGGACATAAGGCTACATTTAGAACATCTAGACCAAGTACTAGACAGGTTGGAAGCCGCGGGGTTAACTGGCAGACTAGGGAAGTGTCGATTCTTATGTGTAGAAGTAAAACTGTTAGGGTACATAGTGAATACTAATGGGGTACGTATGGATCCTGAACGAGTGGAGGCCATACTGGACTTCCCGATACCTCGAACAACAAAACAACTACGGGGGTTCTTGTGGTTAGTAAACTACTTCAGAAAGTTTATTTCGAGATATAGCGAAGAGGTTAGACCACTCTGCGACCTATTAAAACAAAATACAAAATGGATATGGACGCAGGAAATAAACGATTGTTTTGAGAGGGTCAAGAAATTATTTGTAGACACGATACTCCTTGCGCATCCGAACCCGAAGGAGACTTATTATTTGCAAACCGATAGTAGTAATTTAGGAGTCTCAGGATATGTTTATCAACTGGACGATGAAGGTGAAGAGAAGAGAATAGGTTTCTGTAGTAAGGATTTATCAGAAACGGAACGCAAATGGACGGTTACAGAACAAGAATTGTGGGCGATCATTTTTAGCTTATCGAAGTTCGAAACATATTTGAGGGGAGCACGATTAGTAATCAGAACAGATCATAAGAGTTTGATATTTCTGCAAACATGTAAATTACTGAGCGCGCGGATGATACGTTGGGTACATTACATAGGACGATTCGACTACACGGTTGAACATGTAAAAGGGCGACTCAACACAGTAGCCGATGTGTTATCTCGACATATAAGAGGGGCAACCGATGTACTAACTAACAAGGCTACGGGGCCTGAAATGAATTTATTCAAGGCAGTATTAGGGCAGGTAGTACAAGACAGATGGAAGGAAATAGGCAATCTTCAAAAGCATGACCGGGCTGCTAGCGAAATAACCAGGCGTATGGAAAAACCGGGCACACCCGAATCAAAACATTATATGCTAGAAGAAGGGGTTCTTTTTAGGACAGACATACATAACAACACATTAAGATTATATGTTCCTGAGGACTTGCAGAGGGATTTAATTGTTAGCATACATGAGGAAATAGGTCATTTCGGACGTTACAAGGTCTATGCCTTGATGAAGGGTCGTTACTATTTCTCAAATATGACACGCATAATAGGACGGGTTGTGAGAGCTTGCGAGGCATGCCAGAAGTCAAAGCACGCGTTAGAAATACACACGGGACCGATTAAAACTGTAATAGCAACCGAGATAGGAGAGCGGGTCTTTTGTGACATCTATGGACCCTTGCCAGCGGGGCGGTTTTGGTTCAAATACATATTTGTAATACAGGACGCTTATAGTAAGCTAATGAGGCTATATCCACTACGACAGGCGAGCGGGAAGGCTACATTAACATGCGTTAAGAAATTCCACAAACAGGTTGAGGTTAGGACACTATGCTCGGATAGAGGCGCTAATTTTACTTCAAAAATCTTTGAATCTGGCGTCAGTCAGTTAGGTATTGAATTGACACACACATCTGTTAGGAATCCGCGACCGAATTCGACAGAGAGAGTTAATAAGGAATTAGGGAGGTTATTTAGAACATATTGTGACAAATCACACCGTTCTTGGGTAGATATAATACCGGAGATAGAAGATTGCTACAATCAGGTAGTACATACTACGACAGGGTACTCGCCGAATGAGATAGTATGGGGAAAAAGGACCCTACTATCGACCGATTTTGATAAAACCATAGCAAAAGGGGTTGATATACGGGAAGAGGTGTTAGAGCAGATTCGGCTACAGGCGCGGCAGAACATAGTTAAGGCGGCGCAGAGTAGAGAGCTTTATTATAACAAGAACCATAAGCTAGTACATTTTGAAATCGGAGATCGGGTGAAACTTAAGACTTTTGCAAAGTCCGACGCCGACAAAATTTTAACAAAGAAGTTCATGCGTCTGTATGAGGGACCTTACGTAATAGGGGCAGTCCCATACAATAACGTATACACCTTGATTGATCCTCATACCGACAGAGTAAAGGGCAATTTCAATGCAATCCACCTGTTTCGCTATTATGAGAATGCCTAACAGAATAGGGTTTTATTAGGGATTAGAACGAACAAAAGAGAGTAAAGAACCACCGTCATAAACACAGGGAGCTTGGGGTGCATGAACAAAAGGGACGCCTGAGTTGAGTAGGTTTTATTACCGTACTAGAAACATAATGGATAGACGTGGGAAACTTGAGACAGGCGTGTGAAATTTAGGACTAGCGTGGGAATTTGGATTAAATAAAGATTCAACGTCAACGGAACAGAAGAAGGGAAAATATATTCTTAAACGACTTTGTGGGTGATTAAAAATATATTTGGGGGAGAGTGAGATGGTCGGCACAGATTTATCGGTTTAATTTTTTTTCTACTTCCGCGTCGGTTCCAATAACGTATCGTCATAAATTTTAGAAAGCGTGACGGGGGTTAAAGTATTAAAACTTTTAACTAGAATTCTTTTAAAACTAAATAAAAACCAAAACTATAGCCATTGAGTTAGACAAGACAACACACGATTTATGGGCACTAAATGGGCTATACTCAAAGAATTAAGACGAAATAGACAATAGGCCGGGAGACATAAATTTAGTTGTGCAACCATTTCTTAAAATATCAAGACAGTGTAAATTACAAACAGATGTTAAGGAAACAAATAAGTGGAACGACAAATCTCACAATCAATACAAAAACACACTTACCAAGAAACTAGGGGCGGGGTCAAAAATGACCCAGCGGTCATTTGCCAATCATGAGCGTGTGAACATTTGGCGACCAATGAAGCTTAGACAGAATGATTTGGGTGTGTCATCTCTCATTCCGGGGGGGGGAGGCTCACTGGAAGGAGACTCAAAGCAGGGAGGAAGACGGAGGAGTCAGTCAGAGGTTGAGGTTGGAGCTGCGCGGTCGAGGGTCTGAAATGATCTGCGGGCTAAGCTTACATACAACTCGGCAGAGTAAAGTGCCTTTTCGTTGGTATAGTAAGGAGTGTTTGTGTTCTGTGTGAGGTTGGAGCTTGTGAACTTCGAGGGGCTCTAAGGAGCTAATCTAGGAGAATAATTGGACTGCAGAGCCTGGGTAAAGTACTCTATTTTATACGTTAATCAGGTCAAGGTTAGTTTCACGGCTTAGTTAGTCTAACTAGTAGTAGAATCGGGAAGTAAAGTTATACTATTCGCTGTCGGTTGAATAAAATGGATTCAGATTTGGGATTCTACAATATTCAGTACCAGGGGTATAAACACGGAACCCGGCAGGGGAATCCGATTGAATTTGTTATCATTATCTTCGGGGCAATCTTGATTATGTACCTAATAACGGGACTATGTGTCGAGGCCTGAAGAGAAGGAGTTCGCAACTGTTGCGAGAGGGTCATGGGAGGTCGACAGGACAATTTTCCTCGTGTAGATATAGAACTGGGTGAGATTAGATAGAATGGGATACGTCTGACCTGACTGTGAAACTAACTAGATATGCTGTAAATACATGCTTCCTTGAACTTTATACAATAAGTCGGTGTGTCTCTTACCCTCAGTAATCACGATCAATTGCGAGAATATTAGCTTAACATATCTTTTGTGGGCATGTGTGTGTATGTAGCATAAATGTACATATGTATTATATATAAAGGCCGAAGGGGTTTTTCGTTTGGATATTCTGTTTTCCCCTTGATTAGAATGGCGTTAGGAATGGAATGTCCGGCCTATGACTGGATGCCACCTCATTCAGTCATGGTCTAAATAATCAATCAGTTTCTTTTTCTTAGACTAGATCACTCAAGTGTTTGAGTTAATTAAAAATTCTAATTTCTGGAAATAAATTAATTAAAGTTAATACTACCTTCTTTTATTACTATGATTAAGATCCGTCCTAGGGTATTTAGTAGGGGAGATTCGAAAGATCCAGACCTCCTCTAATTATAATTATAACCATCAACGGATACTATTTCTAACTCATGAGAAAAGTCTGGCCGAATCTCCAATACTAAAATCCTACTCTCAATACCTTGGTCACGAATGTCTACCTCACTTGGTCATACTAGAAATACTGTTTCTTAGAAATCTAGATGGGTAAATTGTACCTAAACTAAAAGCCAAGTATTAAGGCAGAGTTTTCTCCGAGCTAGATCGGAATGATGCAACAAGATAGAGGCGGCATAGCCTAATGGAGTAGACTTACTTAACGTTACATAACTATAGAGTTAGACCTGAGATACACTAGTAAGTTTAGAGTCGCAAGTGGAATGGCACTTAGGCTACAGTAGTGCTACTCATCATGCTGATTAAATCACCAAGGACCAGAGGCGAGTTCCAGACCGGAGCTAAGCAGCCGGGAGTTTAGAGTGGGTATTTACAGGTCAAATAGTTAAACAAATACTAACTACTAAGGGAAGCTAGGGTGGCGATGCAGAGTATGGGACATTGAGGTAAATCGGGATTTTGCCATAATTAAATTGGACTACTGAAAGTTAAGCTGCAAGTGCTTTGTTCGATTGGAGCGGCGGTGGCGATAACTCAGTACCCAAATACACGTCATGTCTTACGATTGACCTCCGACCTTGGTTTGGCCAAACCAAAACTCATTACCTTAATACATACATATATATATATATATATACTAAAACCATGGTTTCTGGGGGAGGGTCTAAAACCCAATTGATTAAGTACCGGTCTTCTGGACCTGGGAATGTAAACGCTTCGCAGCGAAAAAGGAGGTCAATTGTCCCCCAATAACAATGATTAAGGGCCGTGGATCGGCGTAGGGAGTCCCCGTGCTGGAACGATATCAGTCGTACGCTATGGCCTAGAGCATCATACATGTATCAACTCATTCACATATTCTAACCTAAATAGGCGCGTTAAATCAAAAGGTCCTTTAATTATACCTGGAGAGATAACTAATTTTATTATAAATCATTGAAACTAAATTCGTTACGTTAAGTCTCGGGAAAATCTGGTAGAATGTGTGAAGAGTCTACATGTCCGACGAACAAAGTACACCTGTCATCTAATTATATTAAATCCAATAACAGATGCTGCCTGAGACCGAGATGTCCCCTAACTGCAGTGTTGTTTCCCATTAAGACAAGAAGGGAGATCTCTCTAAAGTACTCGATCACAAATCAATTAAGCTAGACGATCCGCTATGAACCATCACACTATGTCCGAGGTGAGTCCAACCCGACCGACGTCGCGTCCCGAGGTGCTACCGCGAAGGGGCTCCTCAAATGCAAGTTGTGGTGGTCGCCGGAGTGGCTACTCAAGGAGGAGTCACAGTGGCCGACGATGCCGGTCACCATGTCACCGGAGCTGCCAGGGTTCAAGCAGCTGGTTCATGTCGCCAAGGAAGAACTGACATGGGAGGACTTATTACTGTCGAGAGTCACCTCGTATAGTAAACTCATAAACGTGACGTCGTACGTTTTGAGATTTTGCAGGAATATTCGTTTGCCGAAGCAGCAACGAAATCTAAAACAGAACCTTACTATCGAGGAAAATCGTGCAGCAACGGATCACTGGGTCAAGAAGGTTCAGTTGGATGCATACCAAGATGAAGTCATCTTACTGAAAAAAGGAAAGTTGGTATGCAAATCACTTCAGAAGTTGAGCGTCTTCGTGGACGATAATCATTTTATTCGAGTCGGAGGCAGACTACGTAATGCAAGCTTACGTTATGACGTAAAGCACCCAATGCTTATACCTAAGGACCATCGATGGTCGCAATTATTGATGGAGCACTATCACCGGATGTATTGTCATGCTTCGACAAGTGCCCTGATTAATATACTTAGACAACGATACTGGATTCCGTCAGCACGGCGTCAGGTGTCACGTGTCATCAGGGGTTGTATGTCATATTTCAGATTCAACGCGACAGATCAGGCGCCTTTCATGGCTGATCTGCCCGCGGACCGCGTCACGGCGACGCGTCCATTTTCCGGCGTAGCGACGGATTTCGCTGGCCCCTACTTGGTTAAAAGTAGCCATCTCAGAAATGCTAAATCTGTTAAAGCTTACCTGTGTGTTTTTGTATGTCTAAGTACCAAGGCGGTACACCTCGGCCTAGCACCGAGGCTTTCATCGCTGCGTTCACACGGTTTGTGAGTCGACGTGGGCTGCCCGCCCTCGTCCGGAGTGACCAAGGTACCAATTTTAAATCTGCTAGCTCATACCTCCGAGAGGTTAACCAGTTCTTGCTTGACAACGAAACCATTCTAGAGGATGAGTTTCGTCGCCAAGGCGTCCGCTGGGAGTTCAATCCTCCCGGCGCCCCTCACATGTCTGGCCTAGTGGAAGCAGCGGTCAAGAGTAGCAAGAACCTGCTTAAACGAGAGATTGGGGACCGTATACCTTTGAAGGTCTGCAGACGGTATTCTGCAGGGCGGAAGCTATCCTCAACTCTAGAGCGCTGGTTCCAATGTCAGAGGATCCTTGTGACCTGGAAGTTCTCAGCCCAGGTCATTTTTTGATAGGTCAACCTTTGGTGTCATTACCTGAACCTTCCTGGAAGGACACGAATATAAGCTTAAGGAGGTACTTCTCCAGTTGGGCTGCTCCAATTACGAGCGAGATGACTTGCCGCTGTGCCCTACCTCACTATATTAAATCAGTGCTATATATTCACGTATACGGACGTCCAATATCGTACAGTATGAAAAGTATGCGTAAACCGGCATCCATATATGTGTCGCGCAGCTTTGAAGCTACGGACTGATTGTCAACTGATTGACAGTATATACTATTCATGCCGCACCATATTCGACGCCCGATATTTTCTCTAAAGTAGTACCATAGATTCATGTATACGGACGTCATATATCGCACAGTATGAAAAGTATGCGTCAATAAGACATCCGTATATGTTTTACGCAGCTTTGAAGCTATATACGGACGTCAGTTGAAAGTATATACTATTCATGCCGCACCATATTCGACGTCCGATTATTTTTCTCCAGTCGCAAGGAAAAATAATGAAATAAACACATAAATTTAAGATTATTGCTTTATAATAGACAGGTAGGTAACCCTTTAGTTATGACAGGTAAACACAACTGAAATAATTCTCTGTATAACTAGTGTGGTATACAGAAAATACATTACAATACAGTTTAATAATAATAATTATAAAACTTAAAAAATCAATCTCTAAAAATTACGTAAAATTATTAGTATTATTCAACGTATTACTACTGATAATTATCTCTTTGTGACTTTGGAACCTATTTGAGAACCAACTTAATTAATTTTAAGAAAGTATTAGATATTAAATTGTTGTATTGTATTAAGCACACATAATAAACATGTTATAAGGTGCCGTGCTATTAAGCATATACATCTATATGACTTTGTCACCTATTTGAGATCCATCCAACATAATTAATATTAAGAAAGTATTAGATACTAAATTGGTGTATTGTTATTACGTGTGCTATTAAGCATATACATTATTTCACAAGTGAGGGCACGATCTCTCAAAATAAAATATGAACAAAAAACATTATTAATAACATTAAGCGCCACTTTAGGCCAAGCAAATAAGATATATAAAAAGTGTTTTGCAGAATTAATTCCCAGCAGGCTGGAAATCCCTTTAATACCTTCATGTGTTCCTAAATACATGTAATCCGAGTTTGCCCAATCCCAAGAGGTGTGCATAACTTTTTAGCGAAATTTTTGCTCTTTCAAGTTTTTGCTTGTAGCTCGAAAACAGTACGTCCGGAAAATGTCATGTATATCAATATTAAAGAGGGTTAAATTATGCGTCGAATGAGTAACATAACTTCTAATTCGGTTCAGCGGTACAGCCAACATCAAAAGTTATAAACCGGGAAAATGTCTCATTTAATTGAAAAACTCGTATTTTGACTTCCATACCACATATCTTTGAAACAGATGACTCCTATTCAAAAACCTATAGAATAAAAGTTGTAGAGAATACAACTTCACGTAATATCGACATTTCAATTTTCAACTAGAGTTATTTAAATTTAGCATTAATTCAAAATCAGTTTTTTTCTAAATCCTTCTAAGTTGCATATTTTCCAAAAAATATGACGCGTGAGGCGGTACATTTAATGCATCGTTACAACTAAAAACATTTAATTGCATATTTCTAAAACCTATCTAATCAGAAAACTATTTATATACCGTGTTTTATTTTCATTTCCGGTAATTCCAAGGGTAGATTCCTGAGCTTAACTTAAGTATATTTCTTAAAGACGCTAGTGTCCTAATTTGCTCCAGTACTGAGGTAATCGATAGTTCTTTTTCGGCTTTCTGATTCTGTATATTTTTCTTTTAGTCTGAGAACCCGCTATAAAGTCATGTAACTGTGTGTTAAGTCAATACAATATTCATTTTGTACTAAGCAACAACCTCTGCAATCGAAATTTCAATTTTATAATTGAAGTAAAAATGGAAAAATTCGGACCGATGTTCCGAAAGGTCGCAAGTTCGAATCTTGCTCGTCGCGGTGAATTTTTCCATTTTTCTTTTAATTATAAAATTCAATACAATATGTTTCCTTTGTATCTCGGATTGTTAATGTTCGAAACTTCATTGACATGTCATAATGTTCAATTGTTTGGTTGAGTTAATATACAGATTGGGGAATCAATCAATAACTACTGAACCTATTTGACTTAACACACAGGTGCATCATTTTGTAGTGGGGAGAACCCACTACAAACTGATAAGTAAAAAAATAATTAAATGTAGGTTTAAACAATTAGAAGGCATTCATAAAATATCGATTACCACAGAACTGGAGCTAAGTAGGACACTGGCGTCTTCGAAAAATAAACCTAAGTTAAGCTTAGGAATATACCCTTGAATTTACCGGAAATAAAATAAAACACGGTGTATAAATAGTTTTCTGATCGGGTACGTTTTAGAAATTTGCAATTAATTGTTTTTAGTTGTAACGATGCATTAAATGTACGCCTCACACCTCATATTTTATGGAAAATCAGAAGGATTTAGAAAAAAACTGATTCTGAATTCATGCCACATTTAGTCTTTAAAATGACTCTACTTAAAAATTTAGTTGTCGATATAACGTGAAATTGTATTCTCTACAACTTTTATTCTATAGGGTTTTCAACAGGAGTCATCCATTTCAAAGATATGTGGTATGGAAGTCAAAATACGAGTTTTTCAATTAAATGAGACATTTTTCCGGTTTATAACTTTTGATTTCGGCTGTACCGCTGAACCGAATTAGAAGTTACGTTACTCACTCAACGCAGAATTCAACCCTCTTTAATATTGATATACGTGACATTTTCCGTCGGATGTACTGTTTTCGAGCTACAAGCAAAAACCTGACAATGAGCAAAAATTTCGCTGAAAAGTTATGCACACCTCTTTGGATTGGGCAAACTCGGATTACATGCATTTAGGACCACATGAAGGTATTAAAGCGATTTCCAGCCTGCTGGAAATTAATTCTTCGAAAAAATCTCTTGGCCTACTTGCACCATTCTACTAACCCGGGGTTAACCGGTTACCAGGGTTACTAGTACAATTTGAAACTGGATTAATGGCTTAACCGTTTAACCCTGGGTTAGTGGGATGGTGCAAGTGGCACTAAGGAGATCAAACAAAGCTACCATAGGTACACAGAAATGTGTACAGGTGGGTGTGTATAGGTAGTATAAAACTTAAAAAATCAATCGCTAATAATTACGTAAAATAATTAGCATTATTCGACGTATTACTACTGATAATTTACTTTTTGTGACTTTGGCACCTATTTGAGATCCAACATAATTAATTTTAAGAAAGTATTAGATATTAAATTGTTGTATTGTATTCAGCACACATAATAACCATGTTATTAGGTGTCGTGCTATTAAGCATATACATCTACGTGACTTTGGCACCTATTAGAGATGCATCCAACATAATCAATATTAAGAAAGTATTACATAGTAAATTGCTGTATTGTTATTAAGTGTGCTATTAAGCATATACATTTTTTCACAAGTGAGGGCACAAACTCTTAAAATAAAACAAACAAAAAACATTATTAATATCATTAAGCGCCACTTGCACCATTCTACTAACCCGGGTTTGACCGGTTACCAAGGTTACTAGTACAATTTGAAACTGGGTTAACGGCTTAACCGTTTAACCCTGGGTTAGTGGGATGGTGCAAGTGGCACTAAGGAGATCAAACAAAGCTACCATAGGTACACAGAAATGTGTACAGGTGGGTGTGTATAGGTAGTATAAAACTTAAAAAATCAATTGCTAAAAATTACGTAAAATAATTAGTATTATTCAACGTATTACTACTGATAATTTACTCTTTGTGACTTTGGCACCTATTTGAGATGAAACATAATTAATTTTAAGAAAGTATTAGATATTAAATTGTTGTATTGTATTAAGCACACATAATAGCCACGTTATTAGGTGTCGTGCTATTAAGCATGTACATCTATGCGACTTTGACACCTATTTGAGATCCATCCAACATAATTAATATTAAGAAAGTATTAGATAGTAAATTGCTGTATTGTTATTAGGTGTGCTATTAAGCATATACATTATTTCATAAGCGAGGGCACAATCTCTAAAAATAAAAAATACACAAAAAACATTATTAATATCATTAAGCGCCACTTTCACCATTCTACTAACCCGGGGTTAACCGGTTACCAGGGTTACTAGTACAATTTGACACCGGATTAACGGCTTAACCGTTTAACCCTGGGTTAGTGGGATGGTGCAATTGGCACTAAGGAGATCAAACAAAGCTACCATAGGTACACAGAAATGTGTACAGGTAGGTGTGTATAGGTAGTGTAAAACTTAAAAACCAATCGCTAAAAATTACGTAAAATAATTGGTATTATTCAACTATTACTACTGATAATTTACTCTTTGTGACTTTGGCACCTTTTTGAGATCCAACATAATTAATTTTAAGAAAGTATTAGATATTAAATTGTTGTATTGTATTAAGCACACATAATAACCATGTTATTAGGTGACGTGCTATTAAGCATATACATCTATGTGACTTTGGCACCTATTTGAGATCCATCCAACATAATTAACATTAAGAAAGTATTATATTATATATTTATTAAGTATTATTTTTATATTATATATTTATTAAGGTCTTAATATAGTCCGAGTATCATTTAGTTTGCAAATAGAATAGATAACACGCGACTTATTTTTTAGTATAAGAATTTTGTACGTAAACTTTAATTTTAAACCAATCTTTATTTTGAAGCAGTTTTGAATATTTGTCTTTTAATGCGTCACATTCAGCACGTTTCGGGGGCCTTTTGTTTTTGATATGATCTTTGAAGTATTTCGTCACAATATTTTTTTGTTCAGTAGTCCACGGGATAAGTGTCCTTTTTAGGGTTCCGTAGTCAACTAGGAACCCTTATAGTTTCGCCATGTCTGCCCGTCCGTCCGTCCGTCCGTCCGTCCGCGGATAATCTCAGTGACCGTTAACACTAGAAAGCTGAAATTTGGTACTAGTATGTATATCAATCATGCCGACAAAGTGCTAAAATAAAAAGTGGAAAAAAATGTTTTATTAGGGTACCTCCCCCATACGTAAAGTGGGGAGTGATTTTTTTTTTCATTTCAACCCTAACGTGTGATATATTGTTGGATAGGTATTTAAAAATGAATAGGGGTTTACTAAAATCATTTTTTGATAATGTTAATATTTTCGGAAATAATCGCTCCAGAAGTAAAAAAAAATGTGTCCCCCCCCCTCTAACTTTTGAACCATAAGTTTTAAAAATATGGAAAAAATCTCATAAGTAGAACTTTATAAAACCTTTCTAGGAAAATTATTTTGAACTTGATAGGTTGAATAGTTTTTGAAAAAAAATTACAATATAATTTCTGAACTAAGTTTGTAATTTAACCGTATAAGCAAGTGTTTATTGTACCTGTAATTTCTACAAAATTACAATGAAATGACGTGCTTTCAAATAAAGTAAAAACGGTGAAAATCGGCTCACGCAATAAAGAGTTATCCCATAAAAATCATCTTCCATACTTTAAGTTCGCTCGCAATAGGTTACTTCATTTGCCGATAGATGTCGATGTACGTGGAACGCTCATATCATATCCTGATGGCGGTGTTATTTTAACTCTTAAGTGGGGACACTTACAGTGACGGACGGAAAACTACGGAACCCTACACTGAGCGTGGCCCGACACGCTCTTGGCCGGTTTTTTTTGTAGGATTCTTATTTGATGTATCTTTTAATGGACCTTCTTCGGCGATACTTGAATGGTGTACTGACTTATTTGAAATGTTACCATTAGGTCTAGAAATAGGATCTTCATCCGTCATTTCAAACTCAACGACTTCTTCATTTTCGATTTCTCCTCCTATGATTTCTTCATTCATGTTTAAGTTTATTTGGTCTAAAGTTTTTCCTTGATATTTGTCTGCTAGTCCATCTTCCATTAATAATAATAATTTGGAGATTTTAGCAGTCTGATAAACATCATTCGGTAATCTATAATTGTCCTTGTGTACACTTAGAGTGTGACCCATGAAAGTCGCCAGTTGTTCCATTTCTGATTCGTTCATGGTAAATAATTGGGTCATTGTTGCTAAGTGTTTGCGAAGCCGTGTAGAAGTAAGAGCCCTGTAATTTTGCACTCCGGATGCTTTAGCGAGTTTTTCCAAACTTTTATAGCCACAAATAGTTGTGCCACCTGCTTTTACAAACAACATATCATTATCATTTTCAATATAAAAATGTCTCACGTCTAAAATTTTCTTTATGTCATTTTGGATTTCGGCACTAAATAAAACTGGAACTCCTCTTCCTCTTTTGCCACGGATTACAATCCTTTTCAATTGGTCAACTAGTATCCTTTCTGTTGGAGATAGGACTTTCTCGAATTCTTCATACTTATTACTCTCATTCCCATGTTTCATATAATCACTCAATTTTAATCGTTGTAATTCACCTGGTCGCCGTCTATTAAGTAGGATTACGCGACAATACGTTGACTCCATTAAATTGTTAAATGCTTCTACATTCATATTTTCTTTAGACTGTTCCATACTATCAGCTGCCTGTTTTGCTACTTTGCACAGATAATCTTTAAACAACTTTAAATCGGAAGCTAACGGGACGATAGTTGTCTTATTCCATTTTTTCACATTGAGATCATCTGCTGCCTGGCTGGAAATGTCAAACTTCTAGTTGTCTCCAATTAAAGAAGATAATGTTTTTAAATCTGCTTGAACTCTAGCAGTATCAACCGTGGCTTCCGTTTTGCAAATTTGTAATAACGCTATGCTACAACATTGTTTTATCGACGTTGCGATGTTCATTGCATATGTTGGTGCATCAAATTGGGTTTTAGTTTCGTCGTATCGGGCCACTATTTTTGTAGCTTGTACCAATGTATCGTAATATTGGGGTCTTAACGACTGTTCCAAGCTAACAATATGTGGTTTCAAGTTAGACACTTCTACAAACAATTTTGCCAGCTCGCGCATTTTACGCGACACAACAGTTGCAAAATGTTTTTCTCGGTGTGACCTCAAATATTGTGCTCCAAACATACAAATCAGAGAATCCTTTTTGGCAATTAATGATATTTTATCGGGTTTCATCCTAGGAAATACTTCGTTCATTAAGTTTTTGTCAACTTTAACATTACGCAAAAGGAAATTTTGAGCGTGGACTTGAGCATTTTTAGTTGGTAAATTATGATCACATTTTTTTACATGTTTCCAGAGGTGTTTCTTAGAGTAAAATCCCAAGCATTTCGAGCACGGCAAATAGTCGGTCTTATCTGAAAAACGAGTCTTTTTCATTGGTTTGAAGGAACTTTGGAGGTTACTGATGTAATTACCTTTTTTTTGCAAATCTCTAAAAACCTTTTTACGATTGGCACTTTTTTTAGGTGCTGCTAATGCATTTTGCACTTCAGGTTCCGCTGGATGATTTCGCACCATATGTCTTGCAAAATTTAAAATGTAATTTTCACAATAAAAACAAAAGTCGCGCTGACGAACACGTTTACCTTTCATTAATCCCTCTTCTGACAGAGTTGCGTTATCTTGCGATAGTCCTTGTTCTGCTTCTTTTATTCCATCTTCTTCTTCTGCATGATATGGTCGATATTGTATCATATTCTCTTTATTTATTTTGAGCTTCTGATCAAATGGCTCTTTTGAGGTTTCATAAGAAGTAACCTGAAATGTAAATAAAGGGAATAATTAATATATTTTAAATCTAATTTATCCACTTTTAAGCATAATAGCAACTAAAACACCCAGTAATCTAACAATCCTGTAACGGTATAAAAATACCTTTTGATCCGAGTAGGGTTGTGTAATATCCGATAAACTACAATCTCGCATTGCTTCGTCATCATCTATGTGTTCGGAAGTACTACTAGATTTTGTACTCGAAGGATGATAAGATTCATCTTTATCGTCGTTAGGTTCTTCAATATCAGTCATGGCTTGCTCAAGTAGGCCTGAATGATTTTCTGTAACTCTAGAGGGGAGCACAAAATCTTTTGGAGTCTTACAAAAATTATACTCGAGACAGTTTTTGTTGCTATATTTTTTGTTGTTTTTAATTTTTTTAGTAAAGTGCGTCTTTTTAATATTTACTAAGTTGTATTCTTGTCTGTCTTCATCTGAATCTTCGAATACAGTACTTTCATTTGAAGTATTATCATTTCTATCACCAGGATTGTTGTCACTAACGAATTTTTCAATATCACTCATGGCTTGCTCGAGTTGAGGTCGCACTTGATTTTTTATAGGTGTACTGGCACCTAAAATACTATATTCTTTTGCAGATTCAGAAAAATTGCCCTCCAGCCAAAATGCATCATCAATATCATTTAACTTGTTATAACTACCATTCAATTCCGATGATTGGATGGGTACTACATTTAAGTACAAGGTTGAATTAAATCAAATCCGTTATCAGAATCCCTTGGAGGAATGTAAGTATGGTTAAGATTAATTCCATGTTTCACAGCAGATTGAACCACGCTGATGATTGCAGGTGTTGGAGCAGGTTGTTCAGTATGGTTAATTGCAGGTGTTGGAATGCAGAGAATCAAACTGTCTTCAGTATTGCTCGCAGGATTATTTTTATTTATTTCATTGCAAGTATTGGTGCAGGTAGGAGTGTTATTCCGATTTACAGAGTTTTTGTCTAACGATAATAAGAAATCTTTGACATCACTGTTACTAAGTATCAACGACTGACTTGTATCGTTTTCATTTCGATCTGACGATGGCATGTAAGTTTTATCTGTTGGATCATAAGTTGTAGTCGCAGGTGTTGAAGCAGTTTGTTCAGTATGGTTAATTGAAGGTGTTGGAATGCAGTGAACCAAATTGTCTTCAGTGTTGCTCGCAGCATTATTTTTATTTATATCATTGCAGGTATTGGTGCAGGTAGGAGTGCTATTCCGATTTACAGAGTTTTTGCCTGACGATAAGAAGGAATCTTTGACATCATTGCTATTTAGTATCAACGACTGACTTGTATCGTTTTCACTTCGATCTGACAATGGCATGTAAGTTTTATCTGTTGGATCAGTGATATCTAGATATGATGATTCATTTTGATCTTCATGTCTATAGTACTGTGCTGATTTTCTTCTTGACCTCTGTAATGAAAAAAAAAACTTTTAAATACCTACGGCACATAATTTACACAATAATCACTCACGCCAATCACTGGGTCCCTAAATCATTTCATCAGCATCACGCGTGGTAAAATAAAGATCTAGTTCGACCAAAATGCTGCAGCAATTTGCAAGCGGCGTTGATGATGTCATATTATATTATAGACATGAATACGAACTTTCCAATGACTTAATGTCTGTCCATCTATGTAAATGTAACAGTATTTGTCGCCGATATAAAGCATACATCTCTCACTAGCGAGTGTGCAAGTCCGTGACGAAGGACTGCTGTATGTCGGCGATACATTGGCAGGCTTATTACACAATCAAATTTAAGACCGTTGGTTTCTGAAATATCTGTCACAAGCGTACAACAACTGCCATTTCAAACGCCGTCAGAATCGTTGCGTAGGTAATTAGCCCCGGGATCGTGATCGTAGAGGTCAGGTAGCCCACCGCGAAAACCGAAATTCGCAAATTGCGGGGATCTTCCTCTTTTACTCCAATAGTAATTAGAGTGACACAGAAAGATGCCCGCAATTTGCGAACTTCGATTTTCGCAGTTATCTATAGCCCAAAAACCTTTGTTTACTTAAGGCGCGGTGTAACGGCGACCGAGACGGTTTGTTGGTTTAATTATTATTTTTGTGTCTGTTACAATATTTTTGAAAACTTTTATGCGTTACATACATATACAGGGTGGTTTTTGATAAACTGTACATAATAAAAGGAGTGAAATTTCAGCCAATTCTATCGATGAAACTGCGTTTAATTTTTGTTTCTAGTCTTTTTTTTACAAAATTTTATACATTTTCAGTAAAAACTCGGGTAGTACACCTAATTCAGACGGTATAACTTATGATCCAATGGTGCAAACACAAAAATAAAAACCGTTTTAGAATTAACATTAAGTGAGAATTAATACTAAGAAAAAAAACCGGTAAGAAAATCTGCGGTTTTTTAGGAAATTGGGTTTTTCTTATAAAAATCGTAATTTTTGTAGCCATTTTTCAAAAACTTTTTTTTTGCAGATTTTTTCTTTTGGTTGGATTTCAATTGTTATTAATAATTATGAACCTGTCCATTGTTAATACTATGCATTTTTTATTTTCGTTTTTGCACCATTGGATCTAAAGTTATACCGTCTGAATTAGGTGTACTACCAGAGTTTTTTTAAAGTTTTGAAAATTCTGTAACTAAAAAAACTATAGACTAGAAACAAAAATTAAACGCAGTTTCACCGATAAAATTGGCTGAAATTTCACTTCTTTTATTATGTACAGTTTATCAAAAACAAACCTGTATTTCAACTAATTCAGAGCAGGTTTTAGATGTCTAAAACCCGCTCTGAATAGGTTGAAATCATCATCATCATCATCATCATCATCATATCAGCCGAAAGACGTCCACTGCTGGACATAGGCCTCCCCCAAAGAGTGCCACAATGACCGGTCCTGCGCCACCCGCATCCAGCGGACTCCCGCGACCTTCACCAGGTCATCAGTCAACCTTGCGGGGGTCTACCCACGCTGCGCTTTCCGGTTCGTGGTCACCACTCGAGAACCTTTCCGCCCCAACGGCCATCGGTTCTACGAGCAATGTGCCCCGCCCACTGCCACTTTAGTTTAGCGATTCGGAGGACTATATCGGTTACTTTGTTCCTTAATGATGTCATTGACGGGTAAGGACACTATATCACAGTTTCTTAAATATTGAAAATTATACTAATTATTTATTTTGACAGCAAGAACACTAAAGAAGGTGTACCTAACACGCTTTTATGTAAAAATATGGTATATTTCTCAGCACAAGCAAGTGATTGGTGCAACTAAGTTACATACAATACATACTCGTACATATATTAAATTATTTTGATTTTTTTAGTTCTTTTTACTCCCCAGTAATAAAAGATTGAAATCCTGAGAAAGGATATATAATAGTTTTCATCCCGAAAATCAACTCTTAAGGACGAAAAAAGGGAGTTGAAAATTAGTATGGGGAACTTTTAATCGCTGTACCGATTTAGATAAAACTTGTTATAGAGATATTTTGAGTCCTAGGCAAGGATATAGAAAAGTTTTCATCCCGAGAATCAACCTTTAAGGGGGTGAAAAGGGGGTTAGAATTCGTATAGTGAATTTTTACTGCTGAACCGAATTACATAAAACTTGGTAGAAGATAGTCTTACTCCCGGAAAAGGATAAAATATATTCATCATCATCATAATTTCAGCCAAAAGACGTCCACTGCTGGACACCCACTGCTCCACAACGAGCGGTCATTTGCAACGGTTGTACTTTGCATTGGGTCCCCAATACAAAGTAAAATATATTATTCACCCCAAAAATCACTCCTTCAGGGGGTGAAAAGGGGTTTGGATATTTGTATGGGGGATTATTAACCGCTGAACCGATTTAGATAAAACTTGGTAAAGAGATAGTTTAAGTTTCGGGAAACGACATAGAACACTTTTTATCACGGAAATCAACCTTTTAAGGGGTTAAAAGAGGGGTGGAAATTTGTGTGGGTAATCAATATCTTGTTATGGAGATAGTTTGTGCTCTGGGAAAGGATATAGAATAGTTTTATCCTAGATATCATTCCTTAAGAGGGTGTATGCAAAGGGGCTGGAAGTTTGTATTGGGAACCAATAACCACTGAACCAACCAATTTAGATGAAATTTAATATGGGAATAATTTGAGTCCTGGGGAAGGATAGAATATCTTTAATCCTAGAAATCATCAATTAAGGGGGCGAAAAGGGGGGAGTGGAAGTTTGTATGGGGAATCAATAATCGCTGAACGTAGAACGTAGATGAAATTTGGTATGGAGATAGTTTGAGTCCCTGGAAGAACTTAGAATAGTTGTTATCGCAGAAGTAATTCCTTAAGGGGATAAAAAGGGGGTTAGATTACTAATTCCACGCAGACGAAGTCGCGGGCAAAAGCTTGTTTATAATATTAATAGCTTCCGCCCGTGACTTCGTCTGCGTGGACCTGGGATAAAAACTATTCTATATTATAATCCAGGGTATAAACTATTTTCGTGCAAAATTTGATCCAAATCGGTTAAGCCGTTTAAGCGTGATTGAGTAACAAACATCCAAACATCCCAACTTTCGCATTTATAATATTAGTAGGATATTAGTAGGAAAAATAGAAGACTCCCGTGAGGCCTTTAAGGGGATGCCTTGATTCGAGTCGACCACGCCCCCTTGACAGAAACACGCTTATGCCTACCGCGCACGAGAAAAAGCGATGCCACTCTTCGGAAATGGCTTTTTTGGATAAATTTCGATAAGTACCTAACTTAGTGAAGTTTTGTTGATATTTCATTAGGTGAGATTTTAGATGAGATAAAATACTACAGTATTAACCTGATTGTGTCGTAAAATAACGTATTGTTTGAGTAGACTGAGTAAGAAAAGGAAAATAAAGACCCAACTTTGGATTTTTTTTCTATCGAGGAAATTTTAGGCAATCATGTATCGATTAAATCAAATAAACAATCATACAGTCAAGAATCATATATATAAAAATCAGACCGTATTGTTTCTTAATCTAGTCAGAACGGCGTTTCAAAGTACGCGACAATTTCCAATGCACCGCCTTAAGGTCAAATATCGCTCGACATGTTTTAAACCAATACGTGGTTCTTAATCATGAGAGCTCGCGAGCCTGGATTGTACCTACGGAGTACTACTTTGTACGGCCGTTGCGTGTGGAGCGGCATGAATAGTAGTTATTCATCTAACCAACGTCCGTATATATAAATGAAATACTACGCAATACATAACATATAGGTACTGGGTGTGTCCTGTAATACGAGCAAAAAATTAAACTGTAGGCTCAAACTAACCAACATTTATTCAGTGACTTTTAAAAATAATTTGTATTTAGATTTTTACCACACTTTAAAGTGTATTCTAAGACGCAATGTATTGCGAATTTTGTTATGTTAAGCGTGACACACAACGTCAATTACACTGATGAAAGCGTACATTGAAGATAATATTTAATTTGTATGAAAAATACGAAGTCTTAGTCTTCATAATTTTTAAAAGTCACTGAACAAATTTAATGTTGGTAATTTTTTTTATTTTTAGGGTTCCGTACGTCGAAAGGAAAAAACGGAACCCTTATAGGATCACTTTGTTTTCCGTCCGTCCGTCCGTCTGTCAAGAACCTTTTTCTCAGGAACGCGTGGAGGTATCAAGCTGAAATTTATATCAAATACTCAAGTCTACTGCCCCTTGAAGCTGTGAAAAAATCAAACTTCTAAGCCAACGAAATCAAAAGATACAGCTGTTTATGCCGCAAATTTCCGCAAATTTCATAATTCATAATTTTTTATTTTTTTTTTGCATATAAAAAGGGAATTCGAAACTCGCAAGGGAATCAAAACCTACAGGGTACTTCCCGGGAACTCAGAATCTTGAAATTTGGTACGAAGCAACGTCTTATAGCACAGATAAATAAAAAATTGCGAAAACCGTAAATTTTTAGTTACATCGCTGAAAATTTAATGTCCAGTATAAACTGACACTGAGTAAGTATATGAATACATACTTAGTGAGTGTCAGTTTATAGTGGACTTGTTTCTTTTGTACGGGGTGGTCCGGAACCCTCGTTGCGCGAGTCTGACTCGCACTTGACCGGTTTTTTTTTATTAAGTGACTGAACGGTGAATACCCTATTCACACCTGAAGGAAAGTGAAGACAGAGCCTAAGATGAAGCTCACCGGTTCATTAATAGCCTATTCACTGTTGCTTTAAAGAGACCGAGATTGTATTTGTCAGGGAATATAGAAGGCGGGAGCGCATTCCATTTCTTAGAGGAGTACAGCCGACAGTTTTTTGCTCGTATTACAGAGGGGTATTAGTAAATCACGTAACGTTTTGAACGCGCGTTAGGTAGATCCAACTGTTATTTTCCCATATAAAAAGTGACATTTAGATCTAACTGACGCGCGTACAATACGTTACGTGATTGACCCGCAGAGGGGTAACCACGTAACGTTGCGAACGCGCGTTAGGTAGATCCAACTGTCATTTTCCCATATAAAAAGTGACATTTAGATCTAACTGACGCGCGTACCATCACGAAACCGGATTGTTGAGCCACTTGCCATTGTTCGTAATTTAGCCGTATAATAAATGCCCGATGTAACTGACAGTTGACAGCTAGTCAGTTACATCGGTCATTTATTACACGGCTAAATTACGAACAATGGCAAGTGGCTCAACAATCCGGGCACAGAATAACTAATAGTACTACCGTACAGAAAATTCACTCCTTCACAAAAGACAGATTTAGGTATAAAATTATACCTATACTCGCCGCCTGCAAGCAAAATTAAAACTTACAACCGCGCACGAACCGTGAGGCTTCTTTGCGCGCCGCAGTTTTATGACCGAGCTGTGAGGGTTGTCACTTGACAAGTTTTGTACCTATAAGTACCTACTGATTTTTATTTTTAAGATAAATATGTAGCAATTACAAACGTTGATTCTGTAAACATATTTTTTTTATCCGGAGATAGTATGTCTGATTTCACGGACTAGGTATGCCACAGCCGTATTCCTTTGATGAAATATGTCGGTCAGTTCCTAATATTGTTTATGGGCAACCAATATTCAATAAATTAAGAATGTTTATTTTAACTATTACTAAGTAAGGACTTCGGGAACTAAAGAATAAATCCGAACCCTTTACGCTTGCTTCCGTGACGACGCGCCATAATCATAGTCTAAGAGCTGGCAACTTATTTATGTTAAGTTTGTTTATTGGATCGATGGGCGTTTAACTGGGTATATCAACTTGTATTTTACTTCCATTGATGTAGTGAAAAAAAAATTATTACACTCGGAGGCAAATTTTGTGCAACCTTTCGTGCTTTGAGGCACGCTCGAAATTCCATTTTGCTTAATTTTGGAATCTTTCACTGCCTCGGGTATCAATATAAGCACGAGAAATTAAACAACAACTTTGCCCCCTTGTATAATAAATAACTGCACACCTATGCGAGGAAACTGCAATCTGATTTCAATGCAACAATTCTTATTACATGTAATAAATATTAATTATATTTAATTTTTATTATTCAAAATAATCGTTTAAGTATTATTAGTCTATCCAACAAGCTAACACGTGAAAAACAAGACAAAAATTGCATCTAATTACTTTGCCTCTCTAGAGGATAAAATGCAACATTACTCACTGTTTTTAAAGGATAAAAGCAGTCTCCGAGCGGGTGTGGTCAAAAATATTTTTTCTTGTGTGATTGTCGAAATTGTTGAAAAGAAAGTACGATTCACGAAAAGGTCACTAGCTCTTAGACTATATCAATCTTCAACCTACTTGACGACGTAATTATAGGTACCTTTTTGTTAAAACAATTGTGATCCATTGTTGTTGATATAAGATATTTATAAGGCATAATTTTGTAGGTGCTTAAAACACCTTACCCAGGCTATTGACAAATTCTTAGAAGTAGGTACTTACCTAGTCTAAGCTTAAGAATGCATAATTCATTTTAATTTGGTCTAAACCGCATTAGTTTTAGGCAAACAAAACGAATCAAAAAGTTATTGAATTTAATTACTTAGTATTTATGTTAAGGTTTAAAACTCACCAAAATAAAATAATTCAACTTACCTTTCAATATCGTCAAGAATTAAAAAAAAAAATATTTCTGCTTCCTTGAACTGATTCCGTTTTTTCAGACATCCGTAAACAGAACAGTATCTTTTATACGGATTTGATCTACCCCTACCATATATATACGTATAGAATTTCTCACATGCATACACCACGGCCAAAAGCTCCTTTTCAATCTGAGCGTAAGCTTGCTCAGCTTTCGTTAACGACCGCGAAGCATAACAAACCGGCAAATTATTCTGCAACAAACATGCGCCCAATCCATTCTTACATGCATCTACTGAAATCGTCACGGCCTTATTAAGGTCGTAAAACTGTAACACGGGAGCTTTCGTCAAACAGTCTTTCAAGTCATCAAACGCTTTCTGGTGATGCTCCGTCCAATGCCACTCAGTATCCTTACGCAACAACTCTCTTAATATGTAATTTCTGTCAGATAAATTTGGTATGAAGTTACCTACATAATTAATCATGCCTAAAAATCTCTCTAAGTCTTTTATGTTTTCTGGTCGTGGCATATTTTTTATGGCAGAAGTATGTGAAATATCCGGATATAAACCTTCAGCACTAATTCTGTGGCCTAGATACTTAATTTCTGTTAATCCAAATTTGCATTTTTTTTTATTTAATTTTAAATTTATTTCCCTACACCTATTCAAAACTCTTTTCAGTCGATCATCATGCTCCTCCCGTGTACGACCGTGTATAAGCAAGTCATCTATAAACAGACATACCCCCGGAATATCATCAAAGTTTTCAAACATTTTTTTATGAAAAACCTCTTAGGTTTCGAAGCCATTGCGTATTTTCAATTTTGCATGAGCGCCACGTGACACGAGTATCGTGCGAGCCGAGCGGCAGCCCACTGCTATACGACTCCCCGGGAGGTGCACCGGCCAAATGTACCTAAACTGCGTAGTGAAACCCCCCTGATCCGGGTTCGTGACTGTACAATGCGTTACGTGATTGACCCGCAAGACACACCTATACGGACGTTAGTTTGACGCATACGTTCATAGCGCACGATATTTGATGGCCGTTTAAGAGTTCAAAGTACTACTTTAGAATTATACTCTAGGCTGACGTCCGCCTAGGACGCCTAGTGACATAAAAAGAATGCAGCTACCTGACATCAGTATATATGTATCCAAGCTGTCCCTTGCGCTGCCTTGTTCCTGGCAAATATCATCATCATCAGCTTACTTTTAGCTACGTCACATCACTGCTGGGCACAGGCCTCCTCTCCTGGACGAGAAGGAACGGGCTATAGTCCGCACGCTAGCCCACAGTAGATTGGAGACATGGGAACTTCGCATACACCTTTTAATTTCTTCGCAGATGTATGTTGGTTTCCTCACGACGTTTTTCCTCCACCGTAAAGCTACTGATAAATATCAAATGATATTTCGTACCTAGAAACTATATAATAATAATGTAATTCTTTGGAGATCGCGTTACAAATCAATAAAGATCTTTTTAGCTGCGCGTGTCATTCTGAATTATATCATACGGACATAAATCTATTGATGTGTTTTTTTTGCAAAATACCTAAATGTGTCATTTTCAAGCAAATGGTACAATATTGTTGGTGTGGAGTTATTGATACTTGAGTATAGTTTAACATATCCTATTTCATATGCAAAAAGAAGCTGAGCCCTAAGTAAAGTATTTTTTTAATGATTTTTTGAAGTTTCAACATAGAAATGTACAGTTTTAGATATTTGAGTTTGAAGTTTGAAAGCCTAAAAATCCTGGTTCACACTATAACTTGAATCACATGAAATCTTTAACATTTTACACATTATAGAGATATTATGGAACAATGCACGAGGAGTGGCGAGAAGTGAAACAAAATTAAAATATTTTTTTAACTGAAAATGGATAGGTTTTCTACTAGCTTATTTCCTTAAAACTTCTTGAACCTAATGATAATAATAAAAAATAATGATTCTCCCCCACCCCATTTTCCTCTACTTTTCCTCCCATCTCCCCCATCTCCACCCTCTCCCTCACCCCTTCCCCATCACCCCCATTCATCATTCCCCCTCCCCATCTCCCCCCCACTACTACCTCCCATCCCCCTCCTGTACCCCTCCCCCACCTTTCCCACACCCCTCCCCATCACCCACGTTCGTCCATCACCCCCATTCACCCTTCCCCCATCACCCCCACCCCCGACCCTTCTATAATTTTATAAAAAAATCAAAAATATCTGTACGTCTGTAATTTCAAAAATATGTATACGCCAATTTGCTATGGTTTCCACTTTTGCTCGTCTAGCTAAGTCTTTTTTGTTTGTGTACCCTTTGGTACACATCGACCCCTAATTATCATTATCTTTAAATATTTTTATTTTTCCTTTGAAGAAAAAGTTTAATGCCAGGCTTTGATAAATATAAAGGGAATAGATATGGTACCAGGCGCACGATCGTGTGCCATCAAATATAGGTTCCGGCGCCTATATTGAATCAGTCGTGTCATGCCCGCCGAAGAGCGTGCTTTCAAGAATAACGACTAAAATACCCGTAAATCATGCCAAACTGTGCCTTTTTTGAATGCTTTAATAGCTCAAAACATGAAAACAAAGCTCACGGAATAACTTTTCATTTGTAAGTACTGTTTTAAATACGCAAACATATTTTTTTACCAAAATTTATCAACAACATTTTTGTTATTGAGTAAGCGAGACAGCTAAATAGGCAGTACCCACGCGTGAAACACGTATGTCCGAGTGTCATGCCCCTTTGGGTAGCGTTAGCAAATAATATGCTGATAAAAAATCATTTTTATTTCATTCTGTTCTCCTAGTGCTTGAAACCGTTACCAAGCTAAACGTATGTACAAATTATTTAATTGCTATGGTTATGTAATTTTTTTATTACTTATACTTCTAAACTAGAGCCTGCTGCGTGACAATTTGTGAATTATAATAATTGCTGAATGTAGGGTTCCGTAGTTGCCGTCACAATACACCCAATCAAAATGTATTTTTTTAGGATATTATACGTCCTTTTACTATGAAATTACAATTTTTGAAATAACTCAGAAATCGCTCAAGTAACTCAATAGTTTTTCAATATACATAGTTTTCATTGAATTTTCCCATATTAAAAAGTTAGAAGGATTTTTGGAGCCATTATATGCGCGAAAGTTTCAATCGGGACGCGATGACCATTTTTTAAAAATTTATTAAATCGCTGCCGTTCCTCAACCCACCAACGGAGAGGCAGCTTAACCACTTGACAAGTTATCGCCTGGGACGCGATGACGAACAAAATTTGTCTTAAGTCTAATAGGTATTATAAATTATTTTTTTACTTGAAACATCTGTAAATGAGAAAACATGCATACCTATATTTTTCTAGTCTAGACATAAATTTCTATTTACATGTCAAAACCTTTTGAGCAATTATCTTTAATACCAGAGAATAAATACTTTTCTAGAAAATATAATTCGTCAGGTGACAACCAAAACTCAGTAATTGCAATTAAATTATTACACTAAAATCAACCTTGTTTTTGTTACTAATATGGTTCATTACGGCTATAAACTTGTGGTAGTAATTAGTGAGTTTTGGGTGTTATCCGATAATGAAAACCCTTCTAGAAAGTATATTACTTAAATTTCTAACAGTTTTATTTGCTCTTGCTCCTTTAGCCGTGAACAAAGTGAATCCTCCTTTTTGTAAAGGGTCGGCAACTCGCATGTGTTCTGGAGTTGCAGGCGTCCATAGGCTACGGGTAGTTGCTTACCATCAGGTGGGTCGTATGCTTGTTTGCCACCGTCGTGGTATTAAAAAGTTTTATTTGCTAACGCTACCAACGAAATTAGGCACCTAGCGCTGATTCCCGAGACTTACAACGCGTTCAGGATAAGTGAATCATTGTTACCATTATAACTATGTACAATCGGAGGTCACACCTTTACATTGGTTTTATGAATCGTGCGCGAGGTAGGCGATGAAAATTAAAGTACTAGGACCACACGGATCATTCGCAGTTTCTGCGTAGTGCAATATAACCGTCGCTTACCATACGCGTCTCTTTTGACAAACCATTATTGCATTAAAAAGAGAAACCTCTAGATCCGTAACACTTACGCGAAATTTTAGATGCCTTTATACTGGTTTTTTGAGACGATCGTTCGTTACCTATTTCGTTGAACACTGGAATATTCGACTAGAGCACCAGAAGTTTAGAACTAGAGATTTATTCATATTTTAAAAATATGAATGCTATTGACTCGACATTTAATTTTCTATCTCGGTCCATCTTGCCCGCTTTCATATTGATGCGACAAGGACTTACTACGATTAATATCAATTCAATATTTAAATTTTTTCAAATCCAAATGGCTCTCTTTTTACTTCTATACGTCATTGTTAGAAATATGGCCATCTTGCTTACACTACTGTAAATTATATTAGGTGGTCTCGGTCACACTTTGTGCAATGCGCAAAATATCTCTATCATGAAATCTCGCTTTCACGCCCGTGTTGAGTATATTGGTGTATCTCTTTTACCCCTGATGCACATGTAGTGTGTAAGCATTTACAAGTGTGTGGGTGCCGGAACACATTTCAGTTTTGTCAGCTATGGACGTCAGGTATCTTCCTCTTTTTACTTTAATCAGTTTAATCAAAGATGCCAGGGTACTTCATTGTCGCTCGTAAGGGCGACCGACAATAAAGTACCCTAGTCGTTAAACTTTGTAAGTGTTATATTCCAATTTTTAGTTAAAATTTGATGCTGTTCTACAATTCAGATTATTACTTTAAGTATCTAGAGGCTATTTTTAAGCATAACAAAATTTCATAAAATTGAAACCATAATCGACAATTAAGTACCTTTCGCTAAAAAGTTTCACAAATACCTACTTAATTTACCGTTTATAGGAGTAGTTTCTGCCCGCGACTCCGTCCGCGTGGAACTCGTTTATATATATCGTAGCTCCATACAAACTTTCATCCCCCATTTCACCCTCTCAGGGGGTGATTTCCGGTACAAAAACTATCCTTTGTCCTTTCCCGGGACGCCAACTATCTCCATACCAGATTTCATCTCAATCGGTTCAGCGGTTTAAGCGTGAAGAGGTAACAAACACACAAACAAACCGACAGACACACGGACACACTTTCGCATTTATAATATTAGTATAGATTACGTGATGAAAAAATGCCCCAATCACAGGTATTTGTCACAATAATACACATGCAGTTTTACCGGCCGGCACCGAGCGGGAAGCTGGCTGTATCGGCGTCGGCGCTGGTGTCGTACTCAATGTCGTGCCTGGTGGAGGTCGACCTTGATGGTCGACCACAATAACGAATACATACCATGTATGAGCGTTTTTTTCTTTCAGTTTCCTTTAAGGGTTGGTGTCCTAAAAACAAAGACAAATATATATAAATAGGTATAAGTTTTCGAGAGCTGCAAAACTATTAAATGCTACCGGTACCTATGTATTTATTTACGAACCAACTTATATTTATAGCACATTGTCATAACTATTATAAGATAGGTACAGTACAGTTTTTAATATAAGCTTATTAATTATGGCATCCACTTATGTACAAACCTGCAGGTAGTACCAAACGAGGAAGGTTTTTTGTAATACCTTTACCTAATATTTTTTATTTTAACTAAACTACGCATATGATACACTCATCCAGTGGATAATGAATGATCGTATAATAAAAAGTTACAGATATGGCAGAAAAGAGAACTACTCTGCAAACACCAAATTATATTAAACCTATTATTCATATCCATAACGATGTGATGGGGCTTCCCAAAAGGACTTATTACGAATCCACAATTAGAACAATTCACTCGCAATATAAAATGTACCCTAGGCCATGGCCATTTACGATTCGATTCAAAAATATATTGTATATAGCTTTTACTAAGAAACGTATCTATATCTGCAACGACAACCATTTTTCAGTATTGTCATATGGGGTAATCCCAAAACACTGTATTTTGTGTTTATAAAACCACAACTGAACAAGTCGCAACACTTAGCATCGTATAGCGGCTCACTTTTGGGCATTCAAGGTCATGCCCTTTAAGCTATCATGCCGGTAAGATACGCGCCGTTACCTGTACTAATTTAAACAGACAAGTACCTAATAGCCATACCACCTAACAGACTATTAAACCAACTAAAATCATATAGGTAGGTAATAATGGTAAATAAAATCAAAACTTACCTGAAGTTGAACGCAGTCCTTTGCATTGGGTTAATTTTAGTATTCGTTCACTGCGAAGTCGTTGATGACTCATTGTTTTTTTACGAGTACTTATTTTAGGTAGTTATTAGTTATTTGGCAACCGAGCGTCAAATGTGCTGCGATACGTGACTGGCTACTTCGGCAAACTGTTTTTAACTGATTTGTTTTGATTGAATATTTGAAACCGTTCAAATACAGTCGGTTTGGCAACGTCGCATTTGGACGCCAAATAATCAGCTTTATCGGAAGTCTTTTCGATGAGTATACGCACTGTCGACATACGCGCTACACGAGCGCCACACCGTTGATTCGGGATTTCGAGGAAGTTTTAGTTATACAAATGCAAGCGCCTCAGCGATTTTTTGCCTTCCGGCGATTTTTGTTGTACAGGTCGCTAGAGCCAAAAGGACCAAAGTAACATCGATTAAAAAAGAGGCGTCCGGTATGCGGGCGTCTAAAGCAGATAGACGCCAGTTTTGATGCATTTCGGCCTATGTGGGACGCCTTATCATTAGCAGGATAAATATATATATATATATATATATATATATTATATAGACGAAAATGATGGGTAAAAGATGGCATAAAATCTTCGAGAAGCTTTTCAAAAGAATCAAAGTAGTTAACTTGTAGAGAGGGAGAATAAAAGACGCCAAGGAGGACTTTAGAGTGAGATAGGTTCAACTCAAGAAATAAATACTCTGCGGAGTCAGAAGAAGAAGATTGGACAGACATACCTAAAACAGAATACGGAATATGAGAGCGGAGATACACAGCAACTCCCCCACCCCTCCGGCCAGAACGAACATTTCGAATTAGATGAAAACCAGGCATAGAATAAGAGGTCGAAGAGAGACAAGGTTTGAACCAGGACTCTGAGACCAATATGGCATCAACATGACTTGATTCAAAAGTTAAGACAAAATCATTATAGTGGGCGGGAATACTTTGGGCGTTTATATGTACGATATTGAAATTATTTGTAACGTCCGAAAGTTGTCGGTCAAGTATGTCATGAAGAGAAGGAGGAAGACTGTGGAAACTATCATCACAATCAGACGAAGCAGAAACAAAATCATTACTATCGCTACTATCACTACAATTTTCCATTTACAGATAAACTACAACAAACAATACACATATATAAATAACTATTTATAATAATAAATATATATTATTTACCTACAACTAGATAGAAAAAGCACTAAAACGCATTCATTTACTGCTATCAGTACAAATACAATACAAAGAAAAAGAGTAAAACGAAACGCGAATTTGAGTGTAGGAATACTTAGTGTGGGAAATCTACCGGGTCGTTGTATGGAGACCTCGCATTAATTCCTCAGTCGATAATTCTTTTGCTGGGATGTAGTATAGGTCATAAGAAACACAAAAAACTATTTTTCCAAAAAAAAACTTATGTCAGTTTTGGTATTTTTACCAAAATGTACAAAAACCTTAATAGTTTTGTACTGGAATTTTCCTCAGGGTATGTTTGTTTCACTAAACTAATTATTTTGATTCCTGACAGATACTGTCAAAAGTTCAAAAAAATATTCCAAATAAAACTGTCACTTTTATTCAAAAATAATTGGTTATACTCGCCATTTTGTTTGGAAAATTTCTCAGTCAAGTTTGTAACAGTGGGTGTTATGATAATCTTATTTTAGCATAATATTCACGAATTTCCAAAAAAAAAACCTTAAAGAAAAATTGTTATTACAGTATATTTAATATACTTCATGGAAAATTGCTCAGCCCAGTTTTGTTTTTTATTCATGTTAAGTAGTCAATTGAACAGCCAAAACTAAAATTTCCAAAAAATAATCCACATACAATACGTCAAATCTTGAAATTTTAAATTTGTCTAGCCTTTTAAAGCGAGTGAACATGCAGTAATATGTCATCGTGCGTCAGCTATTGAGTCCAGTTTAGCATGCTCAACTACGACTCAGCTATGCTTGCGTCATAGTGAAAAAAGTGGAGTAAGTTACTTCAATTATAGAATTTTCTATTTTGATATTGTATTTAACTCGTATCATTATAATTTTAATAAATATTGTGATGGCTTATTATTAAGTAACCATTTTAGTATTGAAGCACCAGAGTATCATTACCTTACTAAATAGAACACCATCACCACTGCTCGCCGACAGATCACGCTTGTATTGTCATAATCATAATGCACACAATACGCATCACCGCGCAGCCGCACGCACCGATACAACTACGCTTCGACACTAGTCAAGCCGCCTACCAACAGATGGCGCAGTGATTAAGTTGGATGCCACTAACGTTTGTTCAACGCAGAAACATGACCCGCGGCGCTTTGCCGAGGAATATTTGAGAATCGCGATAGGGTCTAAAGGCACGCATGCTATAATGCCTCAACCAAATTTCAGCATTTTAGTGTTGTGACACTAACCCAATGGGCCAGTAATATATCCTTACGACAAATTACTGGCCTAGTACTCATCTACCTAGCTGGGTAATACTCGACAAGTAAGCACTAGAGAGACGACGGAGTACATGTAAATCTCTAAAACAATAAATTTTATCAGCTACACGCGACTCTTTGTCTTCGCCCCCCACCACCCCGCTCTACAACTATAGATTTCTTCATAATGGATATATCAAGGTATATGCGAAACAGCGCATTTGCCAGATGACTTATGTAGACTCTTGATTTCCCCGAATTTAAACATATTTATTTAACATAAGTTGTATTTATAAATGACTTTTAAATAAGATGTACTTTAATGTCATGCACATTTAGTAAATGTAATTATATAATATTAAGGTATTGTCTGTTCTATTGTCTATTTCACCTGTGATAACACTGATAACTGTATGTTTTTCTCTGTGTGTAATATTTAATTGTTTTTTTTTGTTATAAGTAAACTGAAATAGATGTCAAATACAACTTATGTTTAATAAATATGTTTAAATTCGGGGAAATCAAGAGTCTAATTACAGTTATCACAGGTGAAATAGACAATAGACATACATTAATATTGTATAATCCACCGCCATGTTTTTTTCCGTGAAAAAATATTTTTTCCAGTTTTTCCAGGTTGGCCGGTCGAAACAACACGCCCCATAAAAAAAAAAATATTTACGCACAAAAAAAAATTTCTCCAACTTTTTCTTAGTCGCAATACGATATCAATAGTGCCCTTAAACGGACCACCAGTATTTTTATTACAACCTGTATGATTTTTTTAAATTCATTTTCTTTGCATCCACCTATGTTGATATAACTTAAACATTATTAGACATTAATAGTAGTTTATGTAACTGTTTCATAATAAGATCACACGAGTGTTTTAAGGCCTAATTACGTACGGTTGCATACACTGCTTTATCTACACACATATTATAAATCCTAAATGATGTGTTCGGAAACCAGTAGAATGACCGCCATTGCACCGCCATGACCAACTCTATTGTGTCGGCGGTCGCGCGGGCGCGTGCCGGCGCTCGGGGAGAGGGCGAATCTTGGTAACGTTACCGTGAGTAATGAATTTTCATACGTTTTTACCACACTATCAGAGATGTTAGGTTACTGGTTTAAATAATGGTGGTACGGTTTCCGAACGCGGAATAGAGGATTTATGATATTGGTGTTGATAAATGATATTACATGCAAAAGAATCTACATTATTATATATACGCCAAACACTGGCTATTGTCATGTACTTTGTGTAACATGTCACATCATTGATAATACTCACTTTCGTAGGTACAGCGACCGGCAATAGCATCTTCCTACACGAAGGCCGCAAAAATATGTAACACGCTCTTATTTGTAGGGCTATAAGAGCGTGTCACATATTTTTGCGGCCTTCGTGTAGGAAGATACTATTGCCGGTGACTGTACAATAAATTATTTGTATTTGTATGGATTGAATCGAACACTTACTCCGAAGACAGGATAACCACTTATGTAAGTAGTCCCCGCTGGCAATCTACTGGCAGTAGGATGTCAGAACGTCCCCCTCCCCCAACCCGCAATACAAAGAGGCGATAAGTTGAGACAGATGTAGGCTAAGCCGGTCTCGGCTGGAAAGACCTAGAAGTTTCCATTTAAGATCGTTGACAAGTGAAAAACTTTTATGCGAGATCATTCGAGAACAAATTATCGTCACCACAGTTACATTAGTGACTGATTTAACATCTTTGTTTGTTAAAAAAACGTTTTTTTTTTTTAAATTTACTTTGCCAGTTCGTTTCCTTCATCGTACCATATGATAAAATTAACTTAAATAAAAAACTGGCCAAATGCGAGTCGGACTCGCACACGAATGGTTGCGTACCATTATCTATAAAAACGGCAAAAAAGCATGTTGTATGGGAGCCCCCTTACATATTTATTTTATTCTGTTTTTTAGTAGTTGTTGTTATAGCTGCAACAGAAATACATCATCTGTGAAAATGTCAACTGTCTAACTATCACAGTTCATGTGATACAGCCTGGTGACAGACGGACAGATGGACAGCGGAGTCTTAGTAATAGGAAAAATAGCTTTTACTCTTTGGGTACGGAACCCTAAAAAATACGGTGTATAATATTTCTACAAATTTTAAGAAAAAAATGTTTAGTGACTCGTTTCCTTTGATAAAAACCTCAATGCAGCTCAAATTATCCCTTAGAGCTGTGAAAAAATCAAACGTCTAAGCCAATGCAATCAAAAGGTACAGCCGTTTATGCCGCAAATTTGCGAAACTCGCAAGGGAATCAAAACCTACAAGGTACTTCCCGTGGAGTCAGAATCTTGAAATTTGGTACGAAGTAACGTCTTATAACACAGATAAAGGAAAAATTGAGAAAACCGTAAATTTTTAGTTTAGTATATGAATAAGAAAAACATTTTTAATAATTTTAAAGTTACTACCCCTATATACCTACAGGTTTGTACGGAACCCTCGGTGCGCGAGTCCGACTCGCACTTGGCCGGTTTATTTTGAGATAAAAAATTAAAAATATAATTAAAACAATTATTTCTCAAAATGGTCTTAAAATCCTAAGCGCCTACCGGGTGTTTAATTTGCTATGTAGCTTATTTGAAGTGCATTATACCGTGTGGAAAATATTTGGAGCGGTAGGATTAAAGATACATTACATAATGTAATTTTAGTGTATTTTCAAATTGACGCAATATATCAACTTTAATAAAAGTATTTTTTTTAAAGAATTAATTGTTTACAATTCGGCTAAGTACATGTATATTAAGTAGAAAATCAAGCCAACGTTCAATGTACAAGTTTACCAAAATATATATTTTTAATTTTTGTGTCGTAACGTAACGTAGCAAAGCACGTTGTCCCCAGGTTTTGTTTTGGAAGTCTTATTATAACGCTTCATAATTAGTATCATTCTAAAGTCTTCTGCTAAGTTTTTCTATCGTAAAAGATAATAAGTGTCCTAAAAGTTGATTCACGCACACACCTACTAGCGACCATTTAGGACCTTTAAGATTTATGTTTTCTTGATCTCCAAGATATCCTCTACAAAGCTAAATGGAAGCCAACGGGTAGGAATTTTGATAAATTTATAATATGGCCGGCTCCGGTACTAAAACAAAATTCACACGAAAGTATATAAGCATGAGTTATGGACTAAGGATAATATTGTAATCTAAACAAAACCCGTCTGGTTAGATTACAATATTATCCTTATTGCTAGATCCGGGCATCTGGCAGCTTTTAATGGGCGGAGGGCAGAGTCACAGGCTAGCAAAATTTTTGAATTGGAAAACAGTAATACCAAAATAGGTAATAACTGCCAAAGTTGTCTCAGGTATAAAGAACAGGGCCTATATTTTAACATTAGAACAAAAAACATTGCGTATTATTTTGAAAACAGAAACAGTAGTCGACAATCTAATCAGAAAGTTTTGGCAATGATATAATGTAATTATTTATATTCTTAGAGAAAACCACTCTAAGAATATAAATCCTAGAGTTCTGGTTTTGATGCAGTGTTATGAGAAATTATATAAATAATTAGATTATATCATTATCAAAACTTTCTGATAGGGGGAATTAATCGAAAACGACGTATAATGTAATTCATAGTTTGTCGCCTACTGTTTCTGTTTCTAAAATAATACGCAATGTTTTTTGTTTTTTGACCTCCACCACTTTATAGCTGCCAGATGTCCAGATCTAGAAATAAGCATAGTATGGTAAACGAACGAGAGGGGTTTTGTCGCTCTCGTTATTGTGTCATATCTGACGTGGCTAGCTCTCCATCTATTAGTAAATAACATTAATTTATTTAATAATAGGATAACATTTAGATTTATTTGCACGGGTAATTGACATAGGTAGGTATACCTATATATGTATATGTATATGTACCTACCTAATCTACCATCCATCGAAATAACTCTTAAGAAGTTATTCAGGCATATTTTCGTTCACTTCTACCTATATAAGCGACTTCTAATCTACAACAGGACAGGCCAACCGCGAATTTCGAATATCGACGTTTCGTTATGTCCGTTTCCATCGCTCTTGCATATTCGAAAGAGAGTGATGCAAAGTAGTCGATTCGACGAACGAAGTGGTTCGCGGTTTGTTCGGCTAGCTAACTTTCCAAAACGCGTATCTCGATAACTCATTTCAAAAATCATTTAATCTTTTATAATCAAACATAACATCATGTGACATAAACGGGATAGACAAGGAAAGCAAGATACAATATGTTATTTCTCTGTCTTCTTACATTACAGTTTATTTTCTCAAAGGAGATGTGATTAGTATAAAACTAATAATGGCAACCTGTAAAAAAGTATAAGCGGTCAACGACCTGTCGCCCGAAAGTGTGGTAGTGTGCGTGAAGTCTGGTTGTTTGTAAATCAGGGTATTTTGACAGAATCTTAAAATTCTCCCACCTATACCCGACCCTTAATGTCTTTTCGTTGTAAAGTACCATTTATAGGAAATAAAGTTTATTATCCTTGTTTTGTTTCAACAACCTCTCTATCAGTCTCCTAAAAATTATCGGGTTACTACATAACTAGGGAACTACCACTAAATTTTTACGAGCCATTGTTAGGAAAAACCGCTGGGATTGTCTGACAAATCATGTTTATATAGGAAATTAGATAATTGGGGTTGTAATATATAACGCTGGGTTGTAGTATTCCTTTCAGGAGGTAGGTATGTATAGTCATCAGAGCTTAGGGAAAGTTTTAGTAGTCAGGGGTTTTTAGTACTACGGGGTTTCAGAAGGGGTAGAGGGTTTCCTTAATAGAGAGCCACTTTGGCTTTCTAAGCGTTCATAAGCGTTTTAAGTTTCAGCTTTCTAAGTTTTAAGTAGCTCAAAACATAAAGAAAACATTTTTATTTAGAGATGCCTAGCGCGTTCTCTTCAGTGTGAAGACTGTTTTCACCGAAAATTTCTTCAAAATATTGGCCACCTTATCTGTCACTCCCTTTACGTATGGTAAGTACGATGGTTGTCGTTCCACTCTATAATTCAGGTGTTTAGGCATATCAGTGCGTCGAGGTGGCAAAATCCGCCCATTGTAACCATTAACCTTGGACCCGGGGTATGTCCTTAAACTACGTCCGGACCTGGGTATGTCCTTAAACTACGCCATAAAGAGAGGTATGGGCACTGCGAATGGCATCTCGCTACGTGTGGTAGGGCACGTTCAGCGAATGTCATCGCTCAAATCTGGAGCAGAGCTCGACTGGGGAAGTACCTCCACCTTACAGAAAACTACAGCCAAATAGCACTAGACCCTACTCATAGTGTTGTGTTCCTGCTGGTGAGTAAGGTTGCTAAAGAGCTCAAAGAGGCCCCAGTGTGTTGACGATGAAGGACCTTCTTGTTCCTTTAGTCGTCAACACAGTGAATCCTCCTTTTTGTAAAGGGTCGGCAACGCGCATGTGACTCCTTTGGAGTTGCAGGCGTCCATAGGTTACGGTAGCTGCTTACCATCAGGTGCATATGCTTGTTTGCCACCGTCGTGGTATAAAAAAAAAAATCTGTATATCGCCCCTTAAATGTGTCAGTTTATTGCCTAAATATTCCTCGTCGCATAAGTCCTATGCGCGGTGAGGAAGTGCCATTACTACAGAGTACAGCTGGCGTGGGTGGTGATGCGAGTTAGCATGCAGGTAGCGATCAGTGTGAGTCGGCTTTCTACAAACCGAGTGATTAAGGGAGACATCGTCCCGCACTCAGACTCCAATATTTAGCAACATTTTATCAATTTCCGTACCACAGTATTCTAACTTTAAGTAAAACAAGTTTAGACACGGTGCCGTACTCTCATTTTAAAATACATAAGCAATACATTAAAAACACAATCTATCTCAAACATAATTCGAACACACAACAAATAATCAACCTCTATTGAAGTTGTATTGTAATTGCATGGAAAAAAAAATTAATTTGTGTTGAAGTTATGTTTGGGATAGATTGTATTTAAATGTATTGTTTATGCATTTAGGGTTCCTGTTGCGGAAAATGTTAAACTTAAAATAAATGCTAATTTGCGTTTCCTAAAAATATTTAATTGCGTTGTTCATCGGTTTATGCAATAGCAGTAGGGGGCGAGGTGAGAGTGAGATTGTAGAATGCAGTCAGATTCGCCACGATAGCTGTTGAAGACAAAAAAAGTGTTAATACTTTAATACTTCGCACTTCAGCTTCGACTAACGTTAAATGTACAACATCTCATAGCCAACTCTCGTGTACTCATTATCAGGAAGCATATGTCTTCATCCCACCAGTCCAGATGCATAAGGGAGAGTTGGGTAGCCACCAAAAGCCGCAAGAGAAACTTGGACGGAGCAGACTCGATCAGAGATGGCGAAACTATTGGAATGATTTTCTCATTGACTGGAAGAGGCGCAACACCGATATACGTGGAGAGATGAGATAGGCTTTTTCCCAGTACTGGAACATTCTGATATCATAAGCTAGTCAAAAAGAAGTCTCCATCGCCAAGGTTCTCCGAAAGGGTAATCCGAACCAAATAATTATCATAATCAAGAAATTATTTTTTCAACACACCTGCTCGTAACGAGGTTCTTATTCCACCGCTTTTATGCTCATAATCCTAGATATTAAACACGCGTGCATTTCACAATAATTATCGAACTAGTGCAATAATTTAATAATCCGATCAAGTGACGTTTGTACTCTAGTACCAAGTTGTATGTACGCAGACGACGCGTTGTAATTTGGTCCGGTATTACCTTTACTTTTTTAAACTCTTTAGGATTTTGCATTCTAAAAAAGTAAAAAAAAGTAAATAATTATATTAAAAATATACACATTTACGATAGAATACAAATTATACAATCCGATTGGGAAAAATAATCATTTCAACTTATTATATTATATTACTCGTAATACACAATAAATTATGTTTTAAACACGAATTATCGGTTTCAATATTGGCTGTTTCTCAGAATACGTCCGCGCCTTTGCCTCAAGCTGCACGCACTACCAAAAAAGAAAATTGCGCGCCATGTAAAAGTTAACCTCAAATTATTGTTTATTTGTTAGATTTTTCTCCTTGTGTTTTATTAATTTAAACAAATTATATTTTAAGTGAATAAGAAGACAACTTTACCGTTAATTTAACCTCTGGATATATTTCAAAATTGTGATACATACTAGTAAAATGTTATCATAAAAATCTAGTGATCAATACGTAAGAAAAAAAATACTATTATTTATTGCACAATAAATGTGAAGTCTTTAATTTTATGAAATGATTTGAAAAACGGTTCCAGATAGTCAATAGCATAACAAAAATGTTAGTTAAATTTAATTATCTTAGGTTCGTAAGTACCTCTATCCTGTAAACATTCTGACAATTCATGTATTTATCAAAAGTTATTAATTACACTATTCTGTTATTTCCTCGCAAGTGTGTTGAAAAACGTCGTATGAACGCGTGTGCTTGCTCATTACATAGCTCAGCTTCCTTAGCGCACTCACGTGCGTTCGTGCACATAATATTGCTTCGTATGTAATGATCAACTTAGCACACTTGTATCATAATGGGGTCCATCAGTGAACACCTACCTCGCAAAATGCCAACGCGGCAGAAAAACTACAACGCAAATTGTCTATGACGCCAAAAATCCTACAGTGCAACTTGTCTACGTCGAAAAATGTACACACAGCAGAAAGCCAACGTTGGAGAAAACCCACTACTCTAAATACCTAGTAATTTGCGTTTCTGGCAATATGCGTCGAAATGGGCCCAGCGGTAAACACATTCTTAAATTCACCAGAATCGTGTATGTCATCTAAGATGTATTTCCATGCTTCCATAATGTAAATCTTTGTATGAAATAGTTTTATTAAAGGTATCGTTTTTGCTCACCATATATTTTAAGAAGTAGTCATTTTGCGACAGTCATTTAACGATGTAGTCCTAATACTAAGTAGGTATTTAGAGTAGTGGGTTTTCTCCAACGTTGGCTTTCTGCTGTGTGTACATTTTTCGACGTAGACAAGTTGCACTGTACTCGTAGGTTTTTTGGCGTCATAGACAATTTGCGTTGTAGTTTTTCTGCCGCGTTGGCATTTTGCGAGGTAGGTGTTCACTGATGGACCCTCATAATGTACTATTACTTACGCGTTTACTCTTGAGATATCCCTCGATTGAACAACGAACTTATCGTCTTCCACATTGTAGATTAAGGATGCTTCATACTTTGCGCCCCCTGGGTTTGACTCTATCTGCAGTAACAAACATATGATCATTATTACCAATTCCTAATAATAATTATATCTAGCGCAAACTGACAATGTCCAGGGACGGCGCACTACGTAAATTAGTCGCGTGGCTGCAAGTACAGGTGCAAAAGTGTAAACATATATTTGACGTTGACTGTACAATGACGACGCCGGCGTTCCATAATATTACAGGCCAATAAAAATCTAACTAATTGGTTCTAACTTATTTTCCCGTTGGCTGTAAGGTTTTGGGACCCAACCAATCCTCCCTAGATGGATTTGGAAACTCTAAGGTTTATTTGATTTTTGATTTTTGTAAGGCTATTGAGCGGCGGTAGGTAATGGCCTTTTCCAAAAATCCAAAAATCTAATCAATCTGAGAGATTCATAATCCATCTAGTGAGGATTGGTTGGGTCCGAAAACCTTACAGCCAACAGGAATATAGTTCTTTTTTGGCCACGCTCTATATGTAGATTGTAGATATAATTTGATAGAGGAAAACGGCCTGGTTTCGGCACAATTGGCATTGACACCGTGGTGTATAACTAATATAGCTAAGGGAAAAAGAAGGCCTACCGCGAACCTTGAAATATCGTTATCTTCCTCTCTATAGCACTAATGCTAAGTCAAGTGAAAGAGAAGCAGATAGCGAAATTTCGATTTTCGAGATTCGCGATTCCCTCAGCTCGTACTTACCCCAATCTGATAGTTCTCTATAGTCACTTTGGTTTTAGCGCTAAACCGTCCCAAGTACTCGTCGTCGTCTACGGTTTTATCAAAGGAAAGCAGTTGGTTGTTGGCGCGCTGTCGGAGCACCCAACTCGTAGATACGATGGTGCGGGGGGCGCATTGAGGTCTGGTAACAAAAACGAGTCAAATAAAAAGATTAAAAATCCCGACCGGGGTATGGATTTGCAAGCGAGTATAAATTTTGGCGCGTTAAATATTCCACCATTTTTTTTTGTTTATATACCCTATGTCACTGCCACTGTCAAGATGAATCTAACCACAGAGTACCTTCTTATATACTGAAATAGAGAACAAACTCTGGGGCTCTGGCGGGTAACTGAGTCGCTACCGCCATCTGTTATCGGGAGTTGTAATTTTTAATAGGTTTGCCACAGAGTACCTTATTATAGGGTTGCTTTATGCAGTACTTTGATCAAATTTAAAATTATAAACTTATATAGATGTCATATACAAAGGAAAAAGTGACCTAGGCCTCCGGTGCCCAGGGCTGGGATCGAACCAGCGTCTTCTGCATTCGCGGCAGAAAATTAAAATTAATAACCGGAAATCTTTAAGTATGCATTGGCATACTGAAAGACTTTCCATTTTCAATTTTAAATACCTTATGTATAAGCACACTCTATACAAAATATTACAAGCAGTCGCAGTTTCTGTACACTTTTAATTAACGGAAAATGTCATTTAATGTTAAATTCTTGTTTCAAAATAACGAAACGCTAAAAACACATGAAATCTTTTTTAAATTTAAAAATGCTAGTGTAACCTTTAACTGACGATGTGCACGTCTCACAGACGTACTGAATTTTCTTTCGAGAATATTTTTTTAAATGTATATTGTGAAAAGCTCTCGTTTCTTGTACCTTCCTCTTTTGTTATTACCTAGCATCCCTTCGATGCCGGCCGTCAAACTTGTGCACATTATACCCTAAACCGAGTCATTGCCGTCTCACGGACGTCACTACGGTGTTCGGGTACTAAAAATTTGTTAAACTCATACAAATATTTCGGTCGAATGTTTCTGTTAAAACGCATTCCGCAGTGTCATTATTTCTGTCATCATCCTCTAATTGAACTGATCTAGCATCCCTGAGATGCTGGGAGTGAAACTAACGCACATACATTCGTAACAATCATCGACGTCTTACAGACGCCACCACGGTGTTAACGTATTTCACGTCTCTTGGTCACGAGCTAAAAAGTAGAAAATTCTTTCCAATAACAGTCTTAACGGCTTCGGTTTTACTAATTAGCCTCACAGCTCGTGTCCACGTGCCGACTCTGTAACTTTGGGCCCTTAACCTCCCAATATCACATATAGTATCTTCTGACAATTTCCTCTCAGTAGTGCACAAAAAACACGATATTTATTTAGCGTGTAACAGTTTATTTTATTTTATTTGGATGATTAATTATTGCACTTGAGCGCTCTAATGATCATTTCTTAACATATAAGATTTTGTGTTTCTTAATGATTGAGTAATTAAACAAAAAAAGTCACTGGAACATTATACCCAATTTTTTTTGGTGTTTTTTCTTAAAGTGTCGAATGGACTCTAAAATTTGTATGTTTTTTTATGAATATCTATTATTCAAATACATAAAATGATTAATTATTTGATATAAAACTTGTGTATCTGAAGAATACAAATGAAATTTTTTATGATATATTTTACTTTTGACGTCTGTTAGACACCACCTCAGCGTGAGTGTTACTCTGAACCCACGTCGTTAGTTAAAGGGTAAAGTAACGCCGACCATGCCTATAGGTATATTTAAATAAATAAATGAAACACAGTTGATTTGTAACTTCCATAATATTCTCGAGTTGTAAACCTAAGTTAACAACTATTTTATCTAAAATGACTAACTCCATCCATTTTTGACCCCATTCGATGTTATTTTGAATTTACTATTAAGTAAATAAACATTTCAACAGACCTAATCAACCATAAACAAACACAAAATAAATAATGTTTTAAATAAAACAAGTCCAATATTTCAGCTACATGAACTGTACAAATAGTAGGGTTTTCCCTCAGTACAAAAGTGAAAAAAAATGTGCGACACGAGCGGGCTTGCGGTCGCGCGCGTCTTGTCGGCGGTTCTGCCCGCGGCTGACGGCAGCGTCACACGAGGCATGTAGACACTAAACTGATCTCTTGATCATCTCCTCTTGGAGACTAGGCGAGCGGAGTCGGAAGGCGGCGGCCGCTGGCAGCTACAAGAAGCGCCGTGCGGCCCTGGCGGCCGGCAGCGGCCTACGCTACTGGCCGCTAAAGACCAGTAAAGTTGTTTATAAATCTAGGGAACGACGCAATACTGAGAGTTCTTGCTTTAGTACGATATCGTGGCATTTGATGTATGTAATTGGAATATAACGTGGAAGCTGTCGCAGTGGGGGGGAAAAGAGGCAGGTTGAAGTTAAATGCATTTATACCGGACTCCTGCGGTTTATTTCCTTCTGATCTGTGAAAACTGTTTGTAATTAATCAGGCGCTCGAATAAAACTTATTAGTTGACAGTTTTCGATGCCAAGACGATATTACCGATAGTTATTTCTAAATAGGAAATCGACTTTAATAGCCAGGATTCTCGGTTTAAATTGTTATGAAAAAATATGTGACATATTAGGTTTTGTTCTGATAACGAACTTAGCTTACAAAGCCACATCATAATACAGCTACTCGTTACTAGATTGCGCTAATATCTACTAAACATAGACAGGAAATTACATTTGAACTCTAACTGCTGACCTAGCACGGGTGAGCAGTAGTAAATAAACCAGTATAAGTGTGCTGCATTGCTACGAATCTCGCGGTCATGTTACACTGGTAGTTTGAGCAGTTGGCTCGCCAAGGTGCGCACAACTATTGGTGGGAATAAACGGCACAGGCACAACGTATGTACATATTAGATTGAGCCATTAGATTGAGTACAAAACGACTCGCGTGATCACTGCGGATACATATATATCGTAGCGGGCAAGGTGGTCACAAATATCTGAACAACGCCTCTATTGTCAAGGCGATAAAGTGTATGTTCAGATATTTTTGAGTACCTTGGCCTCTCCGATATATTTGATGGCGACTGTACCTCCTAATTAAAAATAATATATTGTTTTAAAGAGTAGAAAATTGAGTGCAGGTACTAGGAAAACAATTTTTAAAATGGCTAATATTTTTTCTGAAAACGATTATCTAAAAATATTAGAGCAAATGCCCCGGTTTGGGCCACTTTAAGGAGAGTTTGTTTATTCAGACGTCTGTCATTTTGTATCAATAAGGAATGATGAAAATATTTATTTATAAATAGTCTTTGATAATATTGTGTAGTGACTAAACACAAGTAAGTACAGCCGTTTGAAATTTATACAGTGTTACTATGTCTCACGAAAGTTTAAATTCAATAAAATCTGGATGACTATATTTATATGAACTTCCGCTGTTAAGATTCTGATTTTTTTTTCTTTTGAGAAATATTAAAAAAAAGCCCAACAGTCACTTTTGGCCATTTTTTTCCATGGTATTTTATTTTTATTATATTTTTTTATTTAGCCATAAATTGTATGTGTACATAATGATGTTAAGCAATACAGATAGTATCAATACAAATTTATCCAGTGGGTGTAGCTACATATTTATGTACTTATGAACTAACATTTTATAATATATACATACTTATTAACTAACAGTGACCAGTATTATAATATTCACTTAAGCTGTAGGGGCATGAGTCAATAACATGTATTTTAAGTGCTGTCAGAAATTTTAAGTAATTGAGTGATTTAATTTCTACGGGTAACTTATTAAACACTTTAGCAGCCACATACATAGTGCTACGCTGACAACTGATACATGAAAGATGACAGGGCCATCTGTGCTGCCATAATTTACTCTTATATCAACTCTATAAACCATAGACTTGTAAATTTGTCTATGCCTTAGTAATTTTGAAAATGGCCAAAACCGGCACAGTGGCCACAACCGGGGCATCTGCCCTAAAATATTTTCCGGAATTGAGTAAATACTAAAAAAATATTCATAAAAAAAATTTCAGACGAATTGAGAACCTCCTCCTTTTTTGAAGTCGGTTAAAAATAGTTACTAGGATGTTATACTTTTTTTTTGTAGCATCACGTTTACTGCAGGTACTGTACGTTTACGTATAAATTGGGAATGCAATTATGAACCCGATGGTACATTAGGTTTGCACAGTAAAAATAAGTACAAATGGCGGACTTAATGCCTCAAGGCATTCTCTACCAGTCAACCATAGGGCCAAACAGAAATTCGCTAAAGTGGGTGCTGTAAGAGAAAACTTGCTGATTTATCCTATAACTTATTCGTACCTACTTAAATATACTTCGATATATGCTTCATAAACTTCACAAATACCAATATATGTACATACTAATAAACATACGTATATATTATAATGCATATGCGCAAAGGGGAAAAAACTCATTCACGCTGTTTATGATCCAGCAGGTGCTTGTGAAGCAAGCGTTTGAAAACGAACTTGCTTGGGGCTTGTCTTATTGTCAGGGGAAGTGCATTCCAGAGACAAATAGTCTGGATTGTAAAAGAAGAAGAGAGATAACCGTTATGGGGAGGACTTACTAGAAGCTTAAGAGACTGGGAGGAGCGAAGTTCACACCCGGGACGGGGGTTGACAAAACTGAATTTGGACTTAAGGTAGTCTGGAACGGAGAGATCAAACAAAATAGAGAAGAGAGTACTTACAGACAATTCTAAGAGTCCTGCGTTGTCGTGCAGGCAGGCATTGGAGTTGGTAACGATAACCTGAGACGTGATCGAATTTACGCAAGCCGAAAATAAAGCGTTTGGCATTATTTAATATACGATCGAGTCTGTTTGGGGAAGCCTGGGAAATGTTGGTAGTGCACACATCAGCTTAGTCTATAATAGGAAAAATTAAAGCCTGCACAAGCAGCTTCTTGGTACTCACAGGCAGGAAGTTTTTAAACTTATGCAGAGTCCGCAGTTATCAAAAACACAAAAAGTCTCTTTTCAAGGAAACCAACAGTGTTAATGTTACCATTCTTCGAGAGGATTTTAAGCGTATGAGAAGGAATCTTCCATAAGTACAAAAATAATGTGTCAGCGTGTTTTTAAAATCGAGATATGGCCAAAGTATGAATGTTCCCGCATACGAATGGCGCCAATCTTTCTTATAAAATGAGAAATGAATCGAGTTCATTGAGTACGCGTTAGGTTTTGTAGTTTCAAATATTGTCATATCCTACAATCCACTGGTGCGACAGGCGGCTCAATATTTAATAAATAAAACAGCATATAGATAACGACTGCAAGCCTTCATAAACGCTAAAGTGCGGGATCTTAGTGAGGTAATCTATGTTGCTCATTGGTAGTACCACCAAGTAAATTATTATTTATCTAGAACTTTCTATCATTCTGTCACTTCAAATACTCGCTACTCAAATGCTGCGCAAAGTCGATATTTATATCGATACAAGTTCATGATTAATAGGCAAGGATAAGCATCGACATATAATATTAAAACGAGTAAAGTTAAACAATGCTCATGTGAAAACTTAACCCATTTTTAGGTTTACAAAAATAAAATGTCTCATGTCTTGTTAACCAATAAAATACCCATTTTTGAAGCATCATTTCTGTAAGACCTGTACCTCTGTTTGTACTATATATATACCCATGTTGTACAAATAAACTATTTGACTTTGACTTTGACATTTATTGTGTTAATCTTCATTCCGCAAAGGTTTCATGCTATGCCTCTTCAATCTTCCCTACAAAATCAGTGTTTGACAGAACTTTGACATATGAACGGTGGCACATGACGTCTACATACAATTTTTCCTGTCGATTATCTAGGGTTGACAAGTACGCGATTAGTTTGATTGCTGGACCTGCCCTAATCTACCTGATACATCAATAATTTTAATACAAAAATACATTAATGTAAGATTTATTAGTTAATTTTCCCAATCTAACCGTTATTTTAGAAAGAAACTACTACAATAAACTACATAAATATTTTATCTTACCTGTGGTCATGCAGCAAATAAACAAAGGAGATTTTGACAACCCCGAAACGGTATCCGATACGTTCCAAGGCCGTAGCTGTCACTTCGTTCAGATGTACACCCTTTGTTTAAATCTTACTTAATGTTATTAAAATGAATGGGGAAGGCAACTATCACAATGACATTTCCAATATTACTTTTATATTGATATTGTAATAAATAAAGAGAATATAATAATAAAATAAGAACTTTTATTTTAATGCTGATGGCTATCAGAATCGGTATTCAACTTAGATATTTCAACACGGACGGGATGATAAGTCAGATAAACGTCAGTCCATACATGTGTATGACCACTGGTGATATGTTTTCGGCAGAAGGGAACGCCTGTCAATGGCGACTCCGGTTGGTTGAATTCTCTAAGTATTTAGGTAATGATCTAAATATTGCCAGGTATGGCTAAGGGTTAATATTTTTATCGACAAATTAGGCAGCCATATATCTGTAATTTCCTAATGGTTGTGCGCCCCTTGGCGAGCCAGTTTCTCTAACTGCCAGTGTAACATGACCGCGAGATTCGTAGCAATGCGGCACACTTATATTGAGCCCATTGCAAGAGTTGTCTCAGTGAAGGATCTTGGCGTTTTATTCGACACACGGCTAACATTTCATGACCACATCAAAGAACTTGCCACTAGTAGCTTCCGTAGATTAGGTTTCGTTACTCGTAACGTCAGAGATTTCCATGACCCTTGTACCATAAAAGTACTGTACAATGCTTTGGTTAGAAGCAAGCTGGAGGCATCAGCGTTAGTCTGGAACCCTTACGAGTCAACTTATATCCTACTGTTGGAAAAGGTTCAAAAGACGTTCTTAAGAATGTATTATAAAAAGATGTACGGATACTATCCGTTCCTGTATCCAACTAAATTTATTTTAGGAACCCTGGGATTCAATTCTTTAGAAGTGAGGCGCAGCTTGAGCCTACTACTTTATGCGTGTCGGGTTCTTCGAGGGGACTCTGATTGTCTTGAACTGGTAGGGAGTTTTGTAAGACTTTTTGTGCCTGATATTAACAAAAATATTACCCTCAGGCCGCGTGTGCACCCCCTGTTGGCAGTGCCAATGGCACGTACGGTTGCACATAAGAACTCTCCGATACTTCGTGCCCTGGACCTACTGAATGCGCTCCTGGTATCAGCACCAGAGTGTGACCTGGTGGCGTGGCGATGGGCGAATGTGTGTCATGAGTGTTTGAGATTTTGCGAGCTGATGGATAATAGGCAGTCAAGTGTGTTAGTATGATAATTTTGATTAAGTAATAGTAGATATCTATGTAGTTTCGCAGTGTATTAGTGATAAGACTGTAATGCTGTGTAAACTTAAATAAACAATAAATAAACAAATAAACAAATAAAAAATAATATTGGTTTATTATCTACTGCTCACCCGTGCTGGGTCAGCAGTTGGAATTCAAATGTAATATTCTGTCTATGTTTAGTAGATATTAGCGCAATCTAGTAACGAGTAGCTGTATTATGATGTGGCTTTGTAAGCTAAGTTCGTTATCAGAACAAAACCTAATATGTCACATATTTTTTCATAACAATTTAAACCGAGAATCCTGGCTGTTAAAGTCGATTTCCTATTTAGAAATAACTATCGGTAATATCGTCTTGGCATCGAAAACTGTCAACTAATAAGTTTTATTCGAGCGCCTGATTAATTACAAACAGTTTTCACAGATCAGAAGGAAATAAACCGCAGGCGTCCGGTATAAATGCATTTAACTTCAACCTGCCTCTTTTCCCCCCCCACTGCGACAGCTTCCACGTTATATTCCAATTACATACATCAAATGCCACGATATCGTACCAAAGCAAGAACTCTCAGTATTGCGTCGTTCCCTAGATTTATAAACAACTTTACTGGTCTGCTACTCTTGAACCCCCCGGCTTAAAGCTGCCAGATTGCCAGATTAGGTAATAACAATAGTATAGCAGTCTAACTATATCAATTTCGTTGCTCTCATTATGGTGTCATTCCTGCCGTGGCCAGCTCTCCGTCTATAAGGGGAAAATTACCGCCGACGCAAAAAGAGAAGTGTTATTTGCGGTGGGCTTTTATAATTTTTCATTTAATTTACTTGTAAAAATAGGTGACCCAATCTTGATTAATTATGGTTTTATATGGGAGCTCATGCATTATACGACAAAATACGACACTTTTCTTCCCGCACAGACTCTACCGAAATTGTATCTTGATTTTGCAGTGATATAGGCGTAGTTTAGATTGTATACATACCGTCCTGTGGTGTTCATCCAGGTACACAACACTTTTTATCAGACATTTCCGAATTTCAACATAAAGTTGTCCTTTGTTCATAATTTTGTCCAAAAAGCGTTTAAATAACTGCGGCGGCGTCCATTTGACTTACGGCCATTCAGCGACGAATTTCTGCGGCTGCGCGATAAGTAGTGTTGCCAAAAGAAAAAATATATATAATTTCCAAAGCAGCGTATTATTTGCTAATTTAAGTTATTTATATTGAGCAAATTATTTCCTGTTACGACAAAATAATTACAACATAATGAATTTTTTACAATGTCATGATTTTAGCGCTTATCGCGACATCTGTAATCGAAAGTAAAGAAGTTTTTAGTAATAATGCTGTCAAATTTGGAATAACTTAAAACTATGAATTTACTTATTCATAACTTCATACATAACTTGGCATGGTTATACTGTTGACATTACCATGTCCGTAGTACTAAGATTATTCGCCCTGAATCTAACGACACCTCACACATCATAATTACGGCGTGCCAAAGAAATGGACATACATACTCGTACACACTCGTGAAAAACATAACCCAAGTAACACATCAAAGCAGTATAACGGCCGTCTTACAGCATATCTGTATGCTTTTAGCATTTTGAGTTCGTTTTATAGTAGCATTATAAACGTTTATAGTGCTGTTATAGGTCTTAAATGGGCACAAATTACCCAGCTTGAGATCCTATACAGGTCATTTAATAGCATTGCAGGCGCATTATGTCTGCGCTATTAGCATTATCGTTGTCATGGAAAGTGCCAATCGCCTCAGAGAAGCATTAGTACGCTCTATTAAATTGCCGACTGCATTAAAGAAGCCTTAATACGGCCAAAAAACTTGCTAATCGCAGTAAAGAAGCATAAGTACTCTCGATTAACTTGCCAATCGCAATACAAACGCATTATACTAGCATAAGAGTGTAGTAAAATAAACCTTACGTCAATGCAAAAACGTCTCTAATACCGACGGAACAAATGTTATAATACAATGAACGTTGTGATTTAACTACTTTGTCTCGCAATATAAAATGGACGAAGACGGTACAAAAAACTGAATGAGTGACATGTCATATTTGTTTGCATCCTAACAAAATTTATAAAAGTTTTTGACACTTTTACGTTATTATATCCTTCAAATATTACTGCGCAATGTAGTTTACTGTAAATGTGTATATAAGTTTCATTCAACATTTTCACGCGCCTTTGATTTATTGTGGTTTTGCTATAAAATATTATAAAAAGATATGCGTCAAATAAACAAAACAATTGTGTAATCCTCGTATAGAACGAGTTTTGCATTATTAACATAATAGTGTTGGTTAAGCAGTCTTAAATTAAGTAATTTCTTTATTATATAGGTATTTTCCTTGTGTAAATAGGTCCGCATGATTTTATTTTTAGGTTATTAATTATTTACAAAATGGCGTTGGTCTATATAGACGGAGAGCTAGCCACGTCCACGTCGGATATGACAATAATGAGAGCAACCAAACCCCTCTAGTCAGTTTGGTATATTATGCTTATTTCTAGATCTGGACATCTGGCAGCTTTAAAGTAGTGGAGGTCAAATAATGCAAACCATTTCAAGAAAATAAATCCTAGAGATCTGGGTTTGATGCAATATTATGAGAAACTATAGAAATACTATACAATATTAAGAGAAATTCTACAAAAGTTTATGTTGGGAGAAAGTAGTGCCAAACGATGTATAATAAAATATGGTTCATAGTTTTCGCCTACTGTTTTTGTTTCCGTAATAATCATACATCGGGGTTTTCGGTGCGGGAACGATTTGAGAAAGAGTAGAGATAAACAGATAGGTTGAGATTTAGTCTGAGAAAATATCATATTATGCTTAATGAATAACTACCTCTCTGGGAATAGCTTACACACTATGATACGAGCTTTTTTTCTTAGAGGCATGTTTGTATTGACTATTATATACTTAGTATTTTAAAAATGCAATTGCATATCCGAAATTTATTAACTAGATAAACCTAAGACAAAGACACGGTATACTCGTAGTAAGTGTCAAATATTAATCTTGACGTCCGATATTTATTAACTATTTGATTAACTGAAGAGGTTGACAATGATCAGTCATTACATGAATTAATACCTAGAATATATATACATAATAGTCAGCTATTTCATATAAATTGTATATACCTATGATTTTTTCGATCAATTATTCATTAGGTAGAAACGTGCTAGAGTACATTCTGTTTTTTAAGTTAATGCCTACTCTTTGGCTAATGTCAAACTTTCCCGCACCGAAAACCCCGATGTATGGTAATAATACACAATATTTTTTGGTCTAACGTTTTTTTTTTATCGATTTCTGACCAGTTTTGAATCGATATTCCAACATATTCACTATAGATAGAATTATAAGGCAAACGACTATCGGTTTTTGAATCTTTTATCTCCATTCTGTAGAGCCGGGTCTTGAAATAAATGAGCCGTTATTTTTTTATAATATTTTTAAAATATGGTCTAAAAAAACACTTTTATCCATATTCGAATGGTGTAAAGAATCTTACATATACGTAATCTACATATAAGGGTTCCTCTTTGATGTCTCTAAAAACTGTAGAGAGATTTTAATTTTTAACTAATTAAAACAAAATTTATGACCATAAAACCACTTTTTTAGCCTAAACCGGTTCGACTTTGATGTCAAATATCTCGAAGACAATGAATATTGAAGTAAATATAGGATACTATATTGTTTAAAGCCGTTACTGATAATATGATAAGCTATATAAATAATTAGAAAACTAAGGGAATCAGATCTAAGGTCGTTGGCGCCAGGGAGCCCCTTAAAATATAGGCTCTGTCCTTTATAACTGAGACAACTTCGGCAATTTTTACCTAGTTTGGTATTACTATTTTCCAATTAAAACATTTTGCTAGTCTGTCACTGTGACCTCCACCCATTAAAAGCTGCCAGATGCCAGGATCTAGCAATAAGAATAGTATAGCAATCTAACCAGACGGGTTTTGTTGCTCTCATTATTGTGTCATATCTGACGTGGCTAGCTCTTAGTCCAATAGCAGCTCAGTGACCCTTAATAAATGCCTTATTTATGCCTACAGCATTACACGTGAATAATTATGCTATTAAACAACATTAAGCATTTATTTATGCTATTGTAGAACCTAAGGCACTAAAACCGCTAAAAGCTGTATAGGGGCTGTTCATAAATTACGTCATAACTTTTTGATGATTTTTACCCCCCCCCCCCCCCCCTAAAAAAATGCGTTTTAAGCTTAATTGTAAAATAAAAAACTATTTAGTAGATAATATTTTATAGCATTAAAAGTTTATAGAAACACGACTTTCATTCCTTTTTTTACACATTGATGATGTGATCTTCGGAATGACCGCCCCCCCCCCTCCTACGTCATGCTACCATCATCCGATGTCCAGACCCCCCCCCCCCCCCATTTGAAATGACGTAATTTATGAACAGCCCCTTATAGTGAATTACTTGGCGTTATAATGGTTTTTATTATTGCTATTATACTGCATTAGGAACGTATTACCTACTTATAAATGCTATTGTACACCCTAAGGCATTAAAAATAGCTGAAAGCTGTATAGCGAATTTACGTGGCATTATAATGGCTAATATTCATGCTCTTAAACAGCATTAAGCATGTATTTATGCTATTGTAGAACCTAAGGCACTAAACCAAACCGAAGCATTAGTGTAGCAAACCAAAACGCAACTGTATAGCATTCAGCTGTACAGTTGCATGTTGTTCGCTGCACTAAAACTAATGGCTAAACAAAAGCATTTACATATGCCATTATACAACCGTTATACAGCGTAAAGCATCATAAAATGCTATTGTAGAACCTAAAGCACTAAAAACAGCTGAAAGCTGTATACCGGATTTACGTGGCATTATAATGGCTAATATTCATGCTCATAAACAGCATTAAGCATTTATTTATGCTATTGTAGAACCTAAGGCACTAAACCACACCGAAGCATTAGTGTAGCAAACCAAAACGCAACTGTACAGCATTCAGCTGTACAGTTGCATTTTGGTTCGCTGCACTAAAACTAAAGGCTTTAAAAAAGCATTTATACATGCCATTATACAACCGTTATACAGCTTAAAGCATTATATAATGCTATTGTAGAACCTAAAGCACTTAAGTGCTTTTAAACAGTCGAAAGCTGTACAGTTGCGTTGTGGTTTGCTGCACTAAAGCTAAAGGCTTTACAAAAGCATTTAGATATGCCATTATACAACCGTTATACAGCTCAAAGCATCATATAATGCGACAAGTTGCTCGGTGAACGTATATAAGAGTTTATACGGTCCTTAAGTTCGAAATAAGTTAACTATTCATATGTTATAATGCTTCCTGTGTTACTTGGGAAGCCTCCTTCGGCAGTTGGGTATAAATAGTTTTGCAAAGAAAACAATAGTTTTATTTAAAAAAAAACTACCTAGTTGAAATATCTGCTTTTCTTACTCAAAGATTATGTTTTTTATACCACGACAATGGCAAACAAGCAAACGGCCAGCCTGATGGTAAGCAGTTACCGTACCCTATGGACACCTGAGTGCGTTTAAAGTGTAAAGGCAGTAAATTAAATACAGGAAGCAAACGATATGAAACTTTAATTATCTAAATCCTAATCTAGATTGAGCGGCTTTTGCATATCAGGCTTAGTTTTATAAAAAAATATAAAAGTATTATATATGCCACTGGGAGCTGTGGTGAAGGTCCTTAAGGGATGTCCAGGGGCAGCAATGAAACACCGTGTTCACTTTATCGTATCTATTTAGGAACTGACTTACAAATAATTAACCACCCTCATGTCGGCGCATATAAACTTAAATCTACCCCCTATTACATATACAGGGTGGAAAGATAAATCGGGCCCTGGAGGAAAACTACCTTAAAACGTTGAGATAGCTCAATTCACTGAAAGGAAACATTCTTTAATTTCTTTAAAGGAACATAACTGCATTTACAAATTTTTGGAAAAGAGTACAGTTTTAAAAAAAAGTATTTATTTTGTAATTTTTGCCATAAATAATTTTTATGACAATTGATGCCAATCGATCCTGTTTCCAACGAGGATAAAAACTTCTAAATACCAACCAAGTTTAGGGCACAAGAGAACACATAAATAATAACAATAATATTTTTCATACAATTAGTATGGAATAAAGTGAAAATTAAGAAAAAAACTGTGAATGCAGTTTTAGTTTTTAGGAAAAATTAAAGAATGTTTCCTTTGAGCGAATTGAGCTATCTCAAGGTTTTAAGGTAGTTTCCCTCCAGGGCCCGACTTATCTTTCCATCCTGTATAGCACCCCCTTCTTTAATTAATGCTACAATTTTAATCTAAACAAGTTACCAATTCAATTAAATAAACCTAGCTAGCAGTAGGGATTAGCAAAGAATTACCCTTAAGAGATATAAGTACTTATAAATACGAAGTTACTAACGTACCGTACCTACATTTATATAAAGAGAAACCAAGTGATCCAAATAAAAATAAAAAAATTGTGTGTCAATCAATTTCGAAACCATAGCGCACAGGTGGTTTCCTTATGCGTTTCAATTCAGGGGCCGGGGCTAGTGTCAATGCGTGCTCGGCCGGGCTAGCGGCAGGCTCAGGTGGCGCTGGCGGCGCGGGCGGCGGCGGCGTCGGCCGCGCGGGGGAGCGCGCGGGCGGGGAGCGCGGCGGCGATACGGATACGCGGTCGGGGGGCACCTGTGGCGTGCCGTCTGACAGAATAGAGCTCGGCAAACAATATGCCATTCGCGACTTTAATTGATCTAGATGCCTATTATTACATGTGGTGCCGTTTTCACTTGTCACTACGTAATTACGAGAGCCACTTACTTTTGATACCGTTCCCGGTACCCACTTGTCCCTCGCGTTAAATTCCTGTATCCATACAGGATCTCCCTTGTCCATTTGCTTAGGGTGTCGCGAATATCGCGAAGCAGTTCGTGTTTGCCGGTTTTTCGGATAGATGGCGGTAGCAGTCACGTTCGATCTCAATATCGCTTTTAGTATGGACGGATTTTTTATGGGTGAGTTGTAGGGTAGATACACGGACGACGGTAGGAGAGAAGGTTGTGCGCGAACAAATCAATGGTAAGCGCTTTAATATTTATCTTTCTACTCGTATCAGTTCATGGACTTTCTTACTGTGTTATTATGATGATCATGTGTCTTGTGTTATTTACCAGCGTGTATCAGTGCTCAGAGAGATCTTTGATCCCAGTGAGTTGTCAATGGTTATGAACTCAGGGTAACCATAGTGTGAGGAACGGGGTCGCTGTAAGGGGAGGTGGAGGCGACTATTTAGCCCAAGATTCCAGATGGATAATCACGGGAGGCTCATGTCCGTATAGTAATCAAAGGAGATATCGTCAGCTCACACCATCAACGTCCAGGCCGTGTCTACGTATAGTAGCTGCGTGTCCGTTAACATATTTATATCATTCGTATTCTCTAGTCAGTAAACACATCGGCTCAGTATACCAGAAAAACAGGGTGAAGCTGACGACATAGGGGCCATTCCACGTGAATTCAACAAATTGAGTGTGCCGCATGATTTTTGATTTAAAAAAAAAATTGAGGATACACTTTATGGTGGAAGAAGTGCTAAACCACCGCTAGTAATTTTTTTTATCTTTTAATTTTCGAGCTTATTCCATTCGAAGTTAATTGGGAGGTCAAATTCCTGCTTGTATATAATCTGCTCTAACTTTTTTTTAGAACGGATAACGAAATAACTGTTGCTGTGTTTGATTAGATAGGAACTGTGCATTTGATATTGTATGATAAAAATAATCTATGTCAACTACAAACAAAATGGTGTCCGTCCAAAATGTTCACGTCAATTGGAAATTTTTTGCAATTTTAATTTTTTTTTGTGCTAACTCTGTTGCATATCCAGGATAATTTTTTTCTGAAATATAAAGTATTTGCTCTGTTCGTTATGTAAAATAAATATTATCTTGTTAGAGTAATAACTTCTAACAGAAAAATATTAGTGGAAATTGAGAATTTCAAAAAATGCTCATGTTTGACCCCCAAAAAATCCATGTGGAAGAAAAAATTTAAAATTGAATTTATTCAGAAAATATAGTCAATGTCTTCTTTAATTAGATTCAGTTTAAAAAGTTTTGTTATTCTTCCTAGTTTTGGAAATATGATTTTTTTATCTGCTTATTTCGTGCATTAATCTCTCATTGTGTTGATACAATGCAGATTAAAACATTTATGACTATAACTTTTGGATGTATGGCAAATTATGAAAATTCAATCAATAAAGGCATTCACTAATATATATATTAAATTATATTTATATAAAAAGAAAAATAAACATTACTTGCAAACTTTTGCTACTTCGAAAATTTCTAAGTAGAATAACGTCGCACTTTTAATTCATTTTGAGATATGGGAACGAAACTATGATAGGAACGTGTATTTTTTATGGTTCTCATATTTTTAAATCGCTCTGATAGGTGCAGCTCAGCTACATCGACATCTGATTTTGAGACGGAAAAGAACTTGATTCCAAGAATTTTGTTTATACAGAACTCGTACATAACTTCAGGGGATAAAATGTTATCACTACCTGTAGTGCGTTGCAGACTAGCTTTTCTTACTGACCGCTTAATCGTGCCGCCAGCACTATCACAGGGTGATTTGCCGTGAGAGGTTGCAAAAAAGTTCCACTCTGCTTTTAGCCCGAAGTCATCATAATGATGGATGACACAAGTTTACAAAATTATTTTTGTTCTTATATTGTGCAGCTGCACCATTACTAAATTAATCTTCTCCTTCAAACATTCCAACTGAACAAGACTCCATTGTCGAAATAACACAATTTTGAAGATGAAAATTGAATAAAAACTTAACTTCTTATCAGTGATATACAACGAATATTCATGAACAACACAAGCACTTCCTAGGTACAAATAGTTTTCACCACTTCATTATCTCCTACGAGTAAGTACGGTCTCATAATAACTTTGATAAGGATTATTGGCTCATTTGCCTATATTCATATTTTAGCAATGTAATGCAAATAAGACGTGTAAACACGCCGAAAGGCATCGGTAATTCATTATACGGCTAAATTAAGAAACATTCGCAAGTGGTTTACAATTCTTGTCAGGTAACAGTGCATAGTCGAGTTTTCTACCCACATTAAATTTACAAAATAAGTTTTTGACATTTCAAAAGATTTATTGCTTTTATTTAGCAACAAAGTTGGTACAATGCAAGATTTATTTGAACATAAAAAACATGAATAATAACCATATCATCGATGAAGATCCCATTTTTATTCATTTATAACACAAAATATTTTGTATCTATTTCTGTGAAAAGCAGTACTTTAGAAAAAATATATTTCTTAAACAAGCACAAATAACAAAACTTTTGTAACTTAATCTGATCAACAAAGATCTTGAACATATTTTCTGGATAAAATGAAAAAATATTTTTTTTCTTCCACATGGGTTTTTTGGGGGTCAAACATGAGCATTTTTAGAAATTCTCAATTTTCACGACTGTTTTTCAGTTAGAAGTTATTATTCTAAAAGGATAATATTTATTTTACAGAATGAACAAAACAAGGACTTTATACCTCAGAAAAAAGTTATCCTTAATAAACGTCAGGGTTGACGCAAAAAAAAAAATGCAAAAATTTACCAGTTAAGCGTACATTTCAGGTGGACACCATTTAGTTTTTAGTTAATTCAGATAACTTTTGTCATCTTTTATTACTTTACTTAATCAAACAAAGTAATAATTATCTCCATACCTTTAAAAAAAAAATCTAGACCCAATTATGTACAAGCAGGAATTTGACCCAACTATTTACTTCGAATGGGAAAATCTCAGAAATAAAAAAAATAAATGATGGTGGTTCAGAACTTTTGCCATCATAAAGTATACCCTAAATTTTTTTATCCAAATCAAAAATCATGCGGCACACTTTTTAATTCGAATTTGTTGAATTCACGTGGAATGGCCCCTAGGTAGAATGCGCCCTGCTGATTCAATCTGTTTCTGTTGTGTACGATGCACTTTCTTCTCTACTAAGCCAGTATGTTTTAATTGATCCAATCTAGATTGAAGCGCTCGTTTCTGTAGTAACCTAGCTGGAGTTTCTCTCGTAGTACCTTGCTCACAGTTGCGGTAATTTAGTAGGAAAGTTTGTAAAGTTTCTTCTATGTCTTGATTTTCTCTAAGAGCTTTTTTTATAGCTTTTTTACACATTTTAACCGTGCCCTCAGCGGCGCCGTTTGATGCTGGGTGGTACGGCGCTGTAAATGTATGTGTTATTCCATTTAATTTCATAAAATTATCCATCTCTTGGCTAGTGAACGGTGGGCCGTTATCCGATACAAGCTCTTTTGGCAGTCCGAATCTCGCGAATGTCTCCCGCAACACCTTGATCACCGCCTTGGCTATCGTTCTAGTCATTAGGAAGGCCTCAATCCATTTGGTGGTCGAATCAATCAAAACCAAAAAAAGTTCTACCTTCGTAGGGTCCTAGAAAATCTACGTGTAGTCTACTCCAGGGCTGTGAGTAATATGGCCAGGGTTGTGATTTCACTCGGAGTGGTGCTATAGCTTCCACAGTGCAAATGGCGCACATTCGACTTACGGTTTCTATGTCATGGTCAATATTTGGCCACCAAACAAAACTACGAGCCACACTCTTCATTTTGACCATCCCTTGGTGACTGCTGTGCAATTCCTTTTAGATGAACGATCTTAAGTTTTCTGGAATGATCATACGATAACCCCACATAATGCAACCACCCTCGGCATACAGTTCTTGTTTTCTAGAGAAAAATGGTTTTAATTCCTTGCTAGTACAAGACGTCGGCCATCCTGCTGTAATGTACATAAGTACTTGTCTTAATGTAGCATTTTTTTCTGTCGCTTTCTGCACATCCTGGCTGGTAATGGGCAAAAAGTTTTGTACAAAATTCAGATATGTTATCTTACCCTTATCCTAATTATTGTTTGGTCTATATGGTGGTAGTTGGGAGAGCGCGTCAGCTCCATTTTTAGTCGTATGTACATACTCAATATCGTATTGATATCCTCCTAAAATAATTGCCCATCTTTGCATGCGGCTAGCCGCCATCACCGGAATTCCAGCCTTGTCTCCGAAAATTGTCACCAATGGCTCGTGGTCGGTCCTCAAAATATACCTGCGGCCGTACAAGTACTAGTGGAACTTCTTTACTCCATAGAGGATGGCAAGACCCTCTCGTTATATTTGTGAGTCTCCGCGCTGTTTAGTACTCTTGAAGCGTATGCTATGGGGCGCTCTGTGCCGTCCGGCCAGGCGTGCGAGATCACGGCGGCCACGCCCACACTGCTGGCATCAGTCGTCAGGATCAGTGGGAGCTCCGGCGAGTAGTGTGCCAGCACCTCGCTGGAAGCCAACAACTTCTTGACTTTATTTAAAGCCTCTTCACATGATTTAGTCCACTCAAATTGAACATTTTATTTCAGCAATTGATATAAAGGTTTGAGTATTGTACTGATATGTCTCACAAATTTAGCATAATACATCGTCATTCCAAGAAACGAACGTAATTCGGACACGTTACTAGGCGTTGTGACATTTGAAATATCCCTAACCTTCTTAGGGCAGGTGTGGAGTCCCTCTTTATCTACCACATAACCTAAATAGGTAATTGAATCAGCAAGGAAAGAGCATTTGTTTTTTTTTATCTTAAACCCGTATTTTTCTAACCTCTCAAATACCTTATGCAAGTTTTCAATATGTTCCTTGTCATTCTCACCCGTTATAACTACATCATCTAGGAACACTCCCACTTTCGGCAAATCCGCAAACATCTGCTCTAGGATCCTTTGGAAAATATCTGGACTCGAGGACAAGCCGAATCAACCGGTTATATTTAAATAAACCTTTGTGCGTATTAATGACCGTATATCTGGACGTATCGTCTAGCACCAACTGAGCATATGCTTGAGAAAGGTCAATTTTACTAAACTTTTGACCTCCATGCAATTTTGTAAATAAATCCTCGACCCTAGGCAAAGGAAAACGGTCCACATCTAAATGTTTATTAAGACTTATCTTATAATCTCCGCAGATGCGTAAAGTTCCGTCAGACTTGACCACCGGTACGATAGGCGTCGCCCACTCGGAGGTTTCGACGGGCGTGATAACGCCATCGCTCTCCAGCCGCTCCAGCTCGCACTCCACCGGCTCGCGCAGCGCGTACGCCAAGGGGCTTGCGCGCAGAAACACCGGCCGCTGTTGTACCTCCCCAAGCCCTCCGCAAATACACTCTTAAATCGGGAACTGAAATTTTCCAAATTAAAATCACCCGTTGCTTTCACATAATTTGTCGAGCATAACTTAAACAAACCACTAAAAATGCCTAACTCAGCTACCTTCCTAGTAACTTAGTAAATTAGTTTAACCCATTGCCTTCCTAGTAAATTAGTTTTACCATCTTTTACAATATACAAATCAAGTGGCAACTCGCGGTCTTTGTACTTAATAAGTGGCCTAATCATACTTAATGCACGGACTATCTCACCCGTATAATATCTTAGTCTGAGATAAGCTGGTTTTAAATCACAATCCGAGATATATCTCTCATAAACTTCTGGACTAACACAACTTATGGCGCAACCCGTATCAATTTCCATTGTTATGTCGTGTTTATTAGCGTTAAGAGTCAAATATAAAGGTGGGTATTTACTCAAACTATCATATTTGACAAACGAAAGATTTACCTCTTATTAATATTCTTCCTCCTCCGAATACTCGTCCGCGACGTAGTTATGTCTAGTAATCTTCGCTAACCTTGGACACATTTTTTTTAAGTGCCCGTCTTGATTACAAACCCGGCATACATAAACACGAAATTTGCACGTCTGAGTCGCATGCGCCTCTCCACACGCCGACCATGTCCCTTGACCTTGACCTAGTTGCGCGCGGCTGCCGTCCGCTGATCCCGACGTCTCCGATCTCCGGTAGGTATTAGTCGCCCGCTGTCCACTCAGGGTCGCCCGGTTAACTTCGTTATTAACGAATTTTGTATGCTCGGTTCTCTTCGGATAAGTTCGGTTTTTCCATGATGGTGTCTTTAAACTTGAAGTTTTGTTAGCTATCGCAAAAACGTGGCGTCATTGCTCGATTGCCCTCGACTTTCTACCGCTGCTGCATTTATTTCTGCTGCTTCCATTGCTATTGCCATACCTTTAGACTTGGTAAACTTCAAATCTGTCTCCGTAAATAAACGCTGCCGAATAGTCTCGTTATACAATCCACATACGAATTGGTCCCGCAGGCTATCCTCTAACCATGACCCAAAATCACAGTACTTAGTCAATTTTTGTAAGTCCGCAATAAAATCCGCTATCGATTCCTCTTTTGACTGTCTCCGTTGACGAAATTTGTATATTTCCGCTAAAACACTGGGCCGTGGTTGTAGATGATTCGACATGAGTTTAACAAGATCATTGTAGGTTTTTTCTGACGGTTTAGTCAGAGTACACAAGGTCACCAATAAATCTGCTCCCATCAGGGTAATTAATAATGGTACTTTGCGGTCATCTTGAACATCATTCACTATAAAATATTGTTCCAGCCTGTCCACGTACGTCGCCCAATTGTCTTTGTGCCGATCGAACGTGTCATTCTATTCACACAAGATATTTATGCAACTAACACTCAACTACGTTCGCGCACTCGTTGATTCGATCACGACTCGTCGCCAGTTTATTATATATGCCACTGGGAGCTGTGGTGAAGGTCCTTAAGGGATGTCCAGGGGCAGCAATGAAACACCGTGTTCACTTTATCGTATCTATTTAGGAACTGACTTACAAATAATTAACCACCCTCATGTCGGCGCATATAAACTTAAATCTACCCCCTATTAAATATATAACAAAAAGAAACATATGTAACTGCAAAATCGTATGTGGCACACAGACACGCTCTTATGGCCCTACAAATAAGTAGTGTCACATAGCCATCAAATATATCTGAGCGGCCAGGGTACTCAACAATATTAGAACACGCACTTTATCGCCTTGACATTACAGGCGTTGTTGAGATAATTGTGTCCACCTTGGTCACTCCGATATATCTGATGGTGACTATACATAAAGCCGTTTTTAAGGAAACGGGGAATCTAAGCCTTGTTAGAATTAGGTTCAGTTTTCTCACGATGAATTCCTTCATCGAAAAGGGACTAGTATTTCGTACATTAAGTATCAAAAAGTGGTACGAGACTCGAACCCACGACCGATCTTTAAATTGAAAGCATGTCTTTGTAAACGAGTTGACGATGATGGTGTACAAACCCGGCATCCTTCGTATACTTGTTGATATATTCAATCAAGGCAGTTGCAATCCTGTTGTAGAGAGGATCGGAGATGGACACGTTCTGCCAGACCAGACATGTGCACCAGTGGGTCTCGATGCCTGCCTCGCTGCAGGATCGGCTGCTAGGAATCTGAAATTGTGACAATTATAATTGTACTAGCTACGTCCGCGTATAAAACGGTTCCTTATACAGAGTTTCATATCTAATTGTATCTTCTTAACTAACTTTTGTTAATCCTCGAACCATCTTCTTAATATATTTATACTTATACTCGTAGCTATTTTGGCCAAAAAACGGATAACGTAGACATAGGTTCAGTTACAAATAAGTGTTAATATGCAAATAATAACGTAAATGTAGCCTATTATTTGCGTAACTTCTTTGTGTACTATATACTGGTGATTTTATTTGGCGATACGATGACTAAACTATTGTCAAAGCTCGCTCTGGAACATGGAAACGGAACAGAAATAGGAACAATAATTCCTAGTAAAACTCAAACCAAAACAATAGGAAATCTCTATAAAAACTTTCAACCCCTTTATAGCCCCGTTCTGGGTTGAATTTTAAAAAACGCTTCAATTGCGTTTCATATTTTTTAATTATTACTAAACGTAAGAAGTTTCAAAACTCTAACTCTAAATTTTAAACCCCACCGATTCAAACGTTTAATTGATTGAAGGTAACCGATTTTACCTTCCAACCAATTTTTCAAATTCGCTTCTTATTAGTTGTACAGATTGTAAATGTAACCTGTCCTGCAAATTACAACTTTCTAGCTTCACTAGTAAAGGCCTCCCTTTCATACAAACTTTTCAATTCCGTTTCAACTCCTCTGGGGTGGAATTTTGAAAAATGCTGAAATTAGTTTTTTTGCTTTAAAGTTAGTAGCCTACAAACGAAATTTCAAGTATGTCACAAAAAAAATTGTTATCTCTATACAAACTTTCAACCCCTTTTTAACCCCGTTATAGGTTGAATTTTTAGTAACGCTGAAATAACATTGGATGAAGAACCGGACGCCTGCCTAATAAAACGGTATCCAATTTGATTTCCGGCAGACGGTGACTCGCCCGCCGCAAGATGGGCCCCCGTAAAAAGCGACATCAAAGATGGCTCAAGGGCAACACCAGTGCGTGGGCTGTGAGGTTGTCGAGAGGTGAGTCTGCGGTAGCCAGATCCCGGTAATCCGTTCAGCAGGCCGCCGGCGTTATGACATTTTACACTTCAAACCTGGAGCATAGGTCCCGCTCTTGCGACTCCACTCTGGCCGGCCAGTTAAGGCAAGCACAGAGGCGAGGGCCAAATGGAAAGGGCCCTCTGGAATAGGGGTCCGCGGTGTCGCCACTCACCGTCAGCTCGCCACAAGCTGCCCCCGCGGGATTATTTATTATTATTATTATTTATTATCGGTAAGTAAATCACGCATAGATATTCTCATACATTACGGACTTGGTCGATGTTATGCAATATAAGTTTTAGAAAAGTAAACATAACTCATTTGAGGAAAAGTATAATGAATGTTCATTTCAAGCTTGTCCCAGAAAAAAATGTCGTTTATTAGTTCGTATGGAAAAACATAAACAATAAAAAATTTACAAATTTTTGACCACATTTTATTAGAAATGTAGTAAACCAAATATATTTTTGTTATGTTTTTGTTCTATTGTTTATTCATCCAGAAAATTCGTAATTTTCTTTTGATACCTGCCATCAGGTTTTGTACATCTGTGTCTGTGATTAGTTTTGAAGCTGTAGTCCATTTTGCTTGAAGTTTTCAACTGATGTGGCGTTAGTTTTATGTTTTAAGAGTTTCTGCTTCATACAAGCCCAATAATTTTCTATAGGTCGTAATTCAGGGCAGCTAGGAGGATTTTGGTATTTTTCCACAAATTCGACATTATTGGCTTTGTACCATTTTATCACATTTTTAGAATAGTGGCACGTGGCCAGATCAGGCCAAAACAGAACTGGCTTCTTGTGTCGCTTAATCGCTTTTCCATGCACTCTTTAAGGTATATATCGCCTTTCATAGTTCCTTTAGCAAATTAGCGGCAATAATCGCTTTTCCATGCACTCTTTAAGGTATATATCGCCTTTCATAGTTCCTTTAGCAAATTATGGTGTGCTGCGTTTGCCGCAAGAACAGATCGCTTGCCATACAAGAACCTTCTTCGCAAATTTATCCGTTTGTATTACCTTGTAGTCGTCATTAACAGTTTTTCTATCGGTCCCCGAATAAAAATGATGTCTCGGCAGTGCTTTAAAATCAAGCTTGCAATATGTTTCGTCGTCCATCACAGTACAGTACTTTTTTGTCGTTAATTTTGAATACAGTTTTCTTGATCTTGTTTTAGCGTCAGTTTCTTGTTTCGAATTTCTATTAGGCACTTAAGTTTGTTTGATCGTGTTTATAGAATTATTTTTCTTTACTCAGTGCACAGTTGATTTAGACGTTTATCCTTTTTAGCTAAATATCTTACAGATAATTTAGATTTTTTCAGCAAAGCAGCTATGATACTCTTCTCAATATTTTTCTTAACAAACCCGGTCTTTCGACCACTTCCAGGACGCCGTCGAATACCGCCAGTCTCTCTGAATTGTTTTAGGACTCTTTGGTCAGTTTTAACAGACGTGTTTAGCTCCATCGCCACTTTTTTCGTGGAAATCCCTTGATATTGGACATACTTGTAAAAAAAATTTTTATGAAGTTTTTCTTGTGGACACGATATCTTTGAAAATGTGACTATGACAGATTTTTTTCTAACATTAAACAAAGAAACGAGATGCATTTAACGTATAACCAGCCAGTTGGAACCATTTTGATTGAAACCTGATATACTAACGTTGCGTAAACTAACGACATTTTTTACTGGGACAAGCTTTATAAGCAGAGCTCGGATTTTTCACGGCAAAACAAAACACTAGCGTAATTTAGCCAGTGCTTGAAATATTATTTTATCGATATCGATAATTCAGAACTAGAAGAAATAAAAGTCACCAAATAAAATTAATATGTAATAAAACTAATAAAAACATTTGTATAAAGTTACTATATATTAGAAACAGACGCAATTTCTTCTTCAAAATCTACGTCAGTACACACAGCAGCACAAGACATTTTATTTGGGTAATAGTGATAGGAGTAGATGATCATTATCTTTTCAACATTCTCTGGGAGTAAACAGTTGCGTTTATCACTATAAATCCATTTATGTACACTAAATGTACGTTCAACTTCAGTTGACGTCAAGGGAGCAAATTTATAGAATTCATTATCAGTTCGGGTAATATTTTCAGATATGTCTCTTAAAATTTCGTAATCAGGATTTCGTTCGAGCACGGCTTCAAATTTACGTATCACTGGTAAAAGTTTACTCCAGTTTACGTAGCAACGAACAGTATCCAGAATGAGGAAGGATTCCGCAATGGATAAAGTCGAACATTGCAATTGTTCTATTGAAGAGGCTATTACTTCGTAGTTGTCGCGAATGAAATTTAACTCCGGTCGTAGTTTGCGTGTTTGAAAACATTTTTTTGCAGCTCTTATAGCTGCCGAGTCATTAGCAAGTATGGAGACGACATCACGTATTTGCTCATAGTATTGAGCGTAATATACCGCAGCAGATATCCAAGTTCCCCATCTGGTGATAATTGGCTCGGGAGGTAGGGGAATGGACGGATATTTTGCCTTAAAAAGGCGTACACGCTCTGGAGATTTTAGGAATATCTTTTTGACATTCGATATCACCTTTGAAATTATCTCGCACTTCTTCGGCAACCCGGTGCAGACCATGAGCTAAACACGTAATGTGTTTCATACGAGGAAACGTTGCTTTTAAAATACGACCAGCTTTAAGCATATATGCGGCACTATCTGTGCAAAGTAAAAGCAAATTGTTTACGTTATCATTGAAATAATTTTGAAACAAAAATTTTAATTGGTTTATTATTAGGTTTGCTATTGTTTCCCCATTTACCTTCTCTAAAACCTTCGACCCCAAAAGATAAAATTGCTTAGAACAATTTTTTTGCAAAGACCGAATCACCACGTTTGTCACACATTTTCCCATGAAATCTGGTGTTTCGTCTATAGATATCCACAAATAATTGGTTTTGTTTACCCCTCTTATACCCTGTATAGTTTTTTTGTACACGAGATTTAAATAAATTTTTCGCAGGGTCGATTCGTCCGGTAAAGAAGTCATAGAGCAGTCGCAACATAAATACTTGTTAAAAAAATGACGAAAATTATTGTTGTTGACTGTTGCCCATGGTATTGCATGAAATAAGAAAAATAATTAAATCGAAATAAAATTGATGTTTCCTATTTGGTTGCCCCGAACGGTAATTGTGGCGTTTGCTTTTCACATGATTCTCAATATTGCATTTCTTCAGTTTTAGATGCATATCGCACATAGAGCAGTATATAGTGGAGGTCACTTCATTATAGACTAACTCAGGATGATTTTCAATCCACGTTTTGATCCGATCTTGTACATTACTCATTTTTGTATTAATTGATACCTTGCAATATAAAGTTATTATACGTATATCCAACACGTCGGATTCAATGCGTTGCGAAATAAATAATACCTAGATGCAATTTACGTTTTATACGTAATGAAATGACAGTTAAAGTGTGAATGTCATATGTCATGTGAGATGAAATTTGCAGTCGTTTCTATCATTTCAAATGAGGTGGTATAGTTACTTCGTTCTAAGTTGTACATGCAGACCTACCTCTTTGTTGCTCGACTATGGCAAAGCTAAAAAGTTATTTTATTACTTATACAGGATGTCCGGTAATTAATGCACAACCTTCTAACCCCCAGTAGGTCACCTTAGACTGGTCAAAAATATTGATTTTGAGCTCTAGTAAGTCTCCTGTTTTTCGAAATTTTCGCACTTTTGTTAGTTTTTAAATTTTGACATTCACACTGATAGGTGTACCATCGAATAAAAAAAGAAAAAATGTACTGAGGCAATACCTGTCATATACTCTAGTAAGACTCGATAGGTGTCGATAAAATAATATTTCAAGCACTGGCTAAATTACGCTAGTGTTTTGTTTTGCCGTGAAAAATCCGAGCTCTGTTTATAAGTATTACCTAGTAGTAATAGCAGTTAGGTTTCCGTTGTTAACAAAGAATCTTTTCAGTTTGTTTTTTTCGATATACAGTATGGGTCCTTGGAATAAATCTTTATCAATATTATACTACTTTGATAATGATAATATTGAAATGTCTCCCTTGTACTCATATATTGGAAATATGAGATACGTACTCGTACTTAATAAACAATCTGAATATGCCACCTCAGTCGGTTTTACTTACCTACTAAACATAATTTAAATTCTGTTATAATGATGTTAGAATGAGTTTTTTTTTTAAATCACTAATATTAAGTGAAGTCAACGAAATCGACAGAACAAAACCATTCGAATAGTAGTAAGGGGATCAAATAGGGGTGCAAATTTTGTATGCGAGATTTTTTTTTTTGAGCTGCAGACTTAAAAATTCGTAAAAAGGTTACGAACTTAAATCCAAAGAAAGTGTTTTACAAATACAAATGCGTTTATTTAATTACTTTTTACAGTACACAGTGTTTACAGGTATCGAGGTTAGGCAAGTAAGTAGTCTATGTTAGTTATGAAAAGTTAGGTAACAATTTAAGGATATGAATCATATTTAATTAAAATCATGTAATGAAAAAGGTGCGGGTACAGCTTGCTGGATTTAAACCCGCCCTTGGTCAGCTAATTGGAGAATTGTTTTCAGCGTTTTGCAGAGGGTAAAATAGGGGTGCAAAGTTTGTATGGGAGAAAATTCTGTTATAGAGTTAGAGACTTAAACTTTGTAAAAGGTGCAAAGTTCGTATTGGACAAATGTTTATTTTGTGTTAGAGACTTTAAACTTTGTGTTATTTGAAAAATTCCACGGCGATCTTTCCGTATTCCAACATTTCCAACACATATTCACTGGTTAGGTTCACTAGTCCCCAGTAGAATGGCGTTATTGGTCTCATTATAAATATGTTTTGCTGTTGATTGTATTCCATTATGTAGAGAAAACGAACGTATTTAAAACATTTACATTTAGATAACATATTGACCCTGTAGGATGTTATTATAATATTTGTTTGTTGAAATAGATTTTCTTTACCATACATTGTTAGGAAGATGTTTTCCGTCCACGTAGATTTCTTTGTAAGCTGCTGGAATTTTAGAAGATTCAACCTCAGTAATATATTAATTATGTACATAGATTTTTTCCGTGTTCCGATTTTTTTTCATTTATTAGGTACACTACTCCACATTAGCCGTACCTTTTAACTTTTGCTGTAGTCGGGTAAAAAGGTGTATTTACTAAATTAAATAAGACCCGTTCATCCTGAACTACTTTATAAGCAGACAACACAACAAATAAAAACAAATCCACCAATAGATGGCGCTGTGCCATGAAGATAAATGGCGCTATTAAGATTTTTTCTGAGTTAGTTGGGTTAAGGAGAAATTATTCTAAATGCGTCTTTAGTCTTTCTGATTTTGTTGTCGTTTGAGTCTTGAGTCATTTGTTAGGTTGTTTCTAAACATAAATATTGATTGGTTGTTCTCTCTGGTCTGGTCTTAAAATTTAATGAAAAAATACGGAATATTAAAATACATACACAAAAAAAAAATATTATAAGCAAAGTACCTATATTAAAGTTCTTTACGATTTTCTTAGTCGAGTTGTAATTTTTAAATTGCATTAGCGTAGCGTTAAAAAATTATTAACTACTGAATCTAGAAAGTTGTATTTTGCAGGACGAGTTAAATTTACAATTTGTACAACTAACAAGAAGCGATTTTGAATAGTTCAACCCCTTTATGGGTAAAGATGGGGTTAAAAGTTTGTATGGGTGGGGTTTAAATTTTAGAGTTAGAGATTTGAAACTTCACAGGTTTACTAATAATTAAAAAACAATAAAAGTAATTTCAGAGTTTTTCAAAATTCAACCTCTAACGGTAAAAAAGGGGTTTTTACCCCTTACCTTAGTTTTTATAGATATTTTTTTTTGTGACAGACTTGAAAGTTCATTTGTAAGCTACTAACTTTAAAGCAAAAAAAAAAGGAATATAGCGTTTTTCAAAATTCCACCTCAGAGTTGTAATTTGCAGGACGGGTTACATTTACAATCTGTACACTAAGGGGGGGATAAAATGGGGGTTAAACGTTTGTATCGGTGGGGTTTAAAATTTAGAGTCTGAGATTTGAAACTTCGTACGTTTACTAATAATTAAAAAAAAAAAATTTAGAATTTTAATTTACAATTTTTTTGGTTTGAGATTTACTAGGAATTATTGTTCCTGTTGCCGTTCCATTTCCATATTACAGAGTGAACACTGACAATAGTTTGGTCATCGTATACACATACATTTACGTTATTATATTAACACATATTTGTAACTGAAACTATGTGTACGTTACCCGTTTTTTCGCCAAAATAGCTATAACTATAAATAGATTAAGAAGATGGTTCGGGGATTAACAAAAGTTAGTTAAGAAGTTACTATTGGATATGAAACTCTGTATGAGGAACCGTATTATACGCGGACGAAGTCGCGGGCGGAAAGCTAGTATTCAATAAAATAAAAATTATCAACTTTTAAATTAACCAAACTGCCGAAACCAGAGCAAAACTTCCGCGCGGAAATTTGCCTCGCAGTTGGCACTTCGGCGTTCATTTGACCGGGCGGGGCGTCGCTATGCTTTATGCACGGCGTCTCTTAGACCCCGTTCCCACTATGTCGTCTGTCGGGACGATTTTTTATCGTGTGTCGTAGCGGCAGAACATTTTATATGCAACTGTTCACACTTGTCGGACACCGATTTTCATATAAAATTTCCGATCCGATAAAAGTCGTCCCGGCACACGACATAGTGGGAACGGGGTCTTAGATTGATCTCATTTTTGTTAAAATCCATTTCTAATGATGGATTGGCGTACCTAATGCCCGGAAATATCCACGAGGAATCGAGGGAACTCCTGCAACCTTAAGCAGGCGTATAGCGATTTTTTTTTAAATCTAAAAACCAAACATTTGCATTTAAATAGTGCTTTTTATTAGGGTTCCGTAGCCAAATGGCAAAAAACGGAACGCTTATGGATTCGTCATGTCTGTCTGTCCGTCCGTATGTTACAGCCATTTTACTCGGAAACTATAGCACATATCTGAATAAAATTTATACATAAGGTGTATTTTGTATGCTGCTACTTAGTTATGAACTTAAATTTGAAAAAAAAAAATATTTTTAGGGGGGCGCTCCATAGATGTAACTAAATTTCAAAACATGTTTTTTAACCAAATATCAACATTTGATACATAAATCGATAGGCCTTTAAAAATAACATTGAGGTTTATTTGACTATTTTGTGATTAAGTGAATATTTTTTGAAATAATCGCTTCGAAAGTCAGAAAAATTGAGTCCCTCCCTGTAACTTTTGAACCGTCAGTCCAAAAAATTTGAAAAAATTTGAGGCGATGTGCCTTATCATATTATTTGTACAAAAATTATTTTGAACATTATCGGTTCAGCCATTTTTGAGTTATCTCCAAAAAACTTCTTCCATAGGCATCAGATACGACCTTTTGGTATTAGTTTGGTTCTTATTACATTGAAGGTACGGAACCCTCCTATGCGTGGTCCGACACGCACTTGGCCGGTTTTTAGTGAAATAGAAACTGCTCGTGAAGACCAGAATGGAACTCCTCCACGACAAGGTTTTTTACATCTTGGGACTAATTGTTAAGGACTATAATACATAATAATATGTTTTCTTATCAAAACATTATCATTAGGTACTAAATACTAGACTAAGATGTTATACCTGCCAAACGATATATTATTTTCAAGACCATTCAATTACAATTAAGGACTGGAATTATGTGTTCGAGGTCCTCCTCACAAAGTGCGTATCCAGATTATAAAATGAATGGAATATGTCCACATGTTCCTGGTTTTTCGGAGTGAATCGGTTTCTTAATTTATTGAAGATCCATTTATGAGTGGAAAACGATCGCTCTACATCTACCGATGTCATGGTTGCATGTTTAAGGACTTGTTTATAATTTTCCATTGTAATCATATTCCTTAATTCGTCAGCATCTGTGTTTCTACCTAGAACCAATTCGAGTTTATTTCGCACGGTTTCACTTCCTTGGAGGCTTAAAATACTCCTAACTATATCTATAACCAGAAAACTTTCTTCTATCGGAATTTAAGTGCATTCTAATTTTTCTATCGATTCAGGTATAATTTCGTAACATTTTTTTATAAAGCTTAACTCGTTTTTTAAATTTTCATTTTCAAACAACTTCTGGGCTTTTCTAATGGCAATAGCTTCTTTACTGTTCAATTGCATCACAACATTTTTAATCACGTCAAAATGTCTATCGTAGTAAAAACTTGCATTTAACCAGGTGCCCCAACGAGTGATAATGGGTTCCGGCGGTAAAGGCACATTCTGCGCATGGTCCCTGAAAAATCGGACGCGGTGTGGTGATTTAAAAAAAATCTTCTTGACATTAGATATTAAAGAATTGACCAATTTATGTTCAGATCTTATCTGCTCCGCGACTCTGTGTAGTCCATGAGCGAAACAAGTTACGTGTCGTACTTTAGTGTACTTTTTCTTCAAAATCTTGCCGGCAGCAAGCATGTACGCTGCGCTATCCTAACAGAATATTAAAAATTTGTTCATATTATCTGTAAAATTATCCTCCCACAAAAAATTCAAGCTTTCGTCAACCACCGCTGCAATTGAGTTCGCGTTTACAGTTCTAACGACTTTACACGCTAATGTAACGCATCATTGGAGCCAGCCCCAGCCCCGCCAGCCAAGCCTCGTCATCGCCCCACTACCGCAAGCCCTGCCATGCTGCTTAGCCGAGCCTCGGAGTGGGGATATGACAAGCCAGCCTATAAAAGCGTGTGCACCCTCATTTTGTTTTGATTATTTGATTGATAACCTATACGTGGATACTCTGTCCGTTGAATTATAATTAAAATAAATAACTTGTTGATTCTGTGTGAGTATTTGAGTTCTCGCCTACCCATTTCCTCTGGTAATTTACATTCAGAAGTGGGATACGAGTACCTACAATATAATGTTAACGAGAGCGGCAACAAAGAAACGATCACGACCACCTGACTGTGACCGCGAGCACGTGGCCGCTCCCAACAACGATGCCAATATCGACGACACGACACACGACGACATTGAGGGCGTTAACTACGACCAAAATGGAAGCGACGCCGAGGACGGTACGTCTACACCACCTGCAAGGAAGATCCTTAAAAGCCTCTTAACCCAAGAAGTACAAAAAGCTTTTCAAGCTTTGGAAGACGAGATACCAGTGCTTGCACTAACGAAACTTCATAGAGCAGCATCCTTGATACCTGAGTTCGACCCTGATAATGAAGACTGCACCGGTCAGACGTGGCTAAAGAAGATCGACCAATTAGGGGATATCCACGGCTGGTACAATAAAACTAAATCATTCCATCTCCAAGACAAGTTGCGCGGCCAAGCCCGTAAATGGTAAACCGCCTCGAAGAATACGATCATTCTTGAAGGAAATGATTCTTCGTGCATTTCCTAAACACCGAGATTACTCCAATATACTTGAAGAAATGCTTAACAGAAAGAAAATGCCGAACGAAAGTATGACTAAGTACTATCAAGAAAAAATCGCTATGTGCCATCGGTGCAAGCTGTCCAGCGCCGCTACAGTATCCTGCATCATCCGCGGACTACCGCCAGCTCTGCAATCAAACGCGAGAGCCTTCCAATGCGTTCAACCAATTCGACATGGCATAACTGACAATAGCTAGCGAGACAACTATGAGATCACACTTTTGTGACAGTTGAAATATGGGGTGGAATCACTCAAGAGTGACATCTAAAATGGTGGCCATAGCCATAGACACGTGTGGACAGATGGATTTCACTCTATCACTAAATTCTGTTACCAGGTTTCTGACTGATAAAATATAAAATAAAGTTTTAAATAAAAATTTTAAGTAATTATTTAATAGCCTTATTTCTAATGAACATAATATGGTATAAAAATATACAAATCAGATGGAAAATTTATTGAAAATCCTTGAAAGCACAAGATTGCCTGAAGACGCAAACACGCGGTAGATTTAAGAAAATTAGACTTTACAAAAGTGCATCAAATAAATATTGCACCTTTGGTTAGAAGGTTCCATTGCTTGTTTGTAAGAAACCTGTTTATTAGAGGCAATTGCGTGACCACGGTTTAATTCTCTTGCGATTTTATCCCACAGATATTCCCATTTGAAACATTGCCTATTTTTAAGTTTTGCATAAAAGATATAGTTTTAGACTGCTATGGAACAAGCAGACTTGCAACGTATAGTCTAGTATTTTATTGGATAGACGCACGTGAACTATACATATACCAAATTGTAGCTAAAGAATATAGCTAGCGAATTTTACAAGACTGATGCGTCTTAAACGTGATTAAAAATAAATAGGATTTAAAATCAACATGAACAAGGAATGTAATTTTGACTTATATTTTTCACGCCTTTTTCCGAGTGTTATAAAGAATACTGAAAAACTGCGATAATAATTTTCAATTTAAAATATTGTAATCTATTGACTATTAAATAAGCTTTTAAATGATGTACATGAATAATTAAAATGTTGCTACCTATTCCTATTTATTTAGTAAAAGCTCTAGTAACAGAACTTAGTAACCGACTAGGTACTCCTCAAACAATGAAACGTTTGTTATACAATAAAAAAAAATGAAGTTTTTATATTGTCTCTTTTTCATAACTACATACTAAATAGTATTTTCAATGTACGTTAAAATCCGTCTAATTGACATTGCTTGTCACTCTTGTCACCCAACAGAAATAATCAATTTCGCAATACATTGCGTGTTCGAATAAACTTTAAAGTGATATAAAATTCAAATTATAAGTTATTTTTAAAAGTCGCCGAACTAATATTGTCCAGTTTGAGGAGTAGAATCTACGGTTTGATTTATTGCCCTATGACAGGAAACACCCGGTATACGATTTCCTTTTATCATTTCTTTTGACGACTATTTTAGGTAGGCACTTATTTACGAATTGTATAATTGATTAATCCATAAACGCACTTACGAGGTTTTAGTTTTTATTTATTTTATACATAGCTTAGGTAGGTACATCAAGGAAAACATTTCAAAGGCTTGATAAAAGTCTGTTGTAGGTTGCTTTGAACGGGGCAGATTTGCTAATGGCGATACCTAGCTCCACAAGATCGATGTACCGACAACTTGGATATCCCAGGACGGGTTGCACTAAAGTGACGCGACAGTATCTCGCGCGCGAGATAGTCTATCCGTCTTTTTCTGACTGTATCATTTAAAAAGAGACGTGTAGTCTATCTCGCGCGTGAAATACTATCGCTTCACTCTTGTGCTAACCGTAATAATAATAATAATAAGGGTTGACTACAAGAAGGCCTATAGACTATGATTCGGTGCTTCATTCATGGCTGGAGAGGATCTTAGAGCTGTATAAAATTTATGCAGCTTTAAGATCCTTCCTTAGCGCGTGTATGAGGCAATGAACCACAGTCCTTCGTCAACCAGGAGGCGGGGATGACCTGGCTTAACCCTGGCCCGCAGGACTTTATAAGGATCGAGCGAGGAATATTTCAGGGTGACAGTCTGAGTTCCCTGTGGTTCTGCCTAGCTCTAAATCCGCTCAGCAATCTGCTGAAGGATTCGGGGCTAGGTTGCCGGCTTCGGAGAGAGGGTGAAGTCATATCTCACCTTCTGTACATGGACGATCTCAAATTATTTGCACCAAATAAACAAGACTTGTTGGAACTACTGAAGACCACTCAGTGTTCAGTAGTTCCATCAAGATGGAGTTTGGTGTTGATAAATGTGCGGTTATGCGTTCAGATCTATCTCTGAATCAGAAACCTACAAATACCTTGGTATGTCACAGTCTTTAAGCATTGAGGATGTGGGTATTAAATAGGCGTTGAAGGAGCGCTTCTTCGGTGGGCTGACAAAAGAACTTAATAGTCTTCTGTCAGGTGGCAACAAGGTGCGCACCTTCAATGCCTGGGTAATGCCCTTACTCACATACTCCTTTGGTATACTAAGGTGGACACAGACTGAGCTGGATGCCCTGGATCGGAGAGTCCGTCTATTGCTCACCACACACCGTATGCTTCACCCACGCTCGTCTGTTATGAGATTGTACATCCCACGGAAGTGTGGAGGTCGCGGCTTGTTAAACGCCAAAAATCTCCACAACCGTGAGGTGTAAAATCTCATATAAACATGAAGCTTGTAAGAAACCGTCTGATGAAGTCTACGCTCCGGCCTAACCAAATCCAAACCATCGCAGGCACCGACAGCTTTCAGCAGCTTCTCGGGAATAGATTTGTTGCCTTGGAACACACTGATGACACTGACGAGACCCTACACAATCTGGTCGAAACGCTGAGGGACGAGGGTATCAAGTTCTGCAGAAAACAACGTACTGGCAAGAAGTCCAAACTCTCGGATGAGACCCTGGGGCTGATGACAAGAAGACGGGAGACGACGCAAGCGACTTCGTCAGAGAGGTCAGACCTGAATAAGCGAATTGCGAAGGTGGTACGGCGCGACCTTCGGAGCTCCAACACACGCCTCATTGAAGAGGCGATAGAGCGAAACCGAGGGTCCAAAGTATTCACTCAGCAGCTTAGCAGGAGCCACCTGACGAAGCTAAAAACGCACGACGGGAGGACCGTATTGTCGAAGCCTGAGATCTCCGCCGAGATAGAGGATTTTTATGGCCGGCTGTACTCTGCACATGCCCCCCACTCCCGACGAGACGACTATGATTCAAAAGCCACCCTGACTCGCCACTATACCGACGAACTGCCAGACATCAGTCAAGACGAGATCGTGTTAACTCTGAGGCAGCTTAAAAATGGAAATGCCCCCGGTGAGGACGGTATTACTTCAGAGCTTCTGAAGGCAGGAGGAGCTCCTGTTATACAGGAGCTGCAGAACCTCTTCAATGCCGTCCTTCACAGTGGGAGAACTTCTAAGGCGTGGAGCGGGAGTTTGGTTGTGCTCTTTTTCAAGAAGGGTGATAGAACCCTCCTTAAAAACTACAGATCCATAACACTTCTGAGCCACGTCTATAACCTTTTCTCGCTAGTGGTCACGAATCGTCTGGCCAGGAGGCTCGACGAGTTCCAGCCACCGGAACAGGCTGGTTTCTGCGGAGTCAAAAGCCTTCTCATAGTCCACAAAAGCGAGACACAAGGGCTGATTATACTCTTCGGACTTCTGTATAATCTGCCTTACTGTGTGAATGTGGTCTATGGTGCCATATACTCCGCGGATTGTTTCTCAGTACACCTGCCTTGGGCAGATCCTGTAGTTCATCATCATCATCATCATCATATCAGCCGAAAGACGCCCACTGCTGGACATAAGCCTCCCCCAAAGAGTGCCACAATGACCGGTCTTGTGCCACCCGCCTCCAGCGGACTCCCGCGACCTTCACCAGGTCATCAGTCCACCTTGCGGGGGGTCTACCCACTCTGCGCCTTCCGGTTTGTGGTCGCCACTCGTGAACCTTTCCGCCCCAACGGCCATCGGTTCTACAAGCAATGTGCCACGCCCACTGCAACTTTAGTTTAGCAATTCGGAGGGCTATATCGGTTACTTTGGTTCTCCTGTAGTTAGGTAAAAACAATTTTGAGAAGAAGGCCAAAAGAAGGATCCAGCTAGGCTGGGCAGCATTTGGGAAACTACGTCGAGTCTTCTCTTCATCCACACCGCAATGCTTGAAAACGAAAGTTTTCAATCAGTGCGCCCTACCCGTAATAACCTACGGAGCTGAGACGTGGACACTCAAGGTAAGGCTGGTCCACCAGTTCAAAGTCGCTCAGTGAGCTATGGAAAGAGCTATTCGCGGAGTTTCTCTGCAGGATAGGATTCGTAACGAATACATCCGACAGAGAACCAAAGTTATCGACATAGCTCAAAGAATTAGCAAACTGAAGTGGCAGTGGGCCGGCCATATCTCGCGAAGAACCGCTATGGCGCTCATTAAGGGAGGCCTATGTCCAGCAGTGGACTAATATAAGTTGATGATGATGATGATGAGTCAACTTGTCCGGACGATTACCTACTTGCTCATGTCACCTAAAGTACCTCGTGTGATTCCCCTGCTTTGTATATGGACTTTCATGGTGTTTTCTTTGTGATTAAAGTTAACGTTTCTGGACTTTTGATTTTTGTTAGTGAATATCTTTGAATACTGGATATTTTTGGTAGCATTTCAGTCTCACGCTAAAATGTGTGGCTCTGAGGATCGTGACATAAATCACATGCTCGCTATTGGGTTACAGCACGGTTAGCATCAACGCTTAAAACACTATATAAAAAAGTCAACAAAAATTTTTTACAGGAATATAATCACGCATTCGCGCATGTGACTCCTTTGGAGTTGCAGGCGTCCATAGGTTACGGTAGCTGCTTACCATCAGGCGGGCCGTATGCTTTTTTGCCACCGTCGTGGTATAAAAAAAAATAATCAACATAGAATTGTAACACTAGAAAAACACCTAACAATATCTGGAAGCACAAAAAGAGCTTAATAAAGGTAAAAGATGGATCATCATTATCATCGTCATCATCATATCAGCGGAAAGACGTCCACTGCTGGACATAGGCCTCCCCCAAAGAGTGCCACAATGACCGGTCCTGCGCCACCCGCATCCAGCGGACTCCCGCGACCTTCACCAGGTCATCAGTCCACCTTGCGGGGGGTCTACCCACGCTGCGCCTTCCGGTTCGTGGTCCCCACTCGAGAACCTTTCCGCCCCAACGGCCATCGGTTCTACGAGCAATGTGCCGTAAACAGTGCACCGGTAAACAGTTTAGGAGAAATAAAATCTCCTTGCCTGTCTCCCCGCTGCAACGGAATAGGCTTCGAGTTCTGGTCCTGGAGTCGGACTGACATAGTGGCGTTCTCGTACAAACACTTCAGCACTTCGATATAGCGATAGTCCACTTGGCACCTCTGGAAAGATTGTAGTACAGCCCAGGGGTGTTGGAGAGGGCAGGCACGCTCAGGTTTGCGGCGCTGAGCTACAGGCCTGCTCACTCAAGTCCTTCATACACGTCCCCGTCGGCCCTGGCTCTGCCGCTGCGGACCAGGGTCGAACCCACCCTGGGTTCTTGTTGGGTGGGTCGTGCACCCCGGAAATGCTAGTGGTCTTAACGGGCGTCGCAGTTTGTACCAACAACCCCGGACCACTAGTAGCCAAGTATGAGGGCTATGCCTGGCGTGGCAGTCCCACCCGTCAGGTAATCCTTTCCTCCTACCCTACTTCTCCAGTCTTAACATCCCGTGATCCATACTAGTCACTTCCTGTCTCTTCCCGCCTTTACTCCTTCCTCTCAAAGCTTCCTTCCCACTTTTTCCCTTTCTCCCCCTCACCTCTTCCATTACCTCTCCGCCAATCCAAGGTGTTACACGTACCGTGCCGATGGATGCGTGGCTGGTGGCTAGACCAGTCTCAAACGGCGTCTCTACGAAAACGGGGCAAATCGTAGTAGTATTAATGTCCTTCAGGCGGCAAGCGGGGCTCTGCCGTTTTGTGACCAATTATTTCCCTAGCTAATCGTGGGACGTTTATGGAAAATTTAGATAACAAAAACAAAAACAACTTTGACGCCATGTCCTCGGTCCTGGACTCAAACCAGGCCGAAGGTAGTACCGGAGCGAAGGAGGCTGCAGAAGCCTCCCGTGCGCCCGAGGTCTGCTCTCAGGTAGTGGAGATGGAAACTGAGGTCGACAGAGACGCTACCGTCTCTGGTGCGCCCGGTGAAAACTCCGCTACCAAGGAGCAACGTGTCTTTAGACGCATGTCGGGTGCTGCTCGCAAGAGGTTTCGCAGGCTTATGGGCGACGGGGTAGCGAAGGAGCAAGCCATGTCACTGGCCCGTAAGCCTTGGGCGGAAATCACTGCGGAAAATCCGGCCACGGATAAGGCCCCTTTTAAAAGGGTCAGATCTGAGGACGAATCTCCGCAGGGAAAAGCAAAAAAGGCCCCGAAACTCGCCTCTGGAACCCCAGGGGAGCCTCGGCCCCCCAGTTTCCGGGAGGTAGCAGGATCTTCACGAGTAGGGATTCGGAATTCGGACCCTATGAGTGAGGATCAAATGAAGTCGGTCCACCGTCACCTAAATCTCGCCATGGTGAAACAATGGTCGAACGCCAAGGGCGGTGCACCGCAGTTTTTGGGCTTCATTCACAAGACAGGTTGGATTCTGGTGACTTGTGTCAACCAGACTAGCAGAGACTGGCTTGTTAATGAAGTCCCCAAGCTAAAGCCGTGGCCAGAGGTGAAACTCTCCGTCATCCCTGAGGGTGAACTGCCCAAACCAGCCACGGCTATAACGTTTATTCCGGAGACCGAGGCGGCCTCTGTAGAGGAAGCCTTGGCGCTGCTCAGGGTCCAGAACTTTGGCCTGAACACGGAGCTCTGGAAACTGCTTGGGGAGAAGGCTGAGCAGGGTGGCAGAGTGGTCACCTTTGCTCTGGATGAGCATTCTGCCGAAACCCTCAAGGTCAATGGCGGGGAGGTAGCCATTGGCTTCAAAAAGATGCTGTTCCGGATGAAAGGGGGGCCAAATGCTCCCCCAGCGCAGCGGACAGAACAGCAGACCCAGCCTCTCGCTGAACCCACTCCTGGGCCTAATACTGTGGTACCTGGCAGCCAAAACCCCATACCCCAGGGCTCTCGTGGCCGTAGGGGAGGGCGCCCGGCAGCCAGAGGCACAAGAGGAGTGACGAGGGGCATGGTACCCGGTCGGGCCAGACCCACAACCTCGGCGGTAGGAGAGCCACAAAGAAGGCTTCCGATCGTGAGAGGCAGGGGAGCGCCACAATGGGTAATTAAAAGGGCCAAATAAAAACGGGCCTCTCCACTACGGCACCCGCGAGGGTCCTGCAAGCCAATATTCACCATGCGACAGCCGCCACGGCCATTGTCGAAAGTCGGTTTGCAGGACACGTCGACCTCGCATTACTTCAAGAACCTTGGGTGCGAAACTCAACCATACTAGGACTGAACTCGGTTGGTAAAGTTTTATTCAATACTAACGGAATAAGGCCTAGGGCATGTATTGTTTTTGGCAAGAACATTGATTTTCTACCTGTTCCAGAGTTATGCACAGACGACCTGGTAGCAGCGTATGTAAACCTTAAGGGATGGAGCGGGCAGAGGGTCATACTTTGCTCTGCTTATCTCCCTGGAGATAGGAGTGACCCCTCTGCGGAACTTGCAGCTGTGGCGGACTACGCCCGCAGACATAACTCAGAAATACTGGTGGGATGTGATGCAAACGCCCACCACACCAACTGGGGAAGCACCGACATCAACGATAGGGGTGAGTTACTTCATGACTTTCTTCTATGTAATAATTTCCAAATTCTAAACTTACGATATGAACCAACCTTTGTTACTAGGGTTAGGAAAGAAGTTTTAGACTTAACCTTTGCATCCTCAAACCTAGCCAGGTATATCCAGAACTGAAGGGTAAGTGATGTGGAGTCTCTGTCAGATCACAAGCATATCTGTTTTAATATATCTTTTTCTCTCAGCGTCCAATCATTCACCTTCAGAGATCCCCGGCGGACCGACTGGGAAGGCTACAGGAGCAGTCTAGAGCGGAACCTGGACTCTGCAGCGAAGGTGATAAAAACGCGAGAGGGTTTAGATCTTGCGGTAGAGGTAGTCTCAAATGGCATTGTAAGTGCCTTTGAAGAAAACTGTGCTCCCAAGGTAAAGTCAACTAAACGTCTTGTCCCATGGTGGACCTCCAAGTTAAAGAGACTCAGGGACAAGACGCGCAGATTATTCAATAGGGCTAAGATGACAAAGGAGTGGGAGGTCTACAGGAAAGCCCTAAATGAATACAGCAAAGAGATTAGGAAGGCTAAGAGAGCATCATGGAGGAGGTTCTGTGAGGAAATAGAGAATACGCCTCAAGGAGCGAGACTTCATAGGATACTCTCTAAAGCCAGAACTAATCAAGTAGGCCTTATTAAGAGGCAAGATGGCTCCTTCACTACTAGTGAAATGGAGACTTTAGAGCTTTTAGCGGAAACTCAATTTCCAGGGGCAGCTGAGTCACACGGACCCCAGACACAGAGAGCCGCGCTTAGGCCTCGCCCGGAGGACTGGAGGCAGGCTGCCCTGTTCATAAGGCCAGGGATAGTGAGGTGGGCTATAAACTCTTTTAAACCATACAAGACGTGCGGACTGGACGGTGTAAGCCCAGTGCTATTGCAGCGGGGTGCTGAAGTCCTAATCCCGCATTTGGTAAGAATCTTCAGAGCCAGTTATGCCTGGGGACACTTACCAGACCAGTGGAACAAGGTCAAGGTACTATTCATACCAAAGGCGGGGAGGAAGGATTATGCTCTCCCAAAGTCCTTCAGACCGATCAGCCTCTCCTCGTTCCTCCTTAAAACCTTGGAAAAGGTAATTGATAAGCATATTAGAGAGAGCTGTCTGCTAAGCAAACCCATCCATGACAGCCAACATGCTTACCGTAGGGGCAGATCTACAGAGATTGCCCTGCTAGAGCTGGTCGACAGAGTGGAAAGGGCCTTGGAAGATAAGGAAATAGCTTTGTCGGCCTTCCTTGATATTGAGGGCGCTTTTGATAACACACCCATTCGGACATTGGTGGAAGGGCTCAAGGCCAAAGAGGTGGATGACACCACCATCCGCTGGGTGCAAAGCATGCTCTCAAACAGAGTGGTTAGGCTGGACTTGCTAAACACCACACTTGAGGTGACCACAGTGAGAGGATGCCCGCAGGGGGGGGTCTTATCTCCCTTGCTCTGGACTCTTGCGGTGGACGGACTTCTGTATAAGATGGCGGAGCTCCGAATCGACACTCAGGGGTACGCAGACGACCTTGTTGTGACGGTGAGGGGAAACTGCCAAAGTACTATATCGTACCTTATGCAGAGGGCTCTTAACACCATAAATTCGTGGTGCGGAGAGAATGAACTGTCTATCAATGCAGATAAGACAATTATTGTTCCATTCACGTACAAGCGGAGACTGGACAAACTTCAACCGCTTGTCATGAATGGAAAAACAATTCCGTTCTCAACAGAGGTCAAGTACCTGGGAATAACACTGGACCAGAAACTGACCTGGAACCAACATGTGAACGGAACCCTACAAAAGGCTAGATCAGCCTTGGGTACATGCTGTCGTCTAGCGGGCAACCGGTGGGGTCTTAAACCCAAAATTGCCCTTTGGCTGTACACATCTATAGTGAGGCCGATAGTGTCCTATGCCTCGGTAGTGTGGTACAAGAAGACGACACAAAAGGTAACAGTGGCGAAGCTCGGCAGCCTGCAAAGAATTGCCTGTGTCATCGCTACTGGAGCTTTGTCATCCTCCCCTACGGCAGCCCTAGAGGCCATACTAAATCTACCGCCCCTTCACCTTCACCTGGAGTTGGAGGCGAAGTCCAGTATACTCAGAATAGCGGCTGCAAGGAGAGGAGTTTGGCTATCAAATGCCCTGAGACTATTCAACGAATCAGTGCACGATATTCCTGTTCTGGGGATGCCATCGGACACTATGCCCCCCAAGTTTTGTCCACAGAAAATCTATTCAGTGGAACTCCCCAGAAGGGAGGACTGGTCAAACAGTCAAATCAAGTGGAAAGAAGGAAGCCTCAGGTGGTACACTGATGGCTCCAAATCCGGATCTGACGTAGGCTGCGGAATATATGGCGAGGCACCTAGAAAGGCCATCAGTCTAAATCTAGGAAGATACTGCTCTATATTCCAGGCAGAGGTGTACGCCATCTTAGAATGTGCGTCAACCAACCTGCAACGTAACTACGTCAACCATACCATTTATATCCATTCGGATAGCCAGGCGGCACTCTTGGCCCTAACCTCAGATGTCACGACGTCTAGGCTGGTTGAGAACTGCAGGCAATTACTAAACGACCTTGGAGCCAGGAACAAGGTCGTTTTGCGTTGGGTCCCGGGGCATGCGGGTATCGCAGGAAATGAAAAAGCCGACGAACTTGCACGAGCGGGGGCCAAGGGGACTCACTACAGTCCTGAGCCTTTTTGTGGAATCCCCATAAGCCTAACGAGGCTCACCCTGAAGACCTACTGTCAATATAAAACCATTCAACTCTGGAGGAAAACACCAGGTATGAACCATTCCAAAGCGCTTATCAAGGCCTTCAGCAAAAAGGCGTCTAAGAACGCCTTGGCGCTGTCCTGGAACCAATTGCGCAATCTGGTAAGGGTGCTTACTGGGCACTGCGGCCTAAACAAGCACATGCACACTATGGGGAAACGTGACACTGGGCGGTGCAGACTCTGTATGGAGACAGAGGAGACGCCCTTGCACATCCTCGCAGATTGCCCTTCCCTAATGCGTACTCGTAACTTAATTCTGGGTAGGCACATACTACGCCCGGAGGAGTTAAAGTCTCTCGAGATCAAAAGGATCCTGGAACTGTTTGAAGTTGCAGGGCTAGACCGAGAGTTGTAGTAGGTGGCGATCACAATAGATCAGTGATGGTCGCAGTGACACATAGGCTTGGGAGCCTTACATAGCCCCTAACAAGAAGAAGAAGAAGAAGTACAGCCCAGGTTTCGATCGAGTCGAAGGCTTTCTCGTAGTCCACGAACGCTAAGCAGAGGGGCAGGTTATACTCCTCAGTCTTCTGTATAACCTGACGGAGCGTATGGATGTGGTCTACGGTACTAAAGCCTCTTCGGAAACCGGCTTGTTCGGGAGGCTGGAATCTAGCCTGCGTGCGAGACGGTTGGTAATGACTCTTGAAAACAGCTTATAGACATGGCTCAGAAGTGAAATGGGTCGGTAGTTCTTTAGTAACGCGTTATCACCCTTTTTGAAGAACAATACCACCACACCTCTGTTCCATGCCTTAGGCGTTCTCCCTTCTAGTAAAATGGAGTCGAACCACTTCTGAAGGGCCATAAGGACCGGTTTACCACCCGCCTTCAGAAGTTCGGCTGTAATTCCGTCTTCACCAGGTGCCTTGTTTTTTGAGCTGTTTAAGAGCCATTCTAATCTCGTACAGGCTGATGTCCGGGATGTCTTCGGTATAATATCGGGTCAGTCTAGCTCTAGGGTCTTCCGCCAGATCAACTTCAGGTCTGCTAGTTGATGTGTATAGCTGTCCATAAAAGTCCTCTATCTCCTCCAGAAGCTCGGGTCTGGATGAAACAATTCTACCATCGTCAGTTTTTAATTTGGCGAGCTGGCTCTGCCCAATAGACAAATCTCTTGAGAATACTTAGCCCTTATAATAGACAAGACATGCAGCAAATTGCAACTTAGTTTTATGAAAATTTATATAAATAAACCGGCCAAGTGCGTGTCGGACCACGCATAGGAGGGCTCCGTACCTTCAATGGAATAAGAACCAAACTAATACCAAAAGGTCGTATCTGATGCCTATGGAAGAAGTTTTTTGGAGATTACTCAAAAATGGCTGAACCGATAATGTTCAAAATAATTTTCATAGAAAGTATGTGATAAGGCGCATCTCTTCAAATTTTTTCATGTTTTTGAAATTACGATTCAAAAGTTACGGGGGGGGAGGGGGGCTACACAACTTTTCTGACTTTCGAAGCGATTATTTCAGAAAATATATTCACTTAATCACAAAATAGTCAAAGAAACATCAATGTTATTTTGAAAGACCTATCGATTGATGTGTCACATGTTGATATTTGGTTTTTTTTTTTAATTCGGTTACCTGTATGGAGCGCCCCCAAATTTTTTTATTTTTTTATTTTACTACATAACTAAGTAGCTGCATACAAAATACACCTTATGTGTAAATTTTATTCAGGTACATCGTATAGTTTCCGAGTAAAATGCCTGTGACATACGGACGGACAGACAGACAGACATGACGAATCCATAAGGGTTCCGTTTTTTGGCATTTGGCTACGGAACCCTAAGAACGACAACCAAATTGTACTGAAAATTACCCGGCAATTTCCGAAAACAAAGAACAAAACCAACATAGTGTAATCAAAAACTTTGATGAGTTAGAAATACTTCAACTTATAAATAAACTGAAACCTAGAAAAAGCCCTGTACCAGATCGGATAACAAATGACTTATTAAAAGCTAGTTGTCCATCCATACTTACACCCTTGACCACATTTTTTAACAAAATACTACATACTAAAATAGTACCACAGGTATGGACTGAATCGGACATAACTTTGATCTACAAAAAAGGAGACAATTGTAATGGATCCAAGGCATCCATATAGAGCCACGAGGTATTTCAATGAGACGGTAAAGTTGTTCGATATTGTGACATTGCTATTAAATTTGTGTAGGAGTTCATTTCATATTCAGTTTCGGGAAAAATTATGAGTGTACGATTAAGCTTTCATGAAAATTATACTGTAATATTAAAGTTCGAATTACAACTAACTCGGAAAATATGGAGTATCATAAAAACAATTAGTAGTTATTATCTTAATTTTCATAGATTTGGTGCAGTTCGGGAAAGAAAATTTAGTGTTGAAATAAATACTGAAAACTAAATTTATTTCAAGTGGCTTTTCTATATAATATGCCTTTTCTTTTAAACATTGAGATAGTAATTCATTTGGAATACAGATGTAAGATAATAGTATTTTCTAATAAATTTTGGTACCTAAAAAAATCTAACCTCGAATTTATAGATGTTAGTGAAAGGCAGCAGAAAACAAATGATAAAGTAAAATATAATTCCTTGATCGAAATAGGCATTAAAAGTAACAAGGTATAGTTATTATACGATCGAATAAAAACAATAGTTATCTAAGAAGATTTGTTTAAGAACAGTATTGTGCCATAAACACGTGAAAATTTACTTCTGAGTACAGATAAATATTTTCATTCGATAATCAATATAGGTATAGTCCTCTTAGCATTCCTATTGATATTTATTAGAAATATATGAGTTTTAAATGTATGTTTTAATATCATATATACATTCCCTATATTTCAGCGTATTTATCCTTTATCCAAACATAGTTTCTAAGTTTTAATCAGCAATTTGCCAGAAAATCATAAAATTGTAAGTATCAAATCAATAATTTCACTTGAATGCGGGTAGGAATAATCTTGCAGCGCGCGAGGTTAATCTTAACCCACCCGCATATTTGCTTAGATTTTCGCAGGCGATCGAGAAGCGGTGTGCCTGGTATGCGACGAGTGAGGAGTTCATACGAATTTGAACCTTGTCTGTTCGACATTTATTTGGTTTTAGTATCCACAGGTTGGATCATCGCCCTTATTACTAAGACAACTAGGTTCAATAGTGAATCGGTTCAGTCATCGGTAAGATTTTTAAAGAGGTGTTTGGATTGAAGCTACAAAGGGGAATGTAGGTGATTGTGAGAGACAGGGTACGGAGATTATAAAAGCGGGTGGTAAGGTTCGAACTTAACTTAGTCAGAACGAGAATTTCAAGACATCAGCATCTCTCAGCTAAGATAAAGAAATATTATATAATCTGTGCTCTAGATCTAAAAGAAAAGACGAAAAGACGAAGTTACACAAAAAAGAATCATTTAAAATTGTTGAGGACATACGTACTGTTTTACAAAATATTCCCGGGAGTTTTAGATCTAGAGCTATATCAACATTTCAAGCAATTTTTAATAGGAATCCTGATTACGTCACCGTGAAAGAAATACATGAAAAAATTTACTCCGAGGCACAAGCATATTGGAAGAACAGTATACCAATGTCAACGATTACATATGCCCCCATGACGTCCGTACACTGTGAACGGACTTTTTCAACGCATAAATGGGTCCTAAATTCACATCGCTATAGGCTCACAAGTGAAAATTTAGAAAAAATGTTGGTCATTCTATTTTATTGGCGAAAGTAATTTTCGGAATGTCAATCATTAATTCATTTGTCACTGGATATAAATTATGGTCCAATAAATCTATAAAATACTATTTTTTTAATTAACATAAGGAAGTCTCTGCTGTACGGAACAGGGTTATATTTTCAAAATGACGGGCGTTTGTCCGATCCTTGATTATTTCATAACAATAAATCGGACTAAGCACTAAATATTTTAGTAATCAACAAACAGCTTAACTTACTCACTTAGAAATTCGTCGATAGAATAGCATGCTTTACTAATTAAATATCGTTTTAACTTTATTTTAAATGTATGGATGTTAATTTCTTCCTGGATTGACTTTGGTAACTTGTTAAATATGTTAACCCACATGGCAAACGGACCAGAGTCTACCATTTTCATACTTGAGTCAGGTCGAGCTAATCTAGTGTTGGGTCTTAAGTTTGATGGGCGGGAATATTGCGGAAAGAGGGATATATTATTTTTAACAAAATTACTTGCTTCTAAAATATACATAGAGGGTAAAGTTAAAATGTTACGTTGAATAAAATGCGGTTTACAGTTTGTCATAAAATGTACATTAACAATGGTTCTAAGGCACCGTTTTTGCAAAATGAAAAGTTTAGTTAAATCGGAACTATTTCCCCATAGTACTGTGGCATACTGTAGCCACGCATGTGCATATGCGTAATAGGCACATAAGGCTGTTTTTACGCCAGTACACTTCTTTAGCTCGTATAAGGCATAGGTAAATCGGCTTAACTTTAAAGATATTGCATTTATGTGTTCTTTCCAATTAATTTTTGAATCAAGGTGTATACCTAGTAATGAAAAGGCTTGAACGCATTCTAATGTGTTGTTCTGAAATGAAAAATCTATATTTAAACTACGTTTCTGATAGGGTTTAAATTCCATAAGTTTAGTTTTATTAAAATTGAGTTGTAAATTATGTTCATCTAACCAGGTTACTATTTTAAGAAGGGTTTTATTCAAGTTATTATTAAAATTTATTTCATCATGGCAAGGTATAATTAAGGATATATCATCAGCAAAAAGAATGCTAAATGTATCTATAATTTTGGGTAGGTCATTAATATATATTAAAAATAAAATACAGCCGAGAACGCTGCCTTGAGGTATTGATCGTGTTATTAGTTTGTTTTGAAAGAAATTTGTCTATGTTACCTGTTATATAATTATAGTGTTCTACTTCCACATATTGGGATCGACCTGTTAGATATGAAGTGAAGCAATTGTGTACTACACCTCTAACACCAATGTCAAATAACTTTTGTAATAAAATATTATACAAAACGCGGTCTTAAGCTTTACTCATGTCTAAAAATACACCAATGGCGTATTGTTTGTTGTTTATTATGGTTAATGCTTCGTTGATGAATTTAAATACAGCTGATGTTGTTGATCGACCTTTTCTGAAACCATTTTGAGAATCATTGAATATTTTAAACTTTTCACAGAAGGAATGTAATCGGTTTGACATTGCGGTTTCAAAAATTTTGGAAAATGTAGGTAAGAGGGCTATGGGTCTATAATTACTACAGTCATATTGATCTCCTTTTTGTAAACCGGTTTTATAACAGATAAGTTTTATAACAGCGTCGCAGAGTGTACCATGTGGAGCATTCTGTGACATCAAGCTGAGTGAGGTCCATTTAGCGCAAACGACAGCTTTAGATAGTAATTAGTGTAACTACTATTAGTTCGTTTTAAGTTTGTCTGTCCTTGTTTTGAGCTAATAAATGTCTTTTCTTTTTTCTTTCTTTCTATAACTTTAGTAAGTCTGGGAAAATGCCCTCGGTGAATGACTGATTGATAAGGAGCGTTAAAGGAGGAGTTAGCTCCTCAGCACATTTTTTAACAAGACAGGGTGGTAGCTCGTCTTGGCCACAACTTCTTTTATTCTTTAAACCTTTAATTATCTTAAAAAATTCTTTTCGAGTCACTGGTTTGACATACATTGATTTTTCTGATGGTGAAATAACAGGTCTTCCACGCGGAGGCACAGAATTGTAATTTACTGCGCCTACTGAAGAAAATAATTTGTTGAACGAGTTAGCGACTATATAACGGGTTTTCGGTTAATTTATTGTTAAGTTTTAATTTGATATTATTTCTATTTTTTTGGGAGACTTTATTGGTTTGTTCTTTAACTATATGCCACATTGTTTTAACTACGTTGTCGGTTTTTTCAATACGTTTAATATTTTGAAGTTTTTTGATGCTGTGACTGTTTTTTCAGTAACTTATCGTATTGCGTATAATGATTATTTAGTATGGGGTTATTTACTTGGGACGTTATTACTTTTAATAGTCTTTTGTTTCTGCAGGATATTTTTATACCCTTTGTTAACCATGCCTTTTTTGTACTTATTTTAATTTTTTTATTAGTTTTTGGTATACACAAGTTAAGTAGATTAGTTAAAAGAATATTTAAATCATTATAGTTTTCATTCATATTTTTATTCCTATTTATTATAGTACAAAGGTCTAGTTTACTTAATTCGGACTTGTAATTTTGAATATTTTTATCACTGAATTGCCTTTTTGATATCGTCCAAGTACTTCTTGTATTAATTTTTTTGGTTGGTATATTCAAAAGTACTCCTCTGTGATCTGAAAAACCGTATTCATTTACATTTATAGTTAGGTTTTTACAGGGAAAATTTGTAAAGATTAGGTCTATACAGCACTATTTTGAGTTACTCGAGTTGGTATTTTAACATGTTGCATGTAATTATAATTAATCATTAAAATGAGTAAATTTGTTGCCAGTGTTGTTTTATCAAGTACATTTATATTAAAATCTCCTCCAATGATTACATCTCTCTTATTATACTTTTTTTGTATGTGTTTTAAAAGGAGCTCATTGTCTGGCCAATATACATTTACTAAAATTTTATTTAATTCTGGTATTTCTATCGCACATACTTCAAAAATGATAAAACACTCTTTATACTCTATCCGATGTTTTAATAACACGCAAACCCCTCCTCCTTCTTAATTTGGCCTACAGTAGCACGACGCTAAGTTGAATCCATCGACGCGCAGGAGATCTAGATTTGATGGTGTTATCCATGTTTCTTCGAGGCAGATCGCATGTATATTTTCAATCAAATGTCGTTTGTTTCTCATACTGCGTATATTCTGATAAAGTATGTTTAAGTTGTTATCAAAAGTATGTTTACTGTGAATATTTGTGTCTATCGTACATGTCATATTATTATTATTATTCACGAAATGTATGATTCTTGCCACTTTCTTCAATGTCGTATGAATGGTTGCTTTTTACTGCTGTTATTTCTGCGTAGGTCTTATTAGTATTGGTTTTACTTGTCACCCTGAAATAGTTTGTTATTTTATTAATGGCGGGGCTTTCCTTTGTTATCTTATTTTTTTTTAATTTTAAAGAGATCGAAATTCTAATCGATTTAAATCAAGAATAAATGTTTTAAAAATCAAAGTCCTGGGCAGTGCCCGATGATAAGTGGCAAGTGGCTGTTGAACCGTGCCTGTATTTGGGCAGTGACGTGCATGTTGTAGCACTTGGAGGCGCCGTCGACTCGGGTAAGTTTATTCCTTCAAAACCTGTTGAGGAAGTTAATTGTTTCCCATGTGCTAAGTGCCTAACGCGTGTCGTTGTTTCTTTTAGCTCCCTTCCCTGTGATTCGCACCGCTGGAGGACGTGCTGGAATCCTCCTGCGCCATTAGTCGAACCGCTTCAAGTAAGTGATCCTGCCGCCATGTTGTTCGCGTGTAATTTTGTTATGAGTTAGGACAACCCTTTTAACGGTATCTATTTGTTACACGGTCAAAATGTTAAGAAGGCCGTGAGGGCCGTCCGCAACAGACAAAAAACTACAACTTCATCCTCTTCCCTGTTGAAAGAGGCTAAAAGACTGAGGCACCGTCTATAAAATCCACTCTTGCGTCCGAGATGACTATAAACTAGAAACAGCCCCTCCTGTTTAAAGAGGTATGTTCAAAACTTGCTCAACCATTTTAGTTGTATAGTCATGAGTATGTCGACAGTTGCGCCAGAGACTAATGTCAGCTTTCGAACTATTTCAGGGTTCCGGGACAGGGCTCGCTACTCCGGGTCGAGCTGAGGCGGAATAGTTCACTGCTACTCTTGGAGGCGCTGTAGGACAGCGCTCCTGCCAGGGTTTCGTTCTTAGTTTTATAAACCATAACTGTGGTTACCAGGTCAGTGGCCTTTCTAGTTAGACTCTGTTGACATACACACATACACGCACCCTTTTATTGTGTTAAGATTAATTTACCTTTTTATATAAGAAATCCATAGTAATTCTAATACCAAGTGGGGACGCCCCTGGTTTTGGATATTAGTTTAAGACCGGTTAAATGATAAAGTTGTCAACCGTTCCATTGACCATAAACTGTTGTACGGTTTTTTTTTGTGAAGAATAAACACCTTTGTTAATTACACATTTTGCTTTTATTGTGTTTTACCCTATGCACTGCTATTGTTTGTGGTTGACTATTCTTTTCAATATAATCCTAAGGCGCCCAACACTTAATTGAGTCAACCCTCAGGTCTTAAGAAGCCCAATATCCCATTTTCTCATGTTCTGCCAGGCTGAGGTGTTTCATTGGTGAGCTGAGGTGTTCCTGCAATACACGTAAGTACCAGGGGTCGACCACTGATTCCGGACAAAAGGCAATTGAATCCACTCGAATACTTGACAACGCATCAGGGACCACGTGTTCCTTACCTTTCCTATGGATAATCTCAAACACAAACTGACTAAGTCGACATGCCCAGCGGTTTAAGCGCCCTGTCGGGTTTTTGAGTTTGTAAAACCACTGCAGCGAGGCGTGATCAGTAATGACATGACGGAACTGCTCGAGACCATAGAGGACACTCAAAAGCTCACGCTCAGTCGCAGAATAGTTGACTTCTTGATCCGTAAGTACCCTACTACAGTATGCTATAGGATGATCAACGCCCTCGACCCTTTGGGTCAGAACACAACCTATGGCAAAAGAACTCGCGTCCGCCTGAATATAGAAAGGGAGCGAGAAATCTGGGCACCTGAGAATGGGAGCAGACATTAGAGCGGATTTCAGAGTCCGGAAAGCCTCCTCTGCTTCTGTCGACCATTGAAAAGCCACCTTCTTGCTCGTGAGCCTAGTTAACGGCCGAGCAACCCGAGAGAAATTGTTAACAAAGCGTCTATACCACCCACACATACCTATAAACCTTTTGAGTTCCTTAGGATCCCGAGGAGTCGGATACTTCATTATTACCTCAACCTTAGCAGGGTCCGTTCTAAGTCCAAAACGATCTACGACAAAACCTAAATATTTTAGCTCACTGCGACAAAATTGTGACTTCTTCATGTTGATGGTCAGGTTGGCTAAGCGGAGTTTCTCATACACCCGCTGGAGTACTACTAGGTGTTCCTGAAATGTAGCAGTACAGCACGCCTAGCATAACTTGACGTTTGACGCGATAGTTCATACTTCAAGCGCGACTCGAAGTATGGAGTGACAGGCGACAACGTAACATATGCTAGCCGGCCTGATAACTATATCATCGATATAAGCAAACACCTTATTGTCAAACTCAGCAGCGAATAAGCTGTCCATGAGTCTCTGCATTTTCGCCGAGGCACCGACCAAACCAAAACACATGACGTTATAGTAAAATAATCTCCTGGAGGGTACCGAGAACGCAGTCTTCTCCTTGGAGTCAGGATGTAAAGGTATCTGGTGGTACGCAGCACTCAAGTCCAAAGAGGTCAAATACTTAGCGTCGCGCAAGTTATCAAATTATATAATTTATGTAAGGCAACGGATACGCATCCGTTTTCGAAACCGCGTTGAGACGCCGGCTATCCAGACACAGCCGCATTTCCCCGTTAGACTTAGGTACCATAGTAACCGGGGAGTTCCATTCCGATTCCGATCGCTCCACTACTTTATTAGCTAACATTCGATCTAATTCTTCTACTAAATATTTAAGTTTGGGCGGGCTAAGTCTATAATACTTTTGTTTAATCGGAGGAGACCTTCCTGTATCTATAACGTGTTGAATTAGATGGGTGCGACCCAAACCGACCTTATCCGTATTAATATTTTCAAACAGAGCACGAATCTCATCTAGTTTTTCCTTCTCGTCCATGCTCAAAGAACTGTAGTCCCGGAGCCCTTCCTCCATGGTAACGCTGTTAACGAATTCTGACGGAACCTGCTTCGGCAACAATGCCAGTATCTCCGGTGCTATGTTGAACGCTCTCCAGAAATTCAGCCCAAAATGGATCGGAATCGGAATACCTGGCACGACGTGGAACTTTACTAGCTGCACCTGGAACTCGATGCACCATAATCCATCAACCCACAGACCTTTACACACAATACCTGTACAGTCAAATATGCCCTTGTATCCCCTGGACGCGGAGGGAAGTAGGTCTCGACGAAGTCAGATCCACTAGGGACCGTTGACACCCGCGAGACCGGCCTAATCAGTTTTTTGACTGGGGAGCCGCAGCACCACACGTGGGACACTCGGGCGACCTTACACCCGCATGTCCACACCTAAGACACACTAACTCGCGTGAGTTGGGACAAAACCTCGTATTGTGAGCGTCGCTTTTACAGCGATAGCAAAACAAGGAGGACACCCGGGGCCGATCCACTGAATTTACCGCTGGTTTCCTAGGTACCGCCCTTGGTTTCACTTGCATATCTGGGGCAACCGTAAATCCCGACGTGCTAGGTTCCGAAAAATTGGCCGCCCTCACTCCTGCCAGCTCCAGTCGCATGCACACCCGCTTGAGCTCACTTAAAGTGGAGATGTCCATCAAAGCTAGCTAGCTACTGTACTCGGGCCTGATGTTACGCATCAAAACAGCCAGCCGCTCCCCCTCCGACAGTGGATTAGTAAGGCGTGAAAATAACCCCCCCATATAAGAAAGGTATACCACTATGGTTTCATGTCGCGCCTGAGTGCGTGTCTCAATCTCTTTAGATAATAAAAAGTCATAATCTGGGATGTCGAAGTCAGCCTTTAAAGCCGCTAAGAGTTCCGTTAAATTTGAAAAGGAGTCCTTGTGTGAGCGGTACCAGAACAGAACCGGTCCCTCCACTATGTCTGCAAAACCCTTAAATACCAGGCGTTCTGGGATCTCGCGGGCCAAGCGCAGTTCCGTAAGTCGAGTGATGAATGTCCTGACACAGGTATCGCCCTTATATTTGAGGTTCAAGCTGCTGAGTTTGTGGCGCGGTTCCGCTGTACACACTGCCACAGTTGGACGTTCCTCCTTGGGAGGGGAGCTGAAAATCTCCACCTCAGACCCTGAAGACTCCTCCTCCTCATTAAGAACCGATAAGCAAGACACTAAAACTCCCTGCAGTAGGTCCACTTCTTCATCATGGTCCTTGATCCGAGCTATCCTACCCAAGTAGTAATTGGCCCGACCAGCCAACCTTTCCCGCTGTGCCGTTGTCAAGTTGTCGCCACTCGCAATGGCTGTCTGAAGCTCCTGAACCTTAAGCTTACACGCTGCCAGCTCATGGACATTATCGACGGGAGGGGCTGCTCCTGATGTCTTCAAACTGCCACGCCGGACCAAAGTTCTAGTTTGTCGGAGCAATTTCCGAAGTGCATCGCAAGAATCATGTGTGTCAAAAGGAATGTGTAATAAGGTCAGCTCATGCTGGATCTCATCCTTTAATAGGTACTCAATTTTAATAGTGAAATCCATAGTATCACAATAAAGATAACTGTCAGTCTTAATAAGAAAAGAAAACCAACAGAACCTAAATTAGAGGGTTTTGCTAACAACAAGATATAGCTAAATGTCAGAAGTATTACATAGTCTACTTAACATTTATAGTTTCACATTTCAGTTCAATGAGTTCAATAATATTTCAAGTTAATATTCTTTAAATTCACACACCAAATCTGGTGAGCCGCGCTGCTATAAATCCTCACACCAGCGTGCACATAAACTTCATACACTCAAACACGCACACCCTTATACCCTGATGCACTGTTATTTCAGGCCTTCACGTTGGACGCCAATGAAAGTATGTGCGATAGAAATACCAGAATTAAATAAAATTTTAGTAAATGTATATTGGCCAGACAATGAGCTCCTTTTAAAATACATACAAAAAAAGTATAATAAGAGAGATGTAATCATTGGAGGAGATTTTAATATAAATGTACTTGATAAAACAACACTGGCAACAAATTTACTCATTTTAATGATTAATTATAATTACATGCAACATGTTAAAATACCAACTCGAGTAACTCAAAATAGTGCTGTATAGACCTAATCTTTACAAATTTTCCCTGTAAAAACCTAACTATAAATGTAAATGAATACGGTTTTTCAGATCACAGAGGAGTACTTTTGAATATACCAACCAAAAAAATTAATACGAAGTACTTGGACGATATCAAAAAGGCAATTCAGTGATAAAAATATTCAAAATTACAAGTCCGAATTAAGTAAAATAGACCTTTGTACTATAATAAATAGGAATAAAAATGTGAATGAAAACTATAATGATTTAAATATTCTTTTAACTAATCTACTTAACTTGTGTATACCAAAAACTAATAAAAAAATTAAAATAAGTACAAAAAAGGCATGGTTAACAAAGGGTATAAAAATATCCTGCAGAAACAAAAGACTATTAAAAGTAATAACGTCCCAAGTAAATAACCCCATACTAAATAATCATTATACGCAATACGATAAGTTACTGAAAAAACAGTCACAGCATCAAAAAACTTCAAAATATTAAACGTATTGAAAAAACCGACAACGTAGTTAAAACAATGTGGCATATAGTTAAAGAACAAACCAATAAAGTCTCCCAAAAAAATAGAAATAATATTAAATTAAAACTTAACAATAAATTAACCGAAAACCCTATAATAGTCGCTAACTCGTTCAACAATTTATTTTCTTCAGTAGGCGCAGTAAACTACAATTCTGTGCCTCCGCGTGGAAGACCTGTTATTTCACCATCAGAAAAATCAATGTATGTCAAACCAGTGACTCCAAAAGAATTTTTTAAGATAATTAAAGGTTTAAAGAATAAAAGAAGTTGTAGCCAAGACGAGCTACCACCCTGTCTTGTTAAAAAATGTGCTGAGGAGCTAACTCCTCCTTTAACGCTCCTTATCAATCAGTCATTCACCGAGGGCATTTTCCCAGACTTACTAAAGTTATCTGTTATAAAACCCGTTTACAAAAAAGGAGATCAATATGACTGTAGTAATTATAGACCCATAGCCCTCTTACTTACATTTTTGAAACCGCAATGTCAAACCGATTACATTCCTTCTGTGAAAAGTTTAAAATATTCAATGATTCTCAAAATGGTTTCAGAAAAGGTCGATCAACAACATCAGCTGTATTTAAATTTATCAACGAAGCATTAACCATAATAAACAACAAACAATACGCCATTGGTGTATTTTTAGACATGAGTAAAGCTTAAGACCGCGTTTTGTATAATATATTATTACAAAAGTTATTTGACATTGGTGTTAGAGGTGTAGTACACAATTGCTTCACTTCATATCTAACAGGTCGATCCCAATATGTGGAAGTAGAACACTATAATTATATAACAGGTAACATAGACAAATTTCTTTCAAAACAAACTAATATTACACGATCAATACCTCAAGGCAGCGTTCTCGGCTGTATTTTATTTTTAATATATATTAATGACCTACCCAAAATTATAGATACATTTAGCATTCTTTTCGCTGATGATATATCCTTAATTATACCTTGCCATGATGAAATAAATTTTAATAATAACTTGAATAAAACCCTTCTTAAAATAGTAACCTGGTTAGATGAACATAATTTACAACTCAATTTTAATAAAACTAAACTTATGGAATTTAAACCCTATCAGAAACGTAGTTTAAATATAGATTTTTCATTTCAGAACAACACATTAGAATGCGTTCAAGCCTTTTCATTACTAGGTATACACCTTGATTCAAAAATTAATTGGAAAGAACACATAAATGCAATATCTTTAAAGTTAAGCCGATTTACCTATGCCTTATACGAGCTAAAGAAGTGTACTGGCGTAAAAACAGCCTTATGTGCCTATTACGCATATGCACATGCGTGGCTACAGTATGCCACAGTACTATGGGGAAATAGTTCCGATTTAACTAAATTTTCATTTTGCAAAAACGGTGCCTTAGAACCATTGTTAATGTAAATTTTATGACAAACTGTAAACCGCATTTTATTCAACGTAACATTTTAACTTTACCCTCTATGTATATTTTAGAAGCAAGTAATTTTGTTAAAAATAATATATCCCTCTTTCCGCAATATTCCCGCCCATCAAACTTAAGACCCAACACTAGATTAGCTCGACCTGACTCAAGTATGAAAATGGTAGACTCTGGTCCGTTTGCCATGTGGGTTAACATATTTAACAAGTTACCAAAGTCAATCCAGGAAGAAATTAACATCCATACATTTAAAATAAAGTTAAAACGATATTTAATTAGTAAAGAATACTATTCTAAAGACGAATTTCTAAGTGAGTAAGTTAAGCTGTTTGTTGATTACTAAAATATTTAGTACTTAGTCCGATTTATTGTTATGAAATAATCAAGGATCGGACAAACGCCCGTCATTTTGAAAATATAACCCTGTTCCGTACAGCGGAGACTTCCTTATGTTAATTAAAAAAATAGTATTTTATGGATTTATTGGACCATAATTTATATCCAGTGACAAATTAATTAATGATTGACATTCCGAAAATTACTTTCGCCAATAAAATAGAATGACCAAATTTTTTTCAAAATTTTGGTCATTCTATTTTACGAGCCTATAACGATGTGAAATTAGGACCCATTTATGCGTTGAAAAAGTCCATTCACAGTGTACGGACGTCATAGGGGCATATGTAATCGTTGACATTGGTATACTGTTCTTCCAATATGCTTGTGCCTCGGAGTAAATTTTTTCATGTATTTCTTTCACGGTGACGTAATCAGGATTCCTATTAAAAATTGCTTGAAATGTTGATATAGCTCTAGATCTAAAACTCCCGGGAATATTTTGTAAAACAGAATGTATGTCCTCAACAATTTTAAATGATTCTTTTTTGTGTAACTTCGTCTTTTCGTCTTTTCTTTAGATCTAGAGCACAGATTATATAATAGTTCTTTAGAGCTATATCAAAATTCCTGGACTACGAGAAAGCCTTCGACTCGATCGAAACCTGGGCTGTACTACAATCTTTCCAGAGGTGCCAAGTGGACTATCGCTATATCGAAGTGCTGAAGTGTTTGTACGAGAACGCCACTATGTCAGTCCGACTCCAGGACCAGAACTCGAAGCCTATTCCGTTGCAGCGGGGGGACAGGCAAGGAGATTTTATTTCTCCTAAACTGTTTACCGGTGCACTGGAGGATGTTTTCAAGACTCTGGACTGGAGAAGGCTAGGCATCAACATAAACGGCGAGTACATCACTCACCTTCGGTTTGCTGACGACATAGTAGTCTTGGCTGAGACCATGGAGGATTTGAGTACGATGCTCGATGACCTCAGTAAAGACTCCAAGCGAGTTGGTCTAAAGATGAACATGGGTAAGACGAAGATCATGTCAAATACCCATGTAGCACCAACTCCCGTTACAATCAGAGACTTTACACTCGAAGTTGTGGACCATTATATATACTTAGGACATACTGTCCAGTTAGGTAGATCCAACTTCGAGAAAGAGGTCAATCGACGAATCCGACTCGGTTGGGCAGCGTTCGGGAAGCTACGGCACATCTTTTTGTCCAATATTCCGCAGTGTCTCAAGAAGAAAGTCTTTGACCAGTGTGTGTTGCCCGTGATGACATATGGTACTGAAACGTGGTTGCTTACAATGGGCCTCATAAGAAAGCTCAAAGTCACCCAAAGGGCAATGGATAGGGCTATGGTTGGAGTCTCTCTGCGTGATCGCATCAGAAATGAGGCCATCCGCAGTAGAACCAAAGTAACCGATATAGCCCTCCGAATCGCTAGACTAAAGTGGTAGTGGACGGGGCACATTGCTCGTAGAACCGATGGCCGTTGGGGCGGAAAGGTTCTCGAGTGGCAACCACGAACCGGAAGGCGCAGCGTGGGTAGACCCCCCGCAAGGTGGACTGATGACCTGGTGAAGGTCGCGGGAGTCCGCTGGATGCGGGTGGCGCAGGACCGGTCATTGTGGCACTCTTTGGGGGAGGCCTATGTCCAGCAGTGGACGTCTTTCCGCTGATATGATGATGACGATGATAATGATGATCCATCTTTTACCTTTATTAAGCTCTTTTTGTGCTTCCAGATATTGTTAGGTGTTTTTCTAGTGTTACAATTCTATGTTGATTTTTTTTTATTTTTTTTTATACCACGACGGTGGCAAACAAGCATACGGCCCGCCTGATGGTAAGCAGCTTCCGTAATCTATGGACGCCTGCAACTCCAAAGGAGTCACATGCGCGAATGCGTGATTATATTCCTGTTAAATTTTTTTGTTGACTGTTTTATTTAGTGTTTTAAGCGTTGATGCTAACCGTGCTGTAACCCAATAGCGAGCATGTGATTTATGTCACGATCCTCAGAGCCACACATTTTAGCGTGAGACTGAAATGCTACCAAAAATATCCAGTATTCAAAGATATTCACTAACAAAAATCAAAAGTCCAGAAACGTTAACTTTAATCACAAAGAAAACACCATGAAAGTCCATATACAAAGCAGGGGAATCACACGAGGTACTTTAGGTAACATGAGCAATCGTCCGGACAAGTTGACTCAACATCATCATCATCAACTTATATTAGTCCTCTGCTGGACATCGGCCTCCCTTAATGAGCGCCATAGCGGTTCTTCGCGAGATATGGCCGGCCCACTGCCACTTCAGTTTGCTAATTCTTTGAGCTATGTCGATAACTTTGGTTCTCTGTCGGGTGTATTCGTTACGAATCCTATCCTGCAGAGAAACTCCGAGAATAGCTCTTTCCATAGCTCACTGAGCGACTTTGAACTGGTGGACCAGCCTTACCTTGAGTGTCCACGTCTCAGCTCCGTAGGTTATTACGGGTAGGGCGCACTGATTGAAAACTTTCGTTTTCAAGCATTGCGGTGTGGATGAAGAGAAGACTCGACGTAGTTTCCCAAATGCTGCCCAGCCTAGCTGGATCCTTCTTTTGGCCTTCTTCTCAAAATTGTTTTTACCTAACTACAGGAGAACCAAAGTAACCGATATAGCCCTCCGAATTGCTAAACTAAAGTTGCAGTGGGCGTGGCACATTGCTTGTAGAACCGATGGCCGTTGGGGCGGAAAGGTTCTCGAGTGGCGACCACAAACCGGAAGGCGCAGAGTGGGTAGACCCCCCGCAAGGTGGACTGATGACCTGGTGAAGGTCGCGGGAGTCCGCTGGAGGCGGGTGGCACAGGACCGGTCATTGTGGCACTCTTTGGGGGAGGCTTATGTCCAGCAGTGGGCGTCTTTCGGCTGATATGATGATGATGATGATGATGAACTACAGGATCTGCCCAAGGCAGGTGTACTGAGAAACAATCCGCGGAGGATATGGCACCATAGACCACATTCACACAGTAAGGCAGATTATACAGAAGTCCGAAGAGTATAATCAGCCCTTGTGTCTCGCTTTTGTGGACTATGAGAAGGCTTTTGACTCCGCGGAAACCAGCCTGTTCCGGTGGCTGGAACTCGTCTAGCCTCCTGGCCAGACGATTCGTGACCACTAGCGAGAAAAGGTTATAGACGTGGCTCAGAAGTGTTATGGATCTGTAGTTTTTAAGGAGGGTTCTATCACCCTTCTTGAAAAAGAGCACAACCAAACTCCCGCTCCACGCCTTAGAAGTTCTCCCACTGTGAAGGACGGCATTGAAGAGGTTCTGCAGCTCCTGTATAACAGGAGCTCCTCCTGCCTTCAGAAGCTCTGAAGTAATACCGTCCTCACCGGGGGCATTTCCATTTTTAAGCTGCCTCAGAGTTAACACGATCTCGTCTTGACTGATGTCTGGCAGTTCGTCGGTATAGTGGCGAGTCAGGGTGGCTTTTGAATCATAGTCGTCTCGTCGGGAGTGGGGGGCATGTGCAGAGTACAGCCGGCCATAAAAATCCTCTATCTCGGCGGAGATCTCAGGCTTCGACAATACGGTCCTCCCGTCGTGCGTTTTTAGCTTCGTCAGGTGGCTCCTGCTAAGCTGCTGAGTGAATACTTTGGACCCTCGGTTTCGCTCTATCGCCTCTTCAATGAGGCGTGTGTTGGAGCTCCGAAGGTCGCGCCGTACCACCTTCGCAATTCGCTTATTCAGGTCTGACCTCTCTGACGAAGTCGCTTGCGTCGTCTCCCGTCTTCTTGTCATCAGCCCCAGGGTCTCATCCGAGAGTTTGGCCTTCTTGCCAGTACGTTGTTTTCTGCAGAACTTGATACCCTCGTCCCTCAGCGTTTCGACCAGATTGTGTAGGGTCTCGTCAGTGTCATCAGTGGGTTCCAAGGCAACAAATCTATTCCCGAGAAGCTGCTGAAAGCTGTCGGTGCCTGCGATGGTTTGGATTTGGTTAGGCCGGAGCGTAGACTTCATCAGACGGTTTCTTTCAAGCTTCATGTTTATATGAGATTGTTTGTACACCTCACGGTTGTGGAGATTTTTGGCGTTTAACAAGCCGCGAGCTCCACACTTCCGTGGGACGTACAATCTCATAACAGACGAGCGTGGGTGAAGCATACGGTGTGTGGTGAGCAATAGACGGACTCTCCGATCCAGGGCATCCAGCTCAGTCTGTGTCCACCTTAGTATGCCAAAGGAGTATGTGAGTAAGGGCATTACCCAGGCATTGAAGGTGCGCACATTGTTGCCACCTGACAGAAGACTATTAAGTTCTTTTGTCAGCCCACCGAAGAAGCGCTCCTTCAACGCCTATTTAATACCCACATCCTCAATGCTTAAAGACTGTGACATACCAAGGTATTTGTAGGTTTCTGATTCAGAGATAGATCTGAACGCATAACCGCACATTTATCAACACCAAACTCCATCTTTATGGAACTACTGAACACTGAGTGGTCTTCAGTAGTTCCAACAAGTCTTGGTTATTTGGTGCAAATAATTTGAGATCGTCCATGTACAGAAGGTGAGATATGACTTCACCCTCTCTCCGAAGCCGGCAACCTAGCCCCGAATCCTTCAGCAGATTGCTGAGCGGATTTAGAGCTAGGCAGAACCACAGGGGACTCAGACTGTCACCCTGAAATATTCCTCGCTCGATCCTTATAAAGTCCTGCGGGCCAGGGTTAAGCCAGGTCATCCCCGCCTCCTGGTTGACGAAGGACTGTGGTTCATTGCCTCATACACGCGCTAAGGAAGGATCTTAAAGCTGCATAAATTTTATACAGCTCTAAGATCCTCTCCAGCCATGAATGAGGCACCGAATTATAGTCTATAGGCCTTCTTGTAGTCAACCCTTATTATTATTATTATTACGGTTAGCACAAGAGTGAAGCGATAGTATTTCACGCGCGAGATAGACTACACGTCTCTTTTTAAATGATACAGTCAGAAAAAGACGGATAGACTATCTCGCGCGCGAGATACTGTCGCGTCACTTTAGTGCAACCCGTCCTGGGATATCCAAGTTGTCGGTACATCGATCTTGTGGAGCTAGGTATCGCCATTAGCAAATCTGCCCCGTTCAAAGCAACCTACAACAGACTTTTATCAAGCCTTTGAAATGTTTTCCTTGATGTACCTACCTAAGCTATGTATAAAATAAATAAAAACTAAAACCTCGTAAGTGCGTTTATGGATTAATCAATTATACAATTCGTAAATAAGTGCCTACCTAAAATAGTCGTCAAAAGAAATGATAAAAGGAAATCGTATACCGGGTATTTCCTGTCATAGGGCAATAAATTAAACCGTAGATTCTACTCCTCAAACTGGACAATATTAGTTCGGCGACTTTTAAAAATAACTTATAATTTGAATTTTATATCACTTTAAAGTTTATTCGAACACGCAATGTATTGCGAAATTGATTATTTCTGTTGGGTGACAAGAGTGACAAGCAATGTCAATTAGACGGATTTTAACGTACATTGAAAATACTATTTAGTATGTAGTTATGAAAAAGACCCCCTCCCCCTCTCTAAACGTTACGTAACACTCAAGTGATCATTTTTACCCTAAAGTCGTAAAAAGTTATATAATAGAACACTTGGTATAGTATAGTTTTAATCTACTAAATAAAACAAGAGAATTTTAATTGGCAGCACCTGCATATTTTGTTTATTTTTTATAAATTCTTGGCTTTACCTACACACAATTGTTTTTCTCCTTTATTCTCCTAAGTATTTTATAACTTTTTTTACAAATAAACTCTTAAAATACAATCGCATATATATTTTAACCTATGGCAATGCAATTATAAACAAATTCCAAATTTCGTTGGCATTTTTTTGACACAGTTGCGCTGGCAAGTCTGCATGAGAACCTTTATAGGCCAAGAACAGCTGATGATACAAATCTCCCTCTTTTGAAGACATTACAGTATGAACACTATGAGCTCACGCATAAACAATAACGAATACTGACAACGAAAACAACATTCAACAAACTCGGTAATAGCTGCAGGAGCAAGGAAACGACCTTGGTTTAATCGGCCCTGTAGAGAAGCTACAATTCGTAAGCAGGCTGCTTACAGGGCTTGGACCAAGGCCGTTACTGATAAGGATCCCAACATATCTGATGTGAAACGCAAATTAAACACTGCCTCGAGGTCCTATACCTAGAAGAGCACGACCTGATCAGTGATCGCCAGTATGGCTTTCGTCACGGTCGATCAACTGGTGATCTTCTAGTGTATCTCACTCACCGCTGGGCTTCAGCCATTGAGAGTTAGGGAGAGGCATTGGCAGTCAGCCTTGATATAGCTAAGGCGTTCGATCGGGTCTGGCATCGAGGTCTTCTATCGAAGTTGCCAGCTTACGACCTGCCCGAGGGATTGTGCAGATGGGTCGTCAGCTTTTTGTCCAGCAGAAGCATACGAGCTGTAGTCGACGGCAGTTGCTCCAAAAGCATGGACATAAACGCCGATGTCCCGCAAGGCTCCCCTATTCGCTATTTTTCGCCTAACGCTATTTTTGCTACATATCAATGATATGATGTCTATCGGCAACATTCATTGTTATGCGGACGACAGTACTGGGGATGCCTGTTACGCGGGCCGTGCCAATATCCCTCGATCCGTTGTGGTAGAGAGTCCTGAAAAACTTGTGTCCGATATCGAGAACACTCTTTCTGGAGTTTCGGTGTGGGGTCAGGACAACTTAGTCCGATTCAACTCCACAAAGACACAAGTTAAGAAAACCCCATTTACTGTGGCCCCTCAGTTCCAAAGGCACAACCCTTACAATGTCAGGGAGTATTGGGATCCTCGGTGTCGACATTTCCAGCGACGTCCAATTCCGTAGTCACCTTGAAGGGAAAGCCAAGCTGGCATCCAAAAAGCTCGGTGTGCTCAATAGAGCGAGGAGATACTTCACTCCGGGGCAGAGACTGCTCCTATACAAGTCGCAAGTCAGACCCCACATGGGGTACTGCTGTCACCTTTGGGCGGGAGCACCTGAATACCAGCTTGGGCCCTTTGACTCGGTGCAAAGGCGCGCTGTGCGGATCGTCGACGATCCCAAACTCACGAGCGATATTGAACCATTGAGTCTAAGGAGAGACTTTGCCTCCTTATGTGTGTTCTATCGCTTGTACGATGGGTTGTGCTCTGAAGAACTGTTTGATATGATGCCCACGGCAGCTTTTTATCACCGCACCGCTCGCCGCCGGCAGGGTGTTCATCCTCACACCCTGGAGCCTAATGGGTCGCGCACTGTAAGGTTTCATAGGAATTTCCTCCCACGAACGCTGCGACTGTGGAATGAACTCCCTTCCGAGGTTTTCCTAGCGGGCTACAGTATGAGGTTCTTCAAAAAAGGAGTGTATAGGTTCTTAAAGGGTAGGCAACGCGCATATGAGTCCTCTGGGGTTGCAGGCGTCCATAGGCTACGGTAACTGCTTACCATCAGGCGGGCCGTATGCTTGTTTGCCACCGTCGTGGTATAAAAAATATGACGTACAATGCAATCTAGGGATTCCTCGTGAAATATAAACGAAAAGGTTTGCCGACTTAAAAAACAAATTTAAAAAAAATTACGACCAGACTAATACAATCGAGGGATTCCCCGTAACGTAAATGAAAAGGGTTGCCAGTTTGGGAGTTTTAATTCCCTAATTTTTTAAAAACAATGTTACGTAACGTGTTGTAAGAAAGACCCCCTCCCGCCCCTGTTGCGTTACGTAATACTTGAACGCTCCCTATTATGTCATGTTAATAAAATAAAATAAAAACTGTACTACTTATAAACCTAGGGAAGAGCGGTGCCGGCTCCATCCCCTGTATCACAAAAACGTATATTACTATGAAATAAAGAATTTTGATTTTGATTTGATTTTTTTTTTATATTTGACTACAGCAATACTAGTCAGGAAAATTTTCGCAAATTTCTACGTTAAACGAACATACTCAATCTCTTTCTAATACAGAACCTATCTCTCTATTTTTAACCGACTTCAAGATTTCAAAAGAGGAGGTTCTCAATTCGGCGTGTATGTTTTTTTTTGTTTTTTTTTAATGTTTGTTACTCCATAACTCCGTCATGTCTGAACCGATTTTGAAAATTCTTTTTTTGATTGTAAGTATATATATACCACGCAGTACATAAAACTCAGTCAAAACAGTGACATTTGATGAAGTAGAACTGCTGATCATGATCAGAACGGAACTCTTCAACGACGCATAGTTCACGTTTGGCGGTTTGTCCTCTTCGCTGTGTTTGTTTAGCAAGTTTAATTGTCAGGACAAATTTTCGTCAAGCTCAAGTTCTGATGATGGGATCCACGAGGTATCGAGGGAACTCCTCAAATCTTAAAGGCATACATATAGTGATTTTTATATTTTTATCAACAAATCCATCATTTTCAGTCAAAACAGTGACATTTGATGAAGTAGAACTGCTGATCATGATCAGAACGGAACTCTTCAACGACGCATAGTTCACGTTTGTCGATTTGTCCTCTTCGCTGTGTTTGTTTAGCAAGTTTAATTGTCAGGACAAATTTTCGTCAAGCTTAAGTTCTGATGATGGGATCCATGAAGAATCGAGGGAACTCCTCAAATCTTAAGGGCTTACACATAGTGATTTTTGTATTTTTATCAACAAGTTAAGGATTTTCATTCAAAAGAGTGACATTTGATGAAGTGGAACTGCTGATGATGATCAGAACGGAACTCTTCAAATACGCATAGTTCACGTTTGGCGATTCGTCCTCTTCGCTGTGTTTGTTAAGCAAGTTAGATTGTCAGGACCAATTTTCGTCAAGCTCATGTTCTAATGATGAGTTCCATGAGGAATCGAGGGAATTCCTCAAACCTTAAAGGCATACATAAAGTGACTTTTGTATTTTAATCAACAAATCAAGCATTTTCATTCGAAAGAGTGACATTTGATGAAGTGGAACTGCTGATGATGATCAGAATGGAACTCTTCAACGACGCATAGTTCACGTTTAGCGATTTGTCCACTCCGCTGCGTTTGTTAAGCAAGTTATTTCATTGTATGGAATCTAAGTGCACCATCTACAATAATGCTTCACTGGCTGGGTCCATGGAAGTCGGTTTTTTTTTTCTTAAAAATTATAAATAAAACATACCGGTTCCAGCATAGTCAGTCCCCTTTTCAAATCCGCCCCTTCCACTCTATACGGGTTCCAATACTTCTTCAAATTTAATACGTCTAATATAGTCGCATGTAAATCATGAGCTGTGGTCAGCACCCGCGCGTTTGCGTCAAGCGCGCTTTGTGCGTCAGGGCGAGCGCGCGTGAGACGGTCTGGGAGACGTATCGCGAGGAGGGGAAGTCGCTCATCTAGCTTGCCTCGGAGGGAGTGCAGTGCCCGAACTGCTGCGTATCTGGGGGAAAAGTATTGACTTGCAGTTTAATTAAACACCATACAACAAGACTCAAAAGTTGGCATATCTTGGAATTAGACAACAGAGAAAAAATAAATATTGGTTAAATGGACCATCCCTAAAAACTAATTCCACTGCGCACAGTTTCAGTTGCAGCTATTACATCAGTTTGTGTGTTTGTCTGCTCAAGTCAGGTAAGTCAGCTCAGGTCAATTACTCCTGTGTTAGATTAGATTTTCGATACAACTCAGCAGGATTAGAAATGAATGAGGCCTTCATCTTGAAAAACCTGTTTAATATCAAGAAGAATAAAACTATAAAACTGTGTAGGGTTTGATTAAAACACTATTTGGTTGTATTTTGGCTGTCCTGCATGCTGTATCGGGTTCAGAATTGCATGGACAATTTATTATTATTATTATTATTATTTATTTATTAACATGAAAAAGATACAGCTTACACAAATAAAGGGTCCCACAAAACAGTTTTCACGGTTTGACTGTGGGATCGTGCAGTCTCTACTCTTATTTATCTAAAGGTAACATCTATACATTAAGCTTATGAAAAATTAACTTATGCAATTTACAAGGTAAGTACGCACCTTTTTTCCGAACTTAACTTTATTGACTTCCTGCCTGATGTCAGCGGGCAGGCTGTTAAGTATATAGGGTAAACGTTTGTGAAGACACCTATCACCGTAGTAATTCGCGACTCTGGGTACGACAAACTTGCCCGCAGACACCGACCTGGTAACACAAATATCGTTACGAAGTAACAGGGTGTGCTCTTGACTGCCATGGTTCTTATATAACATTAAATATTTATGCTTAAGGCTAACCGGAAGAATATTACAAATTTTGAATAACTTTCTATAGTCATTTTTATTCTTTTCTTTCGTTTTATTACTAACTAGAAGTTTGAGAAATCTAATTTGCATACATTCTAATTTGTTTAAATTAGTATTAGTTGTTAATCCGTAACAGTCAAGCGCATAACCTATTATTGATTCAACTAGGGATACATATATATACTTAAGAATATGCAAAGGAACTTTAAATCTCAGATAATAAAATCTTCCTAATAATACTTTGAGCTTGCTATAAATAAAATCTACATGCTGATTCCAAGAAAAGTGCTCATCTACTTTAAGACCTAAATACGTTACACAGTTAACTCGAGAGATAGGGTTACAGTGGCAATCTAATTTATCATTGTGCAAACAAGAAAAGTCATGGGTTATGATGGGAAGTGGCGGATTAGAAACATCTAAGTAGGGAGATCTAATTATCAATAGATGAGTTTTATTAGCATTAAGCACTATACCATTGTCATGTGACCAACAGGCTACAGCATCGACATCTTGCTGCACCAAGCGGCAGGTGTCCGGCAGCTCGCCCGCACCGCCGGCGCACAGTATGCACAGATCGTCTGCGAACATGTGCGCCGAGCAGTGCTTGAGGACACCGCAAAGGCTGTTCACGTGCATTAAATAACTTACGGGTCCAGTACAAGAGCCCTGCGGTACGCCACACGACACCCGCCGCTCGTCGCTGAACTCTGTGCCCACTCGAACACGATATGAGCGCCTGGTGAGGTAGTCGCGGAACCATTTATTCAGCGGCTCCCCCACCCCACACTCACTCATGGCCTGTAATAGCGTGTTGGTCTCTAAGGTGTCAAACGCCTTGCTAAAATCGAAAAACACTGCCACCACTACTTTTTTATTAGCCAAGCAGGCATTAATCTCATTAGTGAATCTAGCTAAAAGCGTGTCAGTACTTTTACCCTTTTGGAATCCATGGTGACATTTATTTATAATTGTGTTTTTACTAAGGTAATTACTAAGTTGCTGTACAATGCATTTCTCTATGACTTTATCTACACTAGAAAGGATGGCTATGGGTCTATAATTAGTACAAAGTTTAGGAGATCCTTTTTTATAGATTGGACGGATTATGGCCTGTTTAAGGCCGTCAGGAAACCTCCCAGAACTCACAGATATATTAATAAGCTTAGCCAAAACAGGACTGACCTTATCAGAAATTGCTTTTAAATCTATCATGCGTATGAGATCGCACCCCGGTGCCTTTTTGGAACTTAATTTATTAATTACACTCATAACCTCTTTAGCTGTCACAGGTTGCCATCTCATACACACCTCAGGGTTACTTACATACTCATCACGGCATAACCATTTATCATTACATACATGTTTAATATTACTTATCTCATTAGTAAAAATTTCAGCAAACTTGTTACAAACTGTGTTAACGTCACCCTGACCTACCATACTATTGAATATGAATGAATTCATTGATAAATTGACCATGCAATTTTGAACCCGATGGTACAAGGCAGAGCGTGCGCACTACACCACTGCTGTCCACAGACTACCCACATTCTAGCACTGTACATACACTACATCCCTTCTTTATTTTCATTTATTTAAATATAGTATTACATTAATTAACCACTATAACAATTAATAATAATTGTCATAATTAAGAGCCAACTTTTGACATCTCTCAAGTAATTCCTAAGACAATGTTCACATACACTATTTAATTGTCGTTCATTGATAATAAACTCTCATTAGATTAAGTTCCTTCATCAACATTAGGATTAACAACTTTCTACAAATCATTTACATTGTAACATCGCCGTTAGTGACATCTGTTACTATATGCGGCATCGAACTAATTTTGGTAGCTATTATAATTTATGATCTATGACAATATTTTTAAGTTAGTAATTTTTTCATCTATATCTAATACCAGATCTGTTGTTTTCCTTCCAGCATACTCCCTTCTCTTTCCTTCGCTCGTGATGGAAATTCTTCCCCAAACTATCTCTTATATTTTAGATTTATTTAGTAACAGGTTGTTAGTTTTTGAATTTGGTTTTATTTGTAAACATTTAGTTTTTTTTTATGTTTATGTTAACATTTTCAACTTTTTCGACTTTTCAGACCTTTTCGACATTTTCGACTACGATTACTTACTTACGATTTACTTATACGATTTTACTATGTTTTCACATTACCGTGGCCTAGCTGTTTACTGTATAACCAGTAGGTTATGCATGGCCCTGTATATATATATATATATATATATATGTATATATATATATATATACATATATATAGATGTATATATATAGATATGTATAATTATATATATATTTTTTTTATTAAATCCAGTGGTCTAGCTGTTCACTGAAAACAGTGAGTTTGCATGACCCTAATTTTAATCATTTACCCGTGGCCTAGCTGTTTACTGTATAACCAGTAGGTTACGCATGGCCCTTGTTTTGTTTGGCTGTGGTCAAGCTGTTTACTGGGGACACAGTAGATATTGCCCGACCCTTAACGTGATCGTGAATGTATAAGTACATTGTATTGTATAATCATTGTTTCTTCACAATAATTACTTCCGTAGATAACAACTGTTATTTTTCCTATTTATTTAAAGACTACTTAACCGTCGTAAGCTACGTGAGTACGTGCTTGCACAGATTTGTAATTTTAATCTTTTATATAACTTAATGAAATCAGCATTTATTCAATCCTAGTTTTATATCACCTGTTCTAGATTATCTAGTCCCTCAAAGAACAATTTTATTCATAGGAATATTAGTAATTCCACGAATCTAACAGCTAGGTTTGTCTTTAATGATGCAATGTACCACAACAAACTTCCACAAAAGTTTTATTTCTTAAGTTTAGACATAGTGTGTTGTTAAATTATTACATACGCTACGGGAATAGATTTGATAGTTGTACATTATCTTGTAAATGTATGTAAGCTAGATCAAAGTGTTTTTTGAACTTAAACACTGCGTTTATCAAATACTTTTATTTTTATTTTTTTATTATTATTTGTATGTCTTTCCTCCCGACCACGGAAAAAATGTGTTCCGGACCTTTTGGGAGGCATATGCGGAGCCGAGGCCAACGCGCAGAGGCCCTTTCGACAATTTAATGAAAAGTGAGGGGTACACTAAGCGGATGCTGCCCCTACCCGTGTCATGGGACGCACGAAGAGGCAGCACCCGCCATGGTGCAAAGACTATTGAGAGTTAATGGAGTCTAAAATGTACTAGGCTATTGGGTGAAAAGTATGGACTAACTACTGGGCTATTGGATGAAAAACCGGACGCCTGCCTAATAAAACGGTATCCAATTTTATTTCCGGCAGACGGTGACTCGCCCGCCGCAAGATGGGCCCCCGTAAAAAGCGACATCAAAGATGGCTCAAGGGCAACACCGGTGCGTGGGCTGTGAGGTTGTCGAGAGGTGAGTCTGCGGTAGCCAGATCCCGGTAAGTAATCCGTTCAGCAGGCTGCCGGCGTTATGACATTTTACACTTCCAACCTGGAGCATAGGTCCCGCTCTTGCGACTCCACTCTGGCCGGCCAGTTAAGGCAAGTACAGAGGCGAGGGCCAAATGGAAAGGACCCTCTGGAATAGGGGTCCGCGGTGTCGCCACTCACCGTCAGCTCGCCACAAGCTGCCCAAGCTTATTATTATTATTATTATTATTATTATTATTATTTTATCTCTTTATTTATTTTCCTTCTTAGGATTAGGTTTTTTAAAATATTTTTATAAACTTAAAATATAAAAATACATCTAAAACATAGAAAAACAATAAAAACATTATAAAAAACCTATCCTAGGGTGCCGCCGGCAACGGAGTAAGGCCCAGGCTGCCGGTGGTCAGGGCCGCAGAGAGAGGAACCTTCGGACTATGCGCGCCGTGTCCAGGATAACCGCCTTCTGAATCTGACCCTTGATCCAACCACAACCCCGTAGCGAAAGTCTCTCTAGGTGTTGGTCGAGACTCTTCGCTATGAGACCGTTCGCAGAAACAACTATCGGCACAATGATCGCCGAATCAACCTCCCACATGGCGGTTACCTCGTGAGCCAAGTCTAGGTACTTGCTCGACTGAGAACCCGGGATATTCCGGTATGTTTTAATTTTCAGTGGCTTTATAGTCTAAGAGTTAACCCTAGAAGTTAGAAGTGTTCAAAATTTGGAGCTTGTGGGACTGCTAGAAGTATTTTAGATATACGATGATCGTAATCAGTGAGTCAGTGATAAAATTAAGGAATTTAGACTTGCAGTTCTTAAAGTATATAGTAAATTTTAACGATATTGGGATCTTCCTTGTATTATGGCCTCTTTGTCACAGAAATTTCAGTCTTCTAGCTTTATCGACAACAGAATTAGAGGGGGGTCGAAAATGGCCTGAATGCCTTCGGAAAAAGGATTGTTCGGCCGTGCCTTTGTTTTGCTCGACTTGGCAGGGGAACTGCCGTGCCCACAGATCTGGTACGCGCGACTTTTTGTCATCGCCCCCCGCCTCCCCGCTAGAGCGATAACCACAGATTTCTTCATAACGGGTATATCAAGACATATGCGAAACAGCGCATTTGCCAGATGACTTAAACTTTTTATTTTACCCAAATTTAAACAGAAGTTGTACTTATAAATGACGCTTAAATAAGATTTATGTCTGTTATGTAATTCACCTGTGACAACTTGCATTTTTTTCTCTGTGTGTAATATTTAATTATTTCTTTTGTTATAAGTCGAAATACGAGTAGATGTCATATGCTTTAGAAAAAGTGACCAAGTCCTCTGGTATCCGAGACGAGGCCAGCAGGCAGCATCTTTTTTTTTGGCATCTACCTATGGTTGATATAACTATAAACATTATTAGACATTCAATGACATAACATGCAATATAATCAACATTATTGTACGCCAAACACTGGCCATTGTCATGTGTTGTTTCGTAGGTACAATAAGTTATTTGTATCTGTATGGATCGAAGCGAATACTTACTCCGAAGACCGGATAACCACTTATCCACATAGTCTCCGCTGGCAATCTACTGGCAGTAGGATGTCGGGTCGCCCCCCCTAAATCCGCAATACAAAGAGGCGATAAGTTGAGACAGATGTAGCCTAAGCCGGTCTCGGCTAGAAGTTGCCGTTTAAGATCTTGGCAAGTGCAAAACTTTTATGCGAGCCCTATGTCCCTAATGAGGGACAACAGGAACAAATTTTCGTCACCACAGTTACATTAGAGACCGATTGAATAAATATTTTTGTAAAAATCTGTTTCAACTTAAAGAAAATCACAATTTCAAAAATTTACAAAATAGTTTTATTTGTTCCATATGACTAGACCCCGTTTTCAGTTGTGAAATTTTAATGAAAATGCTAGAGTTGGCATAGCACATTTTAATATTCTTAACATGACGTATATTTGTTTTGATGTAAGCTATATACTTATTTTATTTATACAGGGTAGAAAGATAAGTCGGGCCCTGGAGGAAAACTACCTTAAAACCGTCTTAAAAGGAAACATTCTTTTATTTTTCCTAAAAACTAAATCTGCATTCACAGTTTTTTTCTTAATTTTCACATTATTCCATACTAATTGTATGAAAAATATTATTATTATTATTTATGTGTTCGCTTGTGCCCTAAACTTGGTTAGTATTCAGAAGTCTTTATCGTCGTTGGAAACAGAATCGATTGGCATCAATTGTCATAAAAATTGTTTATGGCAAAAATTACAAAATAAATACTTTTTTTTTAAATTGTACTCATTTCCAAAAATTTGTGAATGCAGTTATGTCCCTTTAAATAATTTACAGAATGTTTCCTTTCAGTGAATTGAGCTATCTCAACGTTTTAAGGTAGTTTTCCTCCAGGGCCCGATTTATCTTTCCACCCTGTATATTAAGGCAAAGGACTTTAACGAGGTTTAATTTGGTATATAAACTCCATAATAGTTACTTAATTGTGTTTTTTTTCGGCAATTATGATTGATGTCATATTAATCACTTAATTGTTTATTCAGTAAAAGTATGGATTTCCTGAAGAATCTTGCAAAATTTCCTCAGTTTCTCAGTCTCAGCGACGCGGAAATGGTTACTAAATTTAGTATAACTGTGCAACAGATACCAATTTTTTCGAATAGGTAAGCCTGGTAAGCGTACCTATTAGATTATAGTTTTGAAATTTTTTTTTTTTTTTTTCAGTAACATGATACAATTGTGCAAATGCATATACATTTTAAAGTAAGATGACTAAGATTCGTGTTAAAAACGTGTTAAATCGTATATATATGATGGTTCCTAGGATGAAATGGTCACAGTATTCAAAACAATTATGACAAGTGAAAAAAGATGACCAAAAAATGAATTGTATTGCACAAGCGATAACCAGACATCAGAGTTACGGAAAATGTTACCTAATGAAAATATCATCTCAACGAATGTAACCTTTTTGTCATGGAGCGGTGATATAATTGAAAATCATGTTTTTTTTTTAATATGTCACATGTTGTACTCGAAATAAAATATTGTGTGACAACCCTATGATTCGATATCATTAAATTTTCACCACTGATAACGGAGTCTGCATATCGTCGCTGTGCGTGCAAAAGTCGCCATGTGTTTTTAACCTACTTTACAGGAGACACAAAAAACTAATTATTTCGATACTGCTTTCACATAAGTACATGAATATTTTTTTTACTAAAAATATGCACTCTTTTACATACTTTAAGTAATCTCATGAAAAGATAAACGTGTTTAAATAAAACAAAATAAATACATGTTAATAAATCTGTCACATAGCGATTTTTGTTTGAGTCATCTAGACACACGGCAGTGTGTCCGCCAAGTTCGAGCAAAAAAAAGCGACACACCGGCCGTGGGTTATATTACACGAACCATTTCGGGCCAATTTCGACCACCCTATAACTCAAAACATATTTTATCTACGCATATGAAATTTCGAGTGTCTGTTGACATCCCCTTAATTGTCTAGAATACAAAATTTCATTATTCTACCTATAGCAGTTCTTGAGATATTGAAGTCAGAAAATCGCTATTTTTACTATACACTCACTCACTGACTCACTCACTGATTCACTGACTCATCAAAAACCTAGACCACTTCCAATGGTCGTACTGACTTGAAATTTGGGATGGAGATAGGTCTTAAGGTCAAAGTAAAGGGAAAAATCTGAAAACGGCCAAGTGTGAGTCAGTTTTAAAAATAGCGAAGGTGTAACTTTGTTCTACTATGAAGTCATAATGAACTAAATGGGTATATCTTCCAATGGTCGTACCGAACTAAAATTTGGCTCGAAGGTTTGTCTTTAGATCGAAATAAAGTAAAAATCTGAAAACGGCCAAGTGTGAGTCAGTTTCGAAAACAACGAATGTGTAATTTTGTTCTACTATAAGTAGGTATGGAGTGGAAATGAGATAAGACTTATTTAAATTTAGATACATACCAATTTAAGACAATACATGTTTGTCTTAAAGACAAGAACAATAAAATTGTTCACCACTCTGTGTGTGTCTGTTGCGGGAACCGAACCCACGATTTACGAAGTGCAAAGCAGGTCACTAGGTACCAGTGTTGGCCGATAATTTCAATTAGAATTGAAAATTGATCAATAAGATTGAAGATTAATTCCGTAACTAATCAATTACACTAACATCAATTTTTACTAACGTTAGTTCGCATTGATTTTGTGACGTCGTCAATTACACTAACCGTCAATTAGAATTAACCTATTAGTTACACTAACGTCTCGAAAATTTAATAAGAATTACAGTTAATTAGATTAACGTTAGTGTAACTAAATTAATCCTGTCTTACACTAATAATTAATTTTAAAACTGCATCTCGGGTTCGGAAGTCGGGACCAATATCACAAGATGGAGCTCCTGCTGGACCCTAGGGCTACCTACTGGATCTCTGGTTTGGCGCATAATAGACTCATGCTGTTTGGGCTCATTCGACTTGTACTGATGAGCAGATGGTACCGGTATCAAAATCTGGAGCTCATGCTGGACCCTGGGGATCCCTACTGGATCTCGGGTTTGGCGCATCATAGACTCATGCTGTTTGGGCTCATTCGACTTGTACTGATGAGCAGATGGTACCGGTATCAAAATCTGGAGCTCATGCTGGACCCTGGGGATCCCTACTGGATCTCGGGTTTGGCGCATCATAGACTCTTGCTGTTTGGGCTCATTCGACTTGTACAGATGAGCAGATGGTACTGGTTTCAAAATCTGGAGCTCATGCTGGACCCTGGGGATCCCTACTGGATCTCGGGTTTGGCGCATCATAGACTCATGCTGTTTGGGCTCATTCGACTTGTACTGATGAGCAGATGGTACCGGTATCAAAATCTGGAGCTTCTTTTAACTTTTACTTTCTTTGTGTGAAAGTCAAAGTTAAAGTCAAAGTCAAAGTCAAAGTCAAAGTGAAAGTCAAAGTGAAAGTCAAAGTCAAAGTCAAAATGAAAGTCAAAGGTAAAAGTCAAAGTGAAAGTCAAAGTGAAAGTCGAAAGTGAAAGTCAAAGTGAAAGTCAAAGTCAAAGTCAAAGTCAAAGTGAAAGTGAAAGTCAAAGTGAATGTCAAAGTGAATGTCAAAGTGAAAGTGAAAGTGAAAAACAAAGTGGAAGTGAAAGTCAAATTGAAAGTGAAAGTCAAAGTGAAAGTCAAAGTAAAAGTCCAAGTGAAAGTGAAAGTAAAAGTGAAAGTTAAAGAAGGTGAAAGTAAAAGTGAAAGTGAAAGTCAAGGTCAAGGTCAAGGTAAAAGTAAAAGTAATCAAAACCTCGTAGCTTAACCTAAATTCGCGTTTAGTTAGGTAAATTATTAATGTCAATTACCAATTCAATCTACACTAAAAATTAAATTAATGTTTAAATTTTTGAGAAAGACTAAAAATTAAATATCTTCAATTATTAGTTATTCGCAAAGGATTAACACGTTAGTTACAATTAATTTCAATTCTAATTGACATCAATTTGCACTAAACTATTAGTGTTCAATTTTAACTAACGTGTTTCAACCTTTAATTTTTAATTTTCAATCACACTAACGTTCGGCCAACACTGCTAGGTACACTAGGTGCGCTAAATCAGTCAAACAAAAATGAAAAGACTATTTTTTCTCGCATAGTCTAAATAATTTCTAATTTTACAACTAATAAAATCGCAGATTCAAGAACATGGAAATCATATATACTCTAAGATGGAATTATATATACTACTGCCCATCTCACCCTCCGATACGCCACGGGATGAGATGGGATGGTGCACTTCTAGGGCTACATAATAGGCCACCAATTATAATACCTACTGGTAGGTAGGTATTACCAAGTTATTAATTATCTATGTAGGTAGCGTACTTACAAACAGTATAAAGTACGTTATTGATGTATGTAATTATATGTAAGTAGGTACATTTTATAGGTGTAGAGAGCCAGTTTATTTGTAAAAATCACCTATAAATAAATAGTAAAATTGGATTTATCATAGATTATAAGTACTCGCGATGCCCGATCGATCCCGAAATCCCGATATATGTATGTATAGTGATACTAGATAAAAATTCCGTTCCCCGCCTCGCGCACCCTCCGTCGCTGCCTACACTCGTCCGCCGCGCTCGCGCCGTCGATAAAAAAATAATAAAGAACCTACACCTAACAAAAATAAATGAAATCCCATCAAAAACATAAATGTGAAAGGCTGCCAAGTTCGATACTATGGGAATGCTTCGCCTATAAAAGAAGTGAGATCTGAATAAGTACCAAGTTCCATAAAAATACCTCAAATCATAAATAGTTATAGGAATGCACACTTGATTTCCAGCAGTTTTTAAGGTACATTTTGAATAAGTATCACGTTACATAGAAATACCTAAAATTATAATAGTCAGAGAAACGCACATCGGTTTTTTTATCAGTTTCCTGATAACATTTATTATTTTCAGTACTTTTTAATGATGTTATTTGGCAAGTTTTCACACACCACACACCTTTTTAATGCAATGAATCGACACCTTTGGACTGCAATGTGTCAAGTATATAATTTTCTATTAAAACTTGCCAAGTAACATCATTAAAAAGTACTGAAAATAATAAATGTTATCAGGAAACTGCTAAAAAAACCGGTGTGCGTTTCTCTGACTATTATAATTTTAGGTATTTCTATGTAACGTGATACTTATTCAAAATGTACCTTAAAAACTGCTGGAAATCAAGTGTGCATTCCTATAACTATTTATGATTTGAGGTATTTTTATGGAACTTGGTACTTATTCAGATCTCACTTCTTTTATAGGCGAAGCATTCCCATAGTATCGAACTTGGCAGCCTTTCACATTTATGTTTTTGATGGGATATAATAATCTCTATGTGTCTTTCCATCACATAGCTATATTAAATTATATAGGAGCGGATTAAATTTGTATGTGTTATTGTCACATAGTTATTTTATGAAGTGATATTAGGTATTTAAAAAAAACAAGAAACGTATGGTAAGTCAAATATAATGAAAAATCAATACGATCAATCTTCGGATTTTCTTGTTACTTTCCATTGAGTTAGAATATAGGTCTCAAACAAGATTTACCGAAGATATGGCTCGTAACAATTTGTAACCGGCCAGTCTTAGGTATACCGTAATAAGACTGTCAGAGAAACTGCTGTACGAGTCTTTCTTACAGCACAATGGCGGGGCCATTTTTTGGGCTGATTATTGTGTATGTGTAGCCCGTTCTTTATTACATATCGGTGTTACTTTCATTATCTTTTTGGATAGGATCATAATTAGAATGAATCCATAGCTATAAGATATTTTTTTTATCTAATATTTCTAGAAACATCTCCTTCCAGACACATATTTTTAGTCCGTCCTGGCCTGGTGAATAACAATAAAATCCGAAAGACTTTCAGTGTACACCAAGATTCAAAATTGCATGCGCCATTCATGAATGAATTCATTCACTGTACACCTACGAAAGTATTTCTTTGCCGTAATATGGTTCGTACCTACTGTAATTACTGCATTGAAGTATGATTACGTAGTACAGTCAAGTGTAAAAATATGGGTGTACTCATCTTACTCAAAAATATGTCCCATAGTATCTTATTCCGTTGTAATAAGTGCATAGTACCATATTTATGAGACGATTTTTTCGATACGTATTTTTGCACTTGACTGTACTCCATGTTGATAAGGGTGGTTACCCTGAGGAAGAACATTCTTCTTCTTGCAACAACACTATTCATCGTTTATTTATACAAACGATCAACTCAAAGGAGAACCAACGTCACTTCCACTATGCCGACGACCTGGTCCAAACTAATTTATTCTATCTAACTCAGCTTAGTCACAGACTTTTCACCTGAAATATATACAGGCAACTAGACAGCTAAAAATTGTTTGGCAAGGTTGTCGGCTGGATCACACCTTTACCTCCCAAATATCTGAGCATAACGCTAGACAGATCCCTGACCTAGAAATCACACCGCCTTAACACAAAAGAGATATTGGCGGCAATAAACAACATCATTTGTCGGATCACTGGCACCACATGGGGTGCAACTTCACATACAGTTAGCACTACTGCACTTGCGCTAAGCGCTTTCTCGGTAGCAGAGTATGCATGCCGCATGCCCAGTGAGAAATAATTCTGCACACGTGGATGATAGATAATGCTCTCAAAGAAAGCCTATCGACTCGATGCCTTTAACCTACCAAATGCGACCATCTTTACCAAATGAGCGGAATTGCTCCTCCTAACATACTTAGAAACTTGGCAACCGCTGTTGAATGCGAAAAGCAACTGCGGGATTCCCGACATACAACAGTCACCTGGAAGTCTCTAAACAGACTAAAGTCAGAAGTTGGTCGATCAAAAGGCAATCTTCTTAAATGGGAAATCAGGCCGGGACAAAGAGATGCACAATGCGAATGTGGGGACTTACAAACAACGCAATACATGATACAGCGTTCCCTGTATACAACTATGTGTAATACAGAAGACTTCATGAAAGCTAATTCCCGGGTGGCAAACGACAGGCAAAAAAAAATGAAGCTTAGGTTTTTGATCCCGTCATACGAAAAGAAGAAGAATTTGATTTGCCTGCCAGTGACAGCAATAATGGCTTAGTGAAAAACATGTTTATTTACTTGAAGGTAGACTAAGGTATACGACTGAATATAATACAGAAAAATCTCGCTATGTACCGTAAAACAGCGTCTGACGCCGCGTCTAACATAACATAAGGTCGATCCAAACTAGTACAAAAATATCGCCATGTGCAAAATGCTACACAGCGGGTGAAAATATCACATAAATCTAAGTGAAAAATATCGCTATGTGTCAAAAAACACATATTTGGCGCATTCTAATAATGGTCCTTGTGGCAAACTAAAATAGTTATGTGATTTATTGCACTTAGTGATTATAGAAGGCGCATTCAACCTATGGACATCACATAACTAGATTGATAAATCCTGAAATATTGAAGTTAGCCTCATGTGATTTTTGGAGCATATGTATCTTGAAATAAGGATCAAAATGGCATTAAAAACCAAAAATCGTCAAAATTCACATAGCGACTTTTGCACGCACAGCGACGATATGACACATCTACACAACACGCATGCATTTTAATAATGTGTCAAATATATTACTGCTGGCGTACTTTTTTATTTACACTGTGACTAGGCGTTTAGCACCACTACAAATGATATCAATTAAGATAAAATAACTAACAGTATGGGGGTATTAATGTAGTGTTAATGTATATTTTAGTAACGTGCACACCCATAAAAGCAAACTTTTCTTTTAGTTTATTAAAGAAGATAACGAGAACGCTGCGCATGGCCCCTCGCATCCCCGCTCCCGCGTCCCACGTCCTGCACGTGCGCATTCCACTAACGAGTAAAATATTAGGTATCTTTATTTGTGACATGATTTAACTTTTTAATGCGCAGGATTTTTTTTTGGATTTTTGTACAGTCGCAAGAAAACTCTTAAAGGAAATATAATTTAAAAAAAATATTGACGGAGCAATATTCTACTGCGAATAATAAGCAAATATTTATACTGAAAAAGTTTGATGATGAAATTATTTTAATTTTTTTTATCATACGTAAAATACATACATTTAATGTCACTTCAGTAAAAAAAAGACTGAGCAAATTTCCGATGTGAGTTACACAAAAAAAATATAAATCTTGAAGCAAATAAAATTATTTTTTTCAATATTTTTTGATTTGCAATTTTTTAAGTAGTTACACTATTATATATATAAACTGAAAATAGATGTCATATACTTCAGAAGAAGTGACCAAACCCTCCGGTGTCCGAGGCCAGATTTGAACTGGCGTCTTCAGCTTTCGCGGCTGACGTCCTGACCACTAGACCACCCGGTCACGGCGGAACTTGACAAATTCTCTCTGCAAGCACGTACTGCGCATGCCCTTAGAGTATGGTCAACGGCGCTTAGCCGTTTCAAATTCAGAGATTGCATATACATGAGAAAATTTGTCAAGTTCCGACGTGACCGGGTGGTCTAGTAGTCAGGACGTCAGCCGCGAAAGCTAAAGACGCCAGTTCAAATCTGGCCTCGGACACCGGAGGGTTTGGTTACTTCTTCTGAAGTATATGACATCTATTTTCAGTTTATATATAGTAGTGTAACTACTTAAAAAATTGCAAATCAAAAAATATTGAACAAAATAATTTGATTTGCTTCAAGATTCATAGATGGCAGCACCATATCTCTAGCTATACCAGAATCACGTAAGTAATTCGGATAGGAGGTACAAGCACGTACTGCGCATGCCCTTAGAGTATGGTCAACGGCGCTTAGCCGTTTCAAATTCAGAGATTGCATATACATGAGAAAATTTGTCAAGTTCCGACGTGACCGGGTGGTCTAGTAGTCAGGACGTCAGCCGCGAAAGCTAAGTGAGTAATTCGGATAGGAGGTGCAAGCACGTACTGCGCATGCCCTTAGAGTATGATCAACGGCGCCTAGCCGTTTCAAATTCAGAGATTGCATATACCTGAGAAAATTTGTCAAGTTCCGCCGTGACCGGGTGGTCTAGTGGTCAGGACGTCAGCCGCGAAAGCTGAAGACGCCAGTTCAAAACTGGCCTCGGACACCGGAGGGTTTGGTCACTTCTTCTGAAGTATATGACATCTATTTTCAGTTTATATATAGTAGTGTAACTACTTAAAAAATTGCAAATCAAAAAATATTGAACAAAATAATTTGATTTGCTTCAAGATTCATAGATGGCAGCACCATCTCTCTAGCTATACCAGAATCACGTAAGTAATTCGGATAGGAGGTGCAAGCACGTACTGCGCATGCCGTTAGAGTATGGTCAACGGCGCCTAGCCGTTTCAAATTCAGAGATTGCATATACATGAGAAAATTTGTCAAGTTCCGCCGTGACCGGGTGGTCTAGTGGTCAGGACGTCAGCCGCGAAAGCTGAAGACGCCAGTTTAAATCTGGCCTCAGACACCGGAGGGTTTGGTCACTTCTTCTGAAGTATATGACATCTATTTTCAGTTTAAAAAAAAATATAATTTATAAAAAAATATGTTCAGTTATGGTTTTTTTTTGATATTTTTAACATTGGTTACATACTAGACGGGGGCCAAAAAAATTTACCTTGCATTAAATCCTACACTTTTGGAAGCTTTTTCTAGTTATTAAGTAGGGTAGTCAGATTCCCACTACACATTTTTCCCCAGTGACGTGATTGTGCATTTCAGGAAATCGAAAACATTATAGACAACGTCTGGAACACTACATTGACTAAATCCTACACTGGAGATCTAGCACTATTGTATATGTTTAAATAAGTGATGACTAACTTAAAGATTTCCCGAATTGTTTCTCTGAGCTTTCGTCTATAAGCTTCATTAAGTGACATTTTTTCTTTATATTTACAAAAAAGTGACTTAGAAATTCGAACACAATTCGAAAATTTGGTAGTATGGTACTAATACAGATCTAAGTGTCACAGTAATTTTTCACCACGGTGACATGTTTACATCTATTTATTATGACATTTTTTTAGTTATTTTTGGCGAAAATTATCACTTTTTACGAACCTACACTTGTGAATATTTTTTCCTTAAATTGTCTATTTATTTAACACACATAATCAAAAAAATATCGTAAATATACTAAGTGCTTTACGAGCAATCGAAATAAACAACTTATAATTTAAAGTTCATATTTTAAAACTCCCGCCTCCACGGCAAGGTTACTACGTAGCGTTGATTAGTAATCAATGATTACTTACCTACTTGTATTAGAAAGAGCAGATCAGAAGACTCGCAAGTACTACAGGTTGGTAAAGGGATATTTTATTTAAACTTTTTTCCTATATTTCTGATTTCCGATATTGAAATGTCATTATGTTTGCCCAAATCAGTCATTTCAGAACAGAGCATATTGTGGTTTTAGGTTCGATGGTTAGATATATGCAATCGAACTGTTATTTTCGTACCTGGGAAGCACACTCCATGCATTGGACAAACGTCGGTCAATATAAAGGACGATACACCAAGAGAATTTATTTGCTATATTCAAATAAAATATCAACAAAAAACGAGTTTATGAGTTAAATTATTCACATTGATTGTTGTAAATTTTGTATAGGATAGAAGCGAGTGACGCCATTCTCAGCTCTGTATTTAGTGGTCACGTCATGAGAAACTTCATAATGCATATTAAACATACTTATTTATTTATTTATTTATCATTCAAAACAGTTACACAGCATTACAGTAAATCCAAGGCACTGCGAACTTCAAATTAAACATATAAAATAACTTAATACTAGGTCGATTTAGGCTTTATAATGCGTAGTCTAGTGACTAGTAATCTGTTCGCAGACTTCGTGTCACTTGTAAGCTATGAATGAATAGGAGAGCTATACCTGCTATTTATAGCTTCTTTGCTAGGATACCCATCGGATAATACCGTTTTTTTTATGTTTTCGGTTTATTGCGTTTGTTTTTTTGGTCGTTACGGCGCTGAAAGACTAATAATAAAACCGGCCAAGTGCATGTCCGACCACGCATAATGGAGGGTTCCGTAGCTTTAATGGAATAAGAACCAGACTAATGCCAAAAGGTCGTATCTGATGTCTATGGAGGAAGTTTTTTTGGAAATAACTCAAAAATGGCTAAACCGATAATGTTCAAAACAATTTTCTTAGAAAGTATATGCTAACGCGCATATTCTCAATTTTTTTTCATATTTTTGAACGTACGGTTCAAAAGTTACAGGAGGGATGCTAGTTTTTCGAGTTTCGAAGCGATTATTTCTGAAACTTTTCACTTAATCACAAAATGTTCAAAGAAATCTCAATGTTATATTTAAAGACCTATCGATTGATGTGCAACATGTTGCTATTTGTTTTTTTTTTTTACATGTATGGAGCGCCCGCCCTGAAAATATTTTTTTCTGCAATTTCACTACATAACTAAATAGCGGCATACAAAATACACCTTATGTCTAAATTGTACTAAGAACATCCTATAGTTTCCGAGTAAAATGGATGTGACATACGGACGGGCGGACAGACGGAAATGAACAAAACTATAAGGGTTCCGTTTTTGCCATTCTGGCTACGGAACCGTAAATATGGATTGTACAGTCGAGTACAAAGAGCTAGGCTGTATCTATTTTTTCACCTTCACAAAAATGGATGTGAATAGTATACATATCAATTATATAATCTGTTGTAGTACTATCCACTTAAAAGAAAAAAAACTTTAAATGATGTTTTTTTATAACTAAACCGCGATTAGAAAGGGATTGAGATAGCTGTCAATCCATATTAATTTTGACGTAATTGTATGACAAATCTGTCAAGTCTAATCCCATTCTCATCGCGGTTTAGTAATATTAACTAGCGATATTGGCAGAGGTGATTAAGTAAGTCTTACTAAACAACTTTTTATATAGGACCGACCATGAAATCCAAAAAAAATTTGGCATCCCCATAGAAAACGTCAACGTCGGATCGGCCGAAATGTATGAAACAGCCAAAAAAAATTTAGATTACGGAGTTGACCCAATAGTAAAAGTTGTTTAGTATGACCTACCAAATCACGTCGCACAATATGGCTAGTTCTTAAAAAAACACCCTTAAAAGTTTTTTTTTCTTTTAAGTCCAGAAACTTCGTTTTAAGTCTTTCACGAAATATCTATACATACCTTCAACCCTTTTTTAAGCCCGTTAGGAGTTGAAAAAAGAAACGCTAAAATCACTTTTATTATTTCAATTAGCAGTAAACTTACGCAGTCTCGAACTTAAAATTATAAACACCACACAAACAAGTTTTCAACGCGCTTCTTATTACTTGTACAGATTATAAATGTAGCCCGCTTTGCAAATTACAACTTCCTAGCTTCCGTTGTTCTAGCCTCGTTCTAATACAAACTTTTCAACCCCGTTTAAAGTTTAAACTCGAGTGGTATTTTTAAAAACGCTTAAATGACTTTTTTGGTTTTAAGTGAGTAGCTTCCAAACGAACTTTCAAGTCTGACACAATTTTTTTTTTAAATATTTTGTTGCAAATTTTCAACCCCTTTTTAACCCCGTTAGAGGTTATATACCAGAAAACGCTGAAATGACTTTTATTATTTTTTAATAAGCAACAAACGTACGAAGTTTCAAGTTTCTAACTTAAAATTTTAAATCCTAACCATACAAACGCTTAAACCCGTTTTTACCCTTTAGGGCTTGAATTTTTCAAAATCGATCCTTATTACTTGTACAAATTAAAAATGTAACCTTATCTGCAAATTTCAACTTTCCAGCTTCAGTAGTTTCGGCTCTGCGTGGATCATTCAGTCAGTCAGTCAGGACATAGGCATTTATATAAATATAAATTAAAATAATATTAAAATTTATATTTAATCAGTGTGATTTAAAAAATAGTGTAATACTAATAAATAAATGGAGCCTATTATTTATTCCACCCTGATTATTACTCCTAAGTAAGCAACTACGGACCATACGCTATGCCCTTCTGCGCTTCTTAGATACCTACACGGTCAATGACCTTAGGCGCACTAATCGTATCGGCCGCCGCCGCACGTCTTATGTGTTGTAGTTTCCGCCCCGCGCCCCGCTCCAAATATGTTTATTTTTTGATTACTAATTTTACAATTCCTGAAAATGCTCAGTATATTTACTGGTGAAATTTTGATATTATGTAGCATATTATTAAAGCTAAAAGGAGCATCAAAATCATGAGTGTAGAATTAATGCGCGTGTTCGAAAATCATTTAAAATCATTTAAGAAATAGTAATAATACAGTCACCGCTGTAAATTTTTTTTTAAACGAAGCGTAATAATTGTCTCGACGATATAGTGAAAAATCACCACTTGTATAATTAGTGTTTGATTATTATTGAATTTTTTAAACATTTTTATTATTTCTAATGTATTCTCAACTTGACAGGTGGTGAATATTTCAAATACTGTTTTAAATATTCAGATAGTCCCTTGGATTAAAAATCTCTAGTGTAGGATTTAATGTTTGTGGTAAATAAACATTAAAATTTTCAAATTTTTTTTTTTAAAGAAAGCACAATATATTTTTTGGGCAAAACTCAATACATCTTTTCAATAAATGTTGTTTTACCAGATCCCAAGGACAAAATAGTGTAGGATTAAATGTGATCTCCTCGAACAACTTAAAGTTTAGTGACGGGACTATATATCAAGTCAATATTTCTAGTGCAATAAAATTAGACTGAGCATTTTCCCAAACGTAAATATAGACGATATAAGAGTTTAGATAGAAAAAACCTAAGAAGGGCAATAGTTTTTTTGTTGAAAAATATATATATACCATCTACTCCTGACACTTTATCATGCTGTAAAGTTTTTTGGACTGAGGAGTTAATGCGAGGTCAACCCCTCTATTGCCTGGCCTATTAGGTTAGGTATCTAAGATTAGTTTGTACATAAAATTTGGTCCATCGGGCTCGGATTTGAAAATTATAACATTTATAACCTATATACGCTCGCGCACCTAGTTAGCTTCGGTTGGGTCGGATCTGACATTTTACTACTAAATTCTTGGGAAAGTCATTTATTTCCATTATTCGGCAGCTATTTTGGATTCGGTAGTAATTTAATAAGTAAAATAATAAGTTTATTCCGTATAAGGTATTATTACTGCGGCGTGACTATTGTGTTGTCGAATTTTTCTTGTATTATTCAAAATGGCGCTTAGAAGTTACAAAGTAAAATTTGAAATTGAGTATGAGTGGTTTACGGACACAGCCGCTATGATTAAATCAAAGGATTACTCATCGGTAGTATTATCGGCTCGTATTCGAAAACTTGAAGATCATTATAAGTACTTGTCGGAGTCTTATGAGAAATTGTTGACTAAACTGGATGATGAACAAGACCAGACACGAGTGTCTGCGTATGATGAACAATTTAAAAAGGCTTATTTGTCTTATAACGAACTTGAGGCCTTTTCCGTAAAATTACCCAGTTCTGACGGTTCGTATATGACAACGGAGAGTTCAGTACATGGCCGACTGCCTAATATTGATCTCCAAAACTATCACGGAGACCCATTCGAATGGTTTGGATTCATTAGTTTATTTAACTCGTTAATATTATCTAGGAACGATATTTCAAAGACACAGAAGTATCACTACTTGTTTGGTCATGTCTATGATGAACCCCGAACGCTTATACAGCACTTGACTATAACCGACGAGACATTGGACACTGCGTTGGAAATTTAAAAAAATAGATATGACAATAAGAGAATGATGATCGACCGATACCTAGGACGTTTGATTAATTTACCTACCTTGACGAATTCGCGAAATCTGCGGGTAGGGCTGCTTAATCCTTTGTTGAATGTACCAGGTCTCTAAAAAATTTAGGTTTTTCAATTGAAGATTACATGCTTTTATTAATGATGCTGGGTAAGTTACCCACAGAGTTGAGAACCAGATTTGAACAAAAACAGGGCGAATTAAGTAATGCATTACCGGAATTCAAAAACTTCATTACTTTTATAGAAAACGACACAGTCACGGATTACAATTCGGCTTCAGTGAAATCTGATGAACGGACTCGAAAAACAAATACCTACGAGCAGCGTAAACAAGCCGTCGGGTACCTATTCTGTAGAACACGAGTCACAAGGTATTCGATTGTTTTAAATTTTTGAACTCAACTCCTGATGAACGGCGTACGTGGGTTAAGACCCGGACCCGGGTATGTCCTTAAACTACGTCCGGACTTGGGTATGTCCTTAAACTACGCCAAAAAGAGAGGTATGGGTACTGCGAATGACATCTCGCTAAGTGTGGTAGGGCACGTTCAGCGAATATCATCGCTTAAATCTGGAGCAGAGCCCGACTGGGGAAGTACCTCCACCTTACAGAAAACCACAGCCAAATAGCACTAGACCCTACTCATAGTGTTGTGTTCCTGCTGGTGAGTAAGGTTGCCAAAGAGCTCAAAGAGGACCCAGTGTGTTGACGATGAGGGACCTTCTTGTTCCTTTAGTCGTCAACACAGTCAATCCTCCTTTTTGTAAAGGGTCGGCAACGCGCATGTGACTCCTTTGGAGTTGCAGGCGTCCATAGGTTACGGTAGCTGCTTACCATCAGGCGGGCCGTATGCTTGTTTGCCACCGTCGTGGTATAAAAAAAAAAAAGACGAAAGGATATTGTTTTAGATGTTTCGGTGGACATTTGGCTATTTCATGTACGCGTAATGTACCATGCAATTTCTGCGGTAATTAATTTGTTTGACTCAGAACGAAAATTCACAAAAAAATTATAACAAATTAAATAAAAATACGCGCCACGTGTATGTAGGTATATTTGATCACAACTTCGGACGCAACACGGAATATAACGAGGATTACGATCGTTTCGACACCCGGTCCGTCGATAACTTTGAGAATAGCGCCCCGCACTCGGCTTACGGGCGAGTCGTGAGTACTCGTGTCGTTTCGACTTAAACGGCAATCGTATGACTGCGCCGATACAGGCGGCCCGAGATTTACGCGAGGATAATGATGGTCAGCTTTTGACATCGCCCATTATTGAGCAAGGTAGTAAAGCATAGCTATTAATTGACAGTAATGTCGCTTCGTTTGAACCCAGATTACCGGATAAAATATTATTACCAACTGTAATTGTTTACGCCGAGTCTGCTTATGGTAACTTTGTGCCTACACGTGAACTATTAGATATTGGATCACAATTAACGATAATTAGAAGCGCATTTAATGATTTACTTTCGTTAAAGCGACATAACTGTCAAACTTCTGTTTCGGGTGTCGGCGTAAAAGGCAAGCTTAATGATAAAATGGTTGTATTAAATTTGAGACCTAAATCTAATACTGATAAGGTTCTCTCTTGCACGGCAATTGTTGTGAAAATTCCTACAACTTATATTTGTAGAGTAGCGAACCTCATAAGATTCCTAAGTAAGGTACCGATTTCAGATACAGATTTAGCACATTTATCAAGGATTGATATTAATATCGGATGTGATATTTTGGGCGAGGTTTTAACCAGCGATATAGTGACGTTAGGGCCAGGCGGGCCATATGCGTTAAATACAATTTTTAATTATGCGGTCTTTGGTCAACTTAATGGTAGAAATATTTCGGTTAATGATCCAGTTTCACTTAACTTGGTTAGTGACAACTCGGTTTTATTCGGTTCATATTCGGTTTGTACCTATAACTCAATTTCATTTATTTAGCGACCAACTTGGATCATTATTGTTAGTATGAGTACTTAAAATAAATGGTTAGTAGGTATTTACAAATTAATCACAAAAATGTCATGTAAAATAATCACAATAAATAAAATCTACTCCTAAATAAAACTACGCTGAACACAATTAAAAATAACCAAAAAAAACCCATCCGACAACGTCGCCCCGCGACCCTCCAGACGCAAAGGTGCCCATCACGCTCGCAGCATTTCCTCGTTGAACCGCGATGAACAACCTCTGCATCAGGAAGGAACCGGAGCGAGGATCCAACCCTCTCTCCCGTAAACGCCTCCCCAAAAAAACCCTGGCCTCAGCACACCAGCATCCGGTGGTTTCCACTGCGAGAGCAACGAATAAATAAATCTCTAGGGCCGCATACTTCTCTCGTTTCCGAACGGCGGCTAACTCAGACGCTGCCCCTGCTGTCTTTACGGTGCGGCCAATATGTGAAGCCGCAAACGTGCTGACACACGTTGCGTCCCACAACAAACACTTTCCTTTCTCCCAAGGGACCAACGTCAACCCATCAGGCCTTTTTCCATCAGACCGACTGAGGCCTGGAGGCTCCAGCACACATGGGATATTTGCGGATACTAGCGCCCTCCGCACGATATCATTCAGCGCGTGGTGCCGTGGTGCTTTATAGCGCCGCTTTAAGATTCAATCTATATTCCGGGATAAATATGTGGAATTTATGACTGAATATATACTACTCGGACATATGAAAAGGTCAGAGTTTTGTGACTATACGGATGAACATTATTTTCTTGCTCATCACGGTGTTTTTAAGTCATATGGAGAGATTTAAAAAATTCGAGTAGTCTTTAATGGATCTGGAAAAACGTCGAATGGTGTTTCTCTTAATGACTGTTTATATGCCGGTGAAAAATTATAGAATGATATCATCATCAACGATTTAAGAGCCTGGCTCTTGTCGGTGGCGTAACCGCCATTCATCTCGCCTCTCCGCAATTGTTTTAAGCCCCTGATAAGACACTACATTAGCCTTTTCCATAGCTTGAGTCATAAAAGCCCGTCTCGGCCTCCCGCGGCGCCTTCTTCCTTCAATTTTTCCTTCTATTATGGTTTTTATGTAATCAAAGTGTCGTATCAGGTGCCCCAACATACTGCCTCTCCTGTTCTCAATCGTCCTCATAAGAAATCTCTTCTCTCCTACTAAATCTAGAACATCTCCATTCGTTCGTCGTTCTGTCCAGCTGATGCCTTCCATTCTTCGCCAACACCACATCTCAAACGCACTTAATTTCTGTCTGTCTCGTTTAGTTAAAGTACACGTCACAGAACGATCTAATTAATATAATTTTGAATTTTAGATACCATAAATTTGTGCTCACTACGGACGTAAAAATGATGTTTAGACAAACATGGATTCACCCAGATGATCGTAAATATCAACTAATTCTTTGGAGAGAAAATAGTTTTGAGCCTTTGACTGTATACGAGCTTACCATTAATACGTATGGCCTGAATTCAAGTCCATATATCTCGAATCGTTGTTTGTAACAACTTCCGAATGACGAAGAGGCCAATTTTCCTAGAGCGGCTAAAATTTTACGTCACAACAGTTTTGTAGATGATTTAAACGGCGAAGGAGATACTGTAGAGGAAGCATTAAGCGTTCGCAACTAACTTATTGCTCTAATGGAAACCGCAGGTTATGAGCTGAGTAAGTGGGCAGCTAACGAGTCTCGATTAATACAAGACTTTCCTTCAGATCATTGTGAAATGCCTAACAAATTTGATAAAGACGACACATACGGTTGTATTAAGGTTCTAGGGGTACATTGGGATCCAAAAACTGAATATTTAATTGTTTCTTTGTTATAAGTAAACTGAAATATAGGTCATATGATAGAAATCATTTAAAATAACAAAAGAAACAAGAGAGATAGTGCTGCCTGCTGGCCTCGGACACCGGAGGACTTGGTCATTTTTTCTGAAGCACATGACATCTATTTCAGTTTACTTATAACAAAAAAAAACAATTAAATATTACACACAGAGAAAAACATACAGTTGTCACAGGTGAAATAGACAATAGAACTGACAATACCTTAATATTATATAATTACATTTACTAAATGTTCATGACATTAAAGTATATCTTATTTAAGAGTCATTTATAAATACAACTTATGTTAAATAAATATGTTTAAATTCGGGGAAATCAAGAGTCTACATAAGTCATCTTGCAAATGCGCTGTTTCGTATATACCTTGATATATCCATTATGAAGAAATCTATAGTTGTAGAGCGGGGTAGTGGGGGGCGAAGACAAAGAGTCGCGTGTAGCTGATAAAATTTATTGTTTTAGATATTTACGTGTACTCTGTCGTCTCTCTAGTGCTTACTTGTCGAGTATTACCCATATTATATATTTCTGGTCAGGCTTTAGATGAGTACTAGGCCAGTAATTTGTCATAAGGATATATTACTGGCCTATTGGGTTAGTGACACAACACTAAAATGCTGAAACTTGGTTGAGGCATATAGCATGCGTGCCTTTAGACCCTATCGCGATTCTCAAATATTCCTCGGCAAAGCGCCGAGGGTCATGTTTCTGCGTTGAACAAACGTTAGTGGCATTCAACTTATTCACTGCGCCATCTGTTGGTAGGCGGCTTGACTAGTGTCGAAGCGTAGTTGTATCGGTGCGTGCGGCTGCGCGGTGATGCAGATTGTGTGCATTATGATTATGACAATACAAGAGTGATCTGTCGGCGAGCAGTGGTGATGGTGTTCTATTTAGTAAGGTAATGATACTGTGGTGCTTCAATCAAATACTAAAATGGTTACTTAATAATACGCTGTTATGTATACGGTTAGCGTATGCTTACATGTGTGTGTGTGGCTGTACCCACCACGATACCTATACGTGAATAAAGCAGTGCATTACTAGCTACCGGCTGTTTCACTTCTGTCCTGTCTACGTATCCATCAGTGGCGACGTCTACCCACAATTGAGAAGCAAAAAACATGTCAACTGGCCTATTTGGGATTTTGACGAGCTTTGACCACAATGGCCAGGAGTGGAAGACATACAAGAGTCGTCTGACACAGTGGTTTGTGGCAAACGACATCACCGACGCAACGGACACGACCGGAACAAAGCGGAGAGCCATACTAAGTGCACTCACGGAGGGTACCTACAGACTTGCTGCAGATTTGGTTTTGCCAAAGGATATTCAAACAGTGCCCTATGATGACATTATTAAAAGTTTGGATACCCATTTCAACCCAAAACGAGTTGGTTTTAGTGAAAGGCATAATTTTTATGCAGCGGTACATAAAGAAGGTGAATCTCACTCGCAGTGGGCCGCGAGACTTCGAGGCCTGACGTCACTATGTGCCTTCAATAATGTAGAAGAAGCCCTACTCGACCGCTTTATTATGGGAATGAGAGCTTGTTATGAAAAAGAAAAGCTTTATGCGCAAGATGTGGCTGGCCTTACACTTGGCAAAGCCGTGGAGTATGCTGAAAATGTTAGCACCGCGCGCGCCGCTGCCGCCGCCAGCGCGAGCGGAGCGGGCGCATCCGCCGTGGCCGCCGAGGCGCCGGACTCCCTTTTAAAGATTACACGCAGTGCCAATAATAAAGGACCAGCCGATACAAAGAGTAGTCGATTAGGGAAGCCTAAATGTGGGTATACCAACCACACGACCGCGGAGTGTCAGTATAGTGAATATGTGTGTAAGAAGTGTAATGTTAAAGGCCATTTACGTAGGATGTGTACATCAAAAGTGAATTACGTAAATTATGGTGCCGGAAACGAGGACTTCGGAGACGATGGTGAGGTATTTATTTTACGTTCGTTGCGGGGAGAACCAATGGTAGGGACGGTGACTGTTCGCGAATCTAAATTAAATTTTGAAATAGATACCGGAGCTGCCGTAACGGTAATTTCGAATGATATTTATAAACTGAATTTTAAGGATGTGCCATTTTGTCCGTTACGTAAAAGGTTGGTTAGTTATACCGGCAACATTCCTTGTGTGGGTGTAGTGCGGTTGCCTGTGTGCTATGCCGACCGTACACATACGCTAGACATACATGTAGTACGTGACGATGGTGTGTCTTTGCTTGGTAGGGATTTCATTTCAGCCTTTCAATTGGGACTTGTACCACTCAACTACTGTAACCAATTGTCTTCGGTCGAACAATTTCAAACGAAATTTCCGAAATTATTTTCAGATTCGTTAGGTTGTTTTAATAAACATAAAGTCAAACTGAGACTCAAAGATAACGCAAAACCGGTATTCTTTAAAGCGCGGCCGATTGCGTTTGCGTTGCGCGATAAGGTAAACAAAGAGATCGACAGGCTAGTACAATTAGGTATTTTAAAACCCGTACACCATGCGGAATATGCTTCGCCGATAGTCCCGGTGCTAAAACGAAATGGCAGCGTTCGACTTTGTCCTGATTATTCCGTAACCATAAATAAGCAATTGATAGTCGATCCCTTGCCAACAGCAAAAAAATTATTTGCGAAACTGTATGGTGGTGTTAAATTTACCAAACTCGACCTGTCAATGGCTTACAACCAATTTGTATTCGATGAGGAGTCACAGCCATATACCTGTATAAATACCTCTCGCGGCTTATATATGTATACACATCTTGTGTTCGGCCTCGCCAGCGCGCCGGCCGTGTTCCAGCGCGCTATGGAGGGCGTGTTAGCCGGTATGGAGGGCGTGCTGTGCCTGCTCGACGACGTGCTCGTCACGGGCCGAGACGACGCCGAGCATGCTCGTAGGTTAAATGCCGTGCTCGAAAGGTTACAGGACGCAGGATTGACGTTGCAACAGGAAAAGTGTGATTTCTATCAAAATGAAGTTAGCTATTTAGGTTACGTAATATACAAAGACGGCTTACATAAGTCACCGGATAAAGTCGAAGCAATCCTAAAGGCCCCTGTTCCAAACAATGTTAGTGAGCTCCAATAATTTTTGGGGTAAGTAAATTACTACAGAAATTTTGTGCCAAATGCGTCGTCAATCTTGTATCCACTCTATGCCCTTTTAAAAAGGGGTCTAAATGGTAATGGACGGATGCCCACCATACCGCATATACTGAAATAAAAAAATGTATGGCTTCAGATCAGGTTTTGGCTCATTTCAATCCGGAGGCACAGCTGTTCTTGACAGTCGATGCTGGACCCCGAGGCCTTGGTGCAATTTTATCGCAAATGGACCCCGGAGGCCTAGAGAGGCCGATTTCTTTTGCCTCACGGACGTTATCGACAGCTGAAACGCGATATTCTCAGCTACAGAAAGAAGCGACTGGTATTATTTTTGGGGTGCGTCGCTTCCACCAATATCTGTATGGAAGATCAGAACCGTTTGTCCTTCTGACAGACCACAAACCCCTTATATCGATTTTTGGACCATATAAGGGCATTCTCGAAGTAACAGCGAACCGACTCCAAAGATACGCAATATTTTTAAGCGCATATAATTATTGCATTGAGTATTTGCGAAGTGCTGACAACAGCGCAGATTTTTTGTCTCGCGCCAGTCTGCCATCTGGTCCGGAGCGCGGGGAGTGCGCGGGGGCGCGCGGTGCCGCGCAAGAATGCGCTGACACCGCGGAACCGTACGATCGCGCCGCTTATGTCCATTTCGTTCTAAGTGGCAGTGGCAGTCTACCTATTACCTTCACGGATGTTTGCAAAGAAACCCGTAATGATGTAATTTTAGGAAAAGTACGTAAGTACATAATGGAAGGATGGCCAAATAAAGTAAGCGATTTGAAAATTAAACCTTACCACTTATGTCGAAATCAACTGTCGTACGAAAATTGATGCATAATGAGGGGGCATAAGGTTGTAATTCCCGAGTCGTTACGCGAAAAGGTCTTATCTGAGCTCCATAAAACGCATCTTGGTATCGTGAAGACTAAAGCGGAGATTAGGTCTAGGTTTTGGTTCCCGGGCGTAGACGAAGCTGTAGAACGGATGATAGGGTCTTGCGATGTTTGCATACAGATGCGACCTGCGCCGGCCCGAGTCAATCCCGTGCCATGGACACCACCAAAGGAGACTGGCTACCGTATCCATGCCGACTTTCTCGGGCCAATAAACGGATGCATGTACTTAGTGTTAGTCGACGCCTATTCTAAGTGGCCGGAGGTATACGATATGGCCAACACAACTACATCGACTGCTACTATCGAAAAATTATACGACTTTATGTCTAGGTTCGGTATACCGCGAACCTTAGTGACGGACAATGGCACAGCTTTTGTTCCCAAAAATTTCAAGCGTTTTGTGTACTTAATGGAATATCGCACGTTACGTCACCTCCGTACCACCCCGCGAGTAACGGTCAAGCCGAGTCGTATGTTAAAGTAGTTAAAAAAGGAATACGGATCAGTCTAATGTCGAGCAGTAATGTTAAGCAAACAAAAATGGAACTATTAAAATATTTATTCGATTACCGTAACTCTAAACATACTACCACTGGATTCTCTCCCGCGCAATTAGTCTACGGACGTAAAATGAGGTCACGTATGGATCTCTTATCCCCACCTTCACCGCTGTCCTCGTCTGCGGCTCCAACCTGTGATAAACCCGATGCTCAGTGCTCACAGGATAATAAGGAAGCCAACTGTAAACAATTTGCTATCGGCACCTTTGTACTTTACACAAAATATTGTAACAATAAAATGATGTGGGGTAAAGGAACAGTACAAAAGCGACTAGGGAGGGTTTTATATTTAATTAAAGACTGGGATTCTCAACTATGTTATCGTAAACACATTAACCAATTAGCATTGTATAAAGGTCACCTGAAGGATACAAATGCGTGGGACTATGACGATTACGATATACTTACTCACTCTGCGGAGAGTAGCGAAGTCGTCGCAGGCGGCTGCGACGACTTCGCTATCGACGCCATCGGCGCCGCCGACGCCGCCGCCGCCGCCGACGCCGCCGCAGCCGCCACCAGAGCGAACGGAGAGAGCGCATCCGACACCGCCTCAGCCAATAGTGCGATCGCTCCCACATAAAGCGTCAGAACAAACTCACCCCGTAGAGGAGGAAGAGTGAGACTAAAATTTTAAATCCTAACCATACAAACGCTTAAACCCGTTTTTACCCTTTAGGGCTTGAATTTTTCAAAATCGATCCTTATTACTTGTACAAATTAAAAATGTAACCTTATCTGCAAATTTCAACTTTCCAGCTTCAGTAGTTTCGGCTCTGCGTGGATCATTCAGTCAGTCAGTCAGGACATAGGCATTTATATAAATATAAATTAAAATAATATTAAAATTTATATTTAATCAGTGTGATTTAAAAAATAGTGTAATACTAATAAATAAATGGAGCCTATTATTTATTCCACCCTGATTATTACTCCTAAGTAAGCAACTACGGACCATACGCTATGCCCTTCTGCGCTTCTTAGATACCTACACGGTCAATGACCTTAGGCGCACTAATCGTATCGGCCGCCGTCGCACGTCTTATGTGTTGTAGTTTCCGCCCCGCGCCCCGCTCCAAATATGTTTATTTTTTGATTACTAATTTTACAATTCCTGAAAATGCTCAGTATATTTACTGGTGAAATTTTGATATTATGTAGCATATTATTAAAGCTAAAAGGAGCATCAAAATCATGAGTGTAGAATTAATGCGCGTGTTCGAAAATCATTTAAAATCATTTAAGAAATAGTAATAATACAGTCACCGCTGTAAATTTTTTTTTAAACGAAGCGTAATAATTGTCTCGACGATATAGTGAAAAATCACCACTTGTATAATTAGTGTTTGATTATTATTGAATTTTTTAAACATTTTTATTATTTCTAATGTATTCTCAACTTGACAGGTGGTGAATATTTCAAATACTGTTTTAAATATTCAGATAGTCCCTTGGATTAAAAATCTCTAGTGTAGGATTTAATGTTTGTGGTAAATAAACATTAAAATTTTCAAATTTTTTTTTTTAAAGAAAGCACAATATATTTTTTGGGCAAAACTCAATACATCTTTTCAATAAATGTTGTTTTACCAGATCCCAAGGACAAAATAGTGTAGGATTAAATGTGATCTCCTCGAACAACTTAAAGTTTAGTGACGGGACTATATATCAAGTCAATATTTCTAGTGCAATAAAATTAGACTGAGCATTTTCCCAAACGTAAATATAGACGATATAAGAGTTTAGATAGAAAAAACCTAAGAAGGGCAATAGTTTTTTTGTTGAAAAATATATATATACCATCTACTCCTGACACTTTATCATGCTGTAAAGTTTTTTGGACTGAGGAGTTAATGCGAGGTCAACCCCTCTATTGCCTGGCCTATTAGGTTAGGTATCTAAGATTAGTTTGTACATAAAATTTGGTCCATCGGGCTCGGATTTGAAAATTATAACATTTATAACCTATATACGCTCGCGCACCTAGTTAGCTTCGGTTGGGTCGGATCTGACATTTTACTACTAAATTCTTGGGAAAGTCATTTATTTCCATTATTCGGCAGCTATTTTGGATTCGGTAGTAATTTAATAAGTAAAATAATAAGTTTATTCCGTATAAGGTATTATTACTGCGGCGTGACTATTGTGTTGTCGAATTTTTCTTGTATTATTCAAAATGGCGCTTAGAAGTTACAAAGTAAAATTTGAAATTGAGTATGAGTGGTTTACGGACACAGCCGCTATGATTAAATCAAAGGATTACTCATCGGTAGTATTATCGGCTCGTATTCGAAAACTTGAAGATCATTATAAGTACTTGTCGGAGTCTTATGAGAAATTGTTGACTAAACTGGATGATGAACAAGACCAGACACGAGTGTCTGCGTATGATGAACAATTTAAAAAGGCTTATTTGTCTTATAACGAACTTGAGGCCTTTTCCGTAAAATTACCCAGTTCTGACGGTTCGTATATGACAACGGAGAGTTCAGTACATGGCCGACTGCCTAATATTGATCTCCAAAACTATCACGGAGACCCATTCGAATGGTTTGGATTCATTAGTTTATTTAACTCGTTAATATTATCTAGGAACGATATTTCAAAGACACAGAAGTATCACTACTTGTTTGGTCATGTCTATGATGAACCCCGAACGCTTATACAGCACTTGACTATAACCGACGAGACATTGGACACTGCGTTGGAAATTTAAAAAAATAGATATGACAATAAGAGAATGATGATCGACCGATACCTAGGACGTTTGATTAATTTACCTACCTTGACGAATTCGCGAAATCTGCGGGTAGGGCTGCTTAATCCTTTGTTGAATGTACCAGGTCTCTAAAAAATTTAGGTTTTTCAATTGAAGATTACATGCTTTTATTAATGATGCTGGGTAAGTTACCCACAGAGTTGAGAACCAGATTTGAACAAAAACAGGGCGAATTAAGTAATGCATTACCGGAATTCAAAAACTTCATTACTTTTATAGAAAACGACACAGTCACGGATTACAATTCGGCTTCAGTGAAATCTGATGAACGGACTCGAAAAACAAATACCTACGAGCAGCGTAAACAAGCCGTCGGGTACCTATTCTGTAGAACACGAGTCACAAGGTATTCGATTGTTTTAAATTTTTGAACTCAACTCCTGATGAACGGCGTACGTGGGTTAAGACCCGGACCCGGGTATGTCCTTAAACTACGTCCGGACTTGGGTATGTCCTTAAACTACGCCAAAAAGAGAGGTATGGGTACTGCGAATGACATCTCGCTAAGTGTGGTAGGGCACGTTCAGCGAATATCATCGCTTAAATCTGGAGCAGAGCCCGACTGGGGAAGTACCTCCACCTTACAGAAAACCACAGCCAAATAGCACTAGACCCTACTCATAGTGTTGTGTTCCTGCTGGTGAGTAAGGTTGCCAAAGAGCTCAAAGAGGACCCAGTGTGTTGACGATGAGGGACCTTCTTGTTCCTTTAGTCGTCAACACAGTCAATCCTCCTTTTTGTAAAGGGTCGGCAACGCGCATGTGACTCCTTTGGAGTTGCAGGCGTCCATAGGTTACGGTAGCTGCTTACCATCAGGCGGGCCGTATGCTTGTTTGCCACCGTCGTGGTATAAAAAAAAAAAAGACGAAAGGATATTGTTTTAGATGTTTCGGTGGACATTTGGCTATTTCATGTACGCGTAATGTACCATGCAATTTCTGCGGTAATTAATTTGTTTGACTCAGAACGAAAATTCACAAAAAAATTATAACAAATTAAATAAAAATACGCGCCACGTGTATGTAGGTATATTTGATCACAACTTCGGACGCAACACGGAATATAACGAGGATTACGATCGTTTCGACACCCGGTCCGTCGATAACTTTGAGAATAGCGCCCCGCACTCGGCTTACGGGCGAGTCGTGAGTACTCGTGTCGTTTCGACTTAAACGGCAATCGTATGACTGCGCCGATACAGGCGGCCCGAGATTTACGCGAGGATAATGATGGTCAGCTTTTGACATCGCCCATTATTGAGCAAGGTAGTAAAGCATAGCTATTAATTGACAGTAATGTCGCTTCGTTTGAACCCAGATTACCGGATAAAATATTATTACCAACTGTAATTGTTTACGCCGAGTCTGCTTATGGTAACTTTGTGCCTACACGTGAACTATTAGATATTGGATCACAATTAACGATAATTAGAAGCGCATTTAATGATTTACTTTCGTTAAAGCGACATAACTGTCAAACTTCTGTTTCGGGTGTCGGCGTAAAAGGCAAGCTTAATGATAAAATGGTTGTATTAAATTTGAGACCTAAATCTAATACTGATAAGGTTCTCTCTTGCACGGCAATTGTTGTGAAAATTCCTACAACTTATATTTGTAGAGTAGCGAACCTCATAAGATTCCTAAGTAAGGTACCGATTTCAGATACAGATTTAGCACATTTATCAAGGATTGATATTAATATCGGATGTGATATTTTGGGCGAGGTTTTAACCAGCGATATAGTGACGTTAGGGCCAGGCGGGCCATATGCGTTAAATACAATTTTTAATTATGCGGTCTTTGGTCAACTTAATGGTAGAAATATTTCGGTTAATGATCCAGTTTCACTTAACTTGGTTAGTGACAACTCGGTTTTATTCGGTTCATATTCGGTTTGTACCTATAACTCAATTTCATTTATTTAGCGACCAACTTGGATCATTATTGTTAGTATGAGTACTTAAAATAAATGGTTAGTAGGTATTTACAAATTAATCACAAAAATGTCATGTAAAATAATCACAATAAATAAAATCTACTCCTAAATAAAACTACGCTGAACACAATTAAAAATAACCAAAAAAAACCCATCCGACAACGTCGCCCCGCGACCCTCCAGACGCAAAGGTGCCCATCACGCTCGCAGCATTTCCTCGTTGAACCGCGATGAACAACCTCTGCATCAGGAAGGAACCGGAGCGAGGATCCAACCCTCTCTCCCGTAAACGCCTCCCCAAAAAAACCCTGGCCTCAGCACACCAGCATCCGGTGGTTTCCACTGCGAGAGCAACGAATAAATAAATCTCTAGGGCCGCATACTTCTCTCGTTTCCGAACGGCGGCTAACTCAGACGCTGCCCCTGCTGTCTTTACGGTGCGGCCAATATGTGAAGCCGCAAACGTGCTGACACACGTTGCGTCCCACAACAAACACTTTCCTTTCTCCCAAGGGACCAACGTCAACCCATCAGGCCTTTTTCCATCAGACCGACTGAGGCCTGGAGGCTCCAGCACACATGGGATATTTGCGGATACTAGCGCCCTCCGCACGATATCATTCAGCGCGTGGTGCCGTGGTGCTTTATAGCGCCGCTTTAAGATTCAATCTATATTCCGGGATAAATATGTGGAATTTATGACTGAATATATACTACTCGGACATATGAAAAGGTCAGAGTTTTGTGACTATACGGATGAACATTATTTTCTTGCTCATCACGGTGTTTTTAAGTCATATGGAGAGATTTAAAAAATTCGAGTAGTCTTTAATGGATCTGGAAAAACGTCGAATGGTGTTTCTCTTAATGACTGTTTATATGCCGGTGAAAAATTATAGAATGATATCATCATCAACGATTTAAGAGCCTGGCTCTTGTCGGTGGCGTAACCGCCATTCATCTCGCCTCTCCGCAATTGTTTTAAGCCCCTGATAAGACACTACATTAGCCTTTTCCATAGCTTGAGTCATAAAAGCCCGTCTCGGCCTCCCGCGGCGCCTTCTTCCTTCAATTTTTCCTTCTATTATGGTTTTTATGTAATCAAAGTGTCGTATCAGGTGCCCCAACATACTGCCTCTCCTGTTCTCAATCGTCCTCATAAGAAATCTCTTCTCTCCTACTAAATCTAGAACATCTCCATTCGTTCGTCGTTCTGTCCAGCTGATGCCTTCCATTCTTCGCCAACACCACATCTCAAACGCACTTAATTTCTGTCTGTCTCGTTTAGTTAAAGTACACGTCACAGAACGATCTAATTAATATAATTTTGAATTTTAGATACCATAAATTTGTGCTCACTACGGACGTAAAAATGATGTTTAGACAAACATGGATTCACCCAGATGATCGTAAATATCAACTAATTCTTTGGAGAGAAAATAGTTTTGAGCCTTTGACTGTATACGAGCTTACCATTAATACGTATGGCCTGAATTCAAGTCCATATATCTCGAATCGTTGTTTGTAACAACTTCCGAATGACGAAGAGGCCAATTTTCCTAGAGCGGCTAAAATTTTACGTCACAACAGTTTTGTAGATGATTTAAACGGCGAAGGAGATACTGTAGAGGAAGCATTAAGCGTTCGCAACTAACTTATTGCTCTAATGGAAACCGCAGGTTATGAGCTGAGTAAGTGGGCAGCTAACGAGTCTCGATTAATACAAGACTTTCCTTCAGATCATTGTGAAATGCCTAACAAATTTGATAAAGACGACACATACGGTTGTATTAAGGTTCTAGGGGTACATTGGGATCCAAAAACTGAATATTTAATTGTTTCTTTGTTATAAGTAAACTGAAATATAGGTCATATGATAGAAATCATTTAAAATAACAAAAGAAACAAGAGAGATAGTGCTGCCTGCTGGCCTCGGACACCGGAGGACTTGGTCATTTTTTCTGAAGCACATGACATCTATTTCAGTTTACTTATAACAAAAAAAAACAATTAAATATTACACACAGAGAAAAACATACAGTTGTCACAGGTGAAATAGACAATAGAACTGACAATACCTTAATATTATATAATTACATTTACTAAATGTTCATGACATTAAAGTATATCTTATTTAAGAGTCATTTATAAATACAACTTATGTTAAATAAATATGTTTAAATTCGGGGAAATCAAGAGTCTACATAAGTCATCTTGCAAATGCGCTGTTTCGTATATACCTTGATATATCCATTATGAAGAAATCTATAGTTGTAGAGCGGGGTAGTGGGGGGCGAAGACAAAGAGTCGCGTGTAGCTGATAAAATTTATTGTTTTAGATATTTACGTGTACTCTGTCGTCTCTCTAGTGCTTACTTGTCGAGTATTACCCATATTATATATTTCTGGTCAGGCTTTAGATGAGTACTAGGCCAGTAATTTGTCGTAAGGATATATTACTGGCCTATTGGGTTAGTGACACAACACTAAAATGCTGAAACTTGGTTGAGGCATATAGCATGCGTGCCTTTAGACCCTATCGCGATTCTCAAATATTCCTCGGCAAAGCGCCGAGGGTCATGTTTCTGCGTTGAACAAACGTTAGTGGCATTCAACTTATTCACTGCGCCATCTGTTGGTAGGCGGCTTGACTAGTGTCGAAGCGTAGTTGTATCGGTGCGTGCGGCTGCGCGGTGATGCAGATTGTGTGCATTATGATTATGACAATACAAGAGTGATCTGTCGGCGAGCAGTGGTGATGGTGTTCTATTTAGTAAGGTAATGATACTGTGGTGCTTCAATCAAATACTAAAATGGTTACTTAATAATACGCTGTTATGTATACGGTTAGCGTATGCTTACATGTGTGTGTGTGGCTGTACCCACCACGATACCTATACGTGAATAAAGCAGTGCATTACTAGCTACCGGCTGTTTCACTTCTGTCCTGTCTACGTATCCATCAGTGGCGACGTCTACCCACAATTGAGAAGCAAAAAACATGTCAACTGGCCTATTTGGGATTTTGACGAGCTTTGACCACAATGGCCAGGAGTGGAAGACATACAAGAGTCGTCTGACACAGTGGTTTGTGGCAAACGACATCACCGACGCAACGGACACGACCGGAACAAAGCGGAGAGCCATACTAAGTGCACTCACGGAGGGTACCTACAGACTTGCTGCAGATTTGGTTTTGCCAAAGGATATTCAAACAGTGCCCTATGATGACATTATTAAAAGTTTGGATACCCATTTCAACCCAAAACGAGTTGGTTTTAGTGAAAGGCATAATTTTTATGCAGCGGTACATAAAGAAGGTGAATCTCACTCGCAGTGGGCCGCGAGACTTCGAGGCCTGACGTCACTATGTGCCTTCAATAATGTAGAAGAAGCCCTACTCGACCGCTTTATTATGGGAATGAGAGCTTGTTATGAAAAAGAAAAGCTTTATGCGCAAGATGTGGCTGGCCTTACACTTGGCAAAGCCGTGGAGTATGCTGAAAATGTTAGCACCGCGCGCGCCGCTGCCGCCGCCAGCGCGAGCGGAGCGGGCGCATCCGCCGTGGCCGCCGAGGCGCCGGACTCCCTTTTAAAGATTACACGCAGTGCCAATAATAAAGGACCAGCCGATACAAAGAGTAGTCGATTAGGGAAGCCTAAATGTGGGTATACCAACCACACGACCGCGGAGTGTCAGTATAGTGAATATGTGTGTAAGAAGTGTAATGTTAAAGGCCATTTACGTAGGATGTGTACATCAAAAGTGAATTACGTAAATTATGGTGCCGGAAACGAGGACTTCGGAGACGATGGTGAGGTATTTATTTTACGTTCGTTGCGGGGAGAACCAATGGTAGGGACGGTGACTGTTCGCGAATCTAAATTAAATTTTGAAATAGATACCGGAGCTGCCGTAACGGTAATTTCGAATGATATTTATAAACTGAATTTTAAGGATGTGCCATTTTGTCCGTTACGTAAAAGGTTGGTTAGTTATACCGGCAACATTCCTTGTGTGGGTGTAGTGCGGTTGCCTGTGTGCTATGCCGACCGTACACATACGCTAGACATACATGTAGTACGTGACGATGGTGTGTCTTTGCTTGGTAGGGATTTCATTTCAGCCTTTCAATTGGGACTTGTACCACTCAACTACTGTAACCAATTGTCTTCGGTCGAACAATTTCAAACGAAATTTCCGAAATTATTTTCAGATTCGTTAGGTTGTTTTAATAAACATAAAGTCAAACTGAGACTCAAAGATAACGCAAAACCGGTATTCTTTAAAGCGCGGCCGATTGCGTTTGCGTTGCGCGATAAGGTAAACAAAGAGATCGACAGGCTAGTACAATTAGGTATTTTAAAACCCGTACACCATGCGGAATATGCTTCGCCGATAGTCCCGGTGCTAAAACGAAATGGCAGCGTTCGACTTTGTCCTGATTATTCCGTAACCATAAATAAGCAATTGATAGTCGATCCCTTGCCAACAGCAAAAAAATTATTTGCGAAACTGTATGGTGGTGTTAAATTTACCAAACTCGACCTGTCAATGGCTTACAACCAATTTGTATTCGATGAGGAGTCACAGCCATATACCTGTATAAATACCTCTCGCGGCTTATATATGTATACACATCTTGTGTTCGGCCTCGCCAGCGCGCCGGCCGTGTTCCAGCGCGCTATGGAGGGCGTGTTAGCCGGTATGGAGGGCGTGCTGTGCCTGCTCGACGACGTGCTCGTCACGGGCCGAGACGACGCCGAGCATGCTCGTAGGTTAAATGCCGTGCTCGAAAGGTTACAGGACGCAGGATTGACGTTGCAACAGGAAAAGTGTGATTTCTATCAAAATGAAGTTAGCTATTTAGGTTACGTAATATACAAAGACGGCTTACATAAGTCACCGGATAAAGTCGAAGCAATCCTAAAGGCCCCTGTTCCAAACAATGTTAGTGAGCTCCAATAATTTTTGGGGTAAGTAAATTACTACAGAAATTTTGTGCCAAATGCGTCGTCAATCTTGTATCCACTCTATGCCCTTTTAAAAAGGGGTCTAAATGGTAATGGACGGATGCCCACCATACCGCATATACTGAAATAAAAAAATGTATGGCTTCAGATCAGGTTTTGGCTCATTTCAATCCGGAGGCACAGCTGTTCTTGACAGTCGATGCTGGACCCCGAGGCCTTGGTGCAATTTTATCGCAAATGGACCCCGGAGGCCTAGAGAGGCCGATTTCTTTTGCCTCACGGACGTTATCGACAGCTGAAACGCGATATTCTCAGCTACAGAAAGAAGCGACTGGTATTATTTTTGGGGTGCGTCGCTTCCACCAATATCTGTATGGAAGATCAGAACCGTTTGTCCTTCTGACAGACCACAAACCCCTTATATCGATTTTTGGACCATATAAGGGCATTCTCGAAGTAACAGCGAACCGACTCCAAAGATACGCAATATTTTTAAGCGCATATAATTATTGCATTGAGTATTTGCGAAGTGCTGACAACAGCGCAGATTTTTTGTCTCGCGCCAGTCTGCCATCTGGTCCGGAGCGCGGGGAGTGCGCGGGGGCGCGCGGTGCCGCGCAAGAATGCGCTGACACCGCGGAACCGTACGATCGCGCCGCTTATGTCCATTTCGTTCTAAGTGGCAGTGGCAGTCTACCTATTACCTTCACGGATGTTTGCAAAGAAACCCGTAATGATGTAATTTTAGGAAAAGTACGTAAGTACATAATGGAAGGATGGCCAAATAAAGTAAGCGATTTGAAAATTAAACCTTACCACTTATGTCGAAATCAACTGTCGTACGAAAATTGATGCATAATGAGGGGGCATAAGGTTGTAATTCCCGAGTCGTTACGCGAAAAGGTCTTATCTGAGCTCCATAAAACGCATCTTGGTATCGTGAAGACTAAAGCGGAGATTAGGTCTAGGTTTTGGTTCCCGGGCGTAGACGAAGCTGTAGAACGGATGATAGGGTCTTGCGATGTTTGCATACAGATGCGACCTGCGCCGGCCCGAGTCAATCCCGTGCCATGGACACCACCAAAGGAGACTGGCTACCGTATCCATGCCGACTTTCTCGGGCCAATAAACGGATGCATGTACTTAGTGTTAGTCGACGCCTATTCTAAGTGGCCGGAGGTATACGATATGGCCAACACAACTACATCGACTGCTACTATCGAAAAATTATACGACTTTATGTCTAGGTTCGGTATACCGCGAACCTTAGTGACGGACAATGGCACAGCTTTTGTTCCCAAAAATTTCAAGCGTTTTGTGTACTTAATGGAATATCGCACGTTACGTCACCTCCGTACCACCCCGCGAGTAACGGTCAAGCCGAGTCGTATGTTAAAGTAGTTAAAAAAGGAATACGGATCAGTCTAATGTCGAGCAGTAATGTTAAGCAAACAAAAATGGAACTATTAAAATATTTATTCGATTACCGTAACTCTAAACATACTACCACTGGATTCTCTCCCGCGCAATTAGTCTACGGACGTAAAATGAGGTCACGTATGGATCTCTTATCCCCACCCTCACCGCTGTCCTCGTCTGCGGCTCCAACCTGTGATAAACCCGATGCTCAGTGCTCACAGGATAATAAGGAAGCCAACTGTAAACAATTTGCTATCGGCACCTTTGTACTTTACACAAAATATTGTAACAATAAAATGATGTGGGGTAAAGGAACAGTACAAAAGCGACTAGGGAGGGTTTTATATTTAATTAAAGACTGGGATTCTCAACTATGTTATCGTAAACACATTAACCAATTAGCATTGTATAAAGGTCACCTGAAGGATACAAATGCGTGGGACTATGACGATTACGATATACTTACTCACTCTGCGGAGAGTAGCGAAGTCGTCGCAGGCGGCTGCGACGACTTCGCTATCGACGCCATCGGCGCCGCCGACGCCGCCGCCGCCGCCGACGCCGCCGCAGCCGCCACCAGAGCGAACGGAGAGAGCGCATCCGACACCGCCTCAGCCAATAGTGCGATCGCTCCCACATAAAGCGTCAGAACAAACTCACCCCGTAGAGGAGGAAGAGTGCAACGAAGATCAGGACGAGTTTCATGAGGCAGAATCAGAGCATAGGCCGCCCACAGCCGAGACACGGAAAGTGTTACGTCCTCGTCCCAAAATAAATTTTAAGAAATTTTACTAGGGATTAACAAAACTAGGCTATAAGATTAATAGTTAAATAGGTGGAGGGATTGTTATGTATACGGTTAGCGTATGCTTACATGTGTGTGTGGCTGCGCCCACCACGATACCTATACGTGAATAAAGCAGTGCATTACTAGCTACCGGCTGTTTCACTTGTGTCCTGTCTACGTATCCATCATACGCCATCACAATATTTATTAAAATTATAATGATACGAGTTAAATACAAATATCAAAATAGAAAATTCTATAATTGAAGTAACTTACTCCACTTTTTTCACTATGATGCAAGCATAGCTGAGTCGTAGTTGCGCATGCTAAACTGGACTCAATAGCTGACGCACGACGACATATTACTGCATGTTCACTCGCTTTAAAAGGCTAGACAAATTTAAAATTTCAAGATTTGACGTATTGTATGTGGAAATTTTTTTGGAAATTTTAGTTTTGGCTGTTTAATTGACTACTTAACATGAATAAAAAACAAAACTGGGCTGAGCAATTTTCCATGAAGTATATTAAATATACTTTAACAACAATTTTTCTTAAAGGTTTTTTTTGGAAATTCGTGAATATTATGCTAAAATAAGATTATCATAACACCCACTGTTACAAACTTGACTGAGAAATTTTCCAAACAAAATGACGAGTGTAACCAATTATTTTTGAATAAAAGTGTCAGTTAAATTTAGAATATTTTTTTGAACTTTTGACAGTATCTGTCAGGAATCAAAATAATTTGTTTAGTGAAAAAAACATACCCTGAGGAAAATTCCAGTACAGAACTATTAAGGTTTTTGTACATTTTGGTAAAAATACCAAAACTGACGAAGTTTTTTTTTAAATAGTTTTTTGTGTTTGATATGTTATGACCTATACTACATCCCAGCAAAAGAATTATCGACTGAGGAATTAATGCGTGGTCTCCATACAACGACCCGGTAGATTTCCCACACTACATTGTAATGTGCCTAAATTGAAGAATAAATATATTTTATCTCTTTTATTTTTTTATCCATTCTGGCACCCTTCTCTGTTTTCTTTACAGAATCATTTGATTCTGCATGAAGTACCTACTTTGTTCATTTTAGGACAGTTACTAAAACTTTCAAATAACTTTACACAATTGATAGTCTTTGGGATATTGGCAGTAGCTAACTGATTTCTCTATTTTAATGATCAAGCAATAAATGACAATGAATATTAGCATTAGTAGGACCAGTACTCATTATTTTAATTTAATTTTAATTATATTTGTACACGTACGGAATTTATTGTGTGTGTGTAGTGCGTGCATTAAGAGCGCGATAATCGCCACAAGGACGCCAACCATTGTCCTTTTTCGGTACCAAGTGCAGCGGGGACGACCAAGGACTCTCCGATCGTCTCGCGATACCCGTGCGCACCATATCCTCATATTCCCGCTTTGCAATCTTGAGGCGGTCAGGTGCCAAACGCCGTGGCCTTGAAATCACAGGTGGGCCTGGCGTAGTCTTAATAAAGTGTTGCGTCTGGTGTTTACATTTTCGCTCTTGAGGATTACCGGTAGGTCTAATAATATCCGGGTACTCCTCAAGAAGGTGGTGATATGGAGTATCACCTGAAATTACTTTAATTTGCGGGCAAGCACAAGCGGAAGCAACTACGCCGGCTGATGAAAGCAAAGTTGTGCCGTCGACTAAGCGAGCATAGCGAACATCGACAAGCAAATTATAAAATGAGAGAAAATCAACTCCAATAATGGGCTTGCTCACATCAGCGATTATAAAGCGCCAACAAAACATACGGCGTAAATTAAAATCTAGCGACATAGTTATCCAACCATAAGTACTTATAGTAGTATTATTTGCAGCGTAAAGTTCATAATTAGTTTTTCGATGACGTTGCGCACGCAAAAAACTAACCGGGTAAACACACAGATCGGACCCGGTGTCTACCAAAAACTGTACTTTTGTCTTTGCATCAGTGACAAATAAACGTTTGGACACTGGAACACTCTCACTGGTCGCTACGAGCGACCGGTCATCAAGTTTTTTGGATACGCACAAGGGCAAATGCACTTATCTGCCTTGTCGGCATACTTGTAGTGGTACCAGCACAGGCGCTGGCCGTCACGGGCGCTGCTGGACTTGCCAGCCCTCGACCGGCTTCTGGGACGATTGCGTGGCTTGCCGCGGGACCTCGACCTGGAGTTACCCTGATTACACCGGGAGGTGGGCATCGCGTCAAGCCTTGATGTTAACGCGTCGATTTTACGATGCAGCTCAGCTACGGAATCAGGAACGCCCGAAGAAGATGCAGCAGCCACCTGGTAAGCTGGTCCAGGTGGTGTAACCTCATGCACCTTATCCGCCATTTGCGCCACGGTTTCCAAGGGCAAAATGCAACACTGTAGGTAACCGATTCATCCATAAATGGCGAATAAAATCATCCGGGTAATCTGCACCTGCTAAACTCCGGATATGACGCAAAAATTGGGTCGGCTTTCTATCACCGAGCTCCTCTTTCATCATGAGCTGCTTCAAACGCTCCTGCTTAGAACTTGACAAACGTGCTATAAGTTCTCTTTTGAGTGTGCCATATTTGTCGGTCGCGGGCGGGTTGGTTATAATATCTTCCACTTCAACCGCGTACTTGTATTCCAACACTGATATGGCATGATAAAACTTGGTAGTATCACTCGTAACCCTGCGGGCCTATTATGGTTGGAGTTATCATGCGGATAAAACGGTAAATGGTTGGTAAATGACAGTTTATCTAACTATCATTTAGCTCTTACTATGGTTGCAGACGGTAGGGCGAAGTTATACACTTTTGACAGCGGTAGCCGACAGACGACACTTGCTATCATTTTGCATAACATGGTCGTTGGATAATATGACATATTGTCGAATTTTGACAGTTCACCTTGGTTAATTTTATCTACGTGCTCACTAGGTGACGATAAGCGTTGTCGTTGATACTAAGTTTGTGAAAAATGGATTTTCTGAGTTAATTACTAGTAAGTATTCTTTTATGTAATGATTATAATGAGAATTACTAGTTAGAGCGTTTTTTTCGTATATAATATGTTAATATTTTCTATGTACAAATAACAAGATTTTATTTCTTTAATGAAAGCAAGCCGCTACTGAAGAAATGGAGCGCCGAAAAATTCAGCACAGGGCTATTATAGTCTTTATAATAAAGGATCCTTGAAGAACATTTGAAATGCCGAATGAAAAGTTCCGGCATATTTATAAAGCGCGCAAGGAGGTGGCAGCTGCATTGCATTGCATGCAACGAACTCAACTTCGATCTCCAGCCCCATCATGGTGATGATTACTGGCACTCCTTGCTGGGTAAGTAAAGCTATTATATTGCAACTGTAAGGTAACAATATTTACTTTTATTCGCCAAGTTGCTTATATTCGATTATTATTAGTAATTGCTCGTATTCTACTTATTAAGGGACAGTCAATTGATTCTTTTGGCAAGTCACGTGATCTGTGGCGTGACTTGTCTAACGGACCGATTGAGGGGGTAGATTGGCGGGAATAGTCGGCTATATAACAAAGCGACCACTTGAGCATTCATTCGATTGTGAACCGTCAAGCGAGACGCATCTAGTTAGTACCGATTGAGTTATGATTCGAAAGGATTGTGAAATATAGATTAATTTATATGAATAAGAAACAGACATATTGGTGCAAACATGGATGTGACCTGGCGGCGCTAATACAACGTTAGGCTCCGGACTTTATACACGCAACCAGTAGCGCGAAATGCGCGCCGGAGCCGTGCATAGAGTCCGCGGCCTTACAGGTTGTAAAGTTTATGCGGAAAGAGGTCTTGTGGTTTCTAAGCGAACTCTCACTCATTCTACAGGACGTCTCTATCCGTACACACTCTATCAGGTTTTTTACCAATTGAATTGGTAAAAAACCTGAATTGGTCCAATTCTCAATAATTTCCCTCCTGTTCCTTTAGTCGTCAACACAGTGAATCCTCCTTTTTGTAAAGGGTCGGCAACGCGCATGTGACTCCTGTGGAGTTACAGGCGTCCATAGGTTACGGTAGCTGCTTACCATCAGGCAGGCCGTATGCTTGTTTGCCACCGTCGTAGTATTACAAAAAAAAATTATTCCTATATAATTTTTAGAAAAATATGTAAATTCTGATAACATTATTTTTAGATCCATATCAATATTATGAATGCGGAAGTAACTGTCTGTCTGTTGCCTCTTCACCTTAAACCGCTGAATCAATTCAGTTTGGTATAAATATAGTTTGAGTCCCGGGGAAGGACAAATGATTGGTTTGTTTTTATTCCAGAAATCATCCCTCAAAGGGATGAAAAGCGAAGTGGATTACTAACTCTACGCCAACGAAGCTGCGGGCTAAAGCTTACAAGCCTTCATAGAACTTATTTCCTCTTTTTTCATATCTCTTCCCATGGATGAACCGGAGGCAGAGAATATGGGAGGCGCTCCTCAATATCGCTATCCTCAAAATTGGTTGCTATTAATAGTGGCCCAGGCAAAGCGTGGACATTTAATAAACACCTTCTCCGCCTATTGGCTTATTTCATTTATACCTAATCTAGAGTCTGACCACATTAACTCTGCAACAAAGTTTCAAGCAAGCATGAATGTCAAATTTATATGAAAATATGACGTTTATATCACAACTAGCGGCTCGCCCCAGCTTCGCATGGGACTTTTTTGTAAACCTTTTTAAGGTGTACAATTACGACACTATTTTGATCTATCTCGTAGGGTTCAGCCAGCGTTTGCAATGTAAGCGCAATTTATTTATTTATTTACGACATCACATAAGAAAACTCTAAAATTATCAGTGTTTCTCTACTATAATATGCATGTATTATACTTATAAACCTTCCTCTTGAATCACTCTATGTATTAAAAAAACCGCATCAAAATCCGTTGCATAGTTTTATAGATCTAAGCATACATAGGGACAGACAGCGGAAAGCGACTGTTTTATACTACGTAGTGATAGTGATAAGTGTGATAACGATAGATAGACTTTGTTATTGTATATGTACACTGCGTTATGTGCATGGACATGCAGAGCAAGCGTGGTCGAACTCTAGTACTTATGATTTGATATAGACAGGGTAGTTTTGTCAATCATGGGGCCGTACTGCGCCTCTATCTTGCAGTTAAAAGTTCAGATATCAGCTATAGCTTCTACTTATTTTTAGGATAGAAACAAATTATTTTAAATTAATTAGAATTGACTGTGGGATATGTACAAAAATTAATACACACACAGGTTCTCAAGTAAATAATACAACTATTGTAAATTAATAGAATTTTTTATTAAAACATAGGTGATAATAATCGTAGTCTCCATGACATGACATGATTTTTAATGCCATTACGATTAACATTACCACCCAGCCAAACAAGACATCCGCGCCAGGCCACAAAAATTTCGTCATATAAAGCTGTAGTACCACGATCCCGACTATCGGGTTGTCCGGCCTGGGAACGAAATCATAAAATACCCGATAGTCGGGTTCTCGGCACTGAATGTGTTAAGCCTAGCAACCGGCGGTGCAAACTAATACATTTCCGAGATCCGAGTCGAGCCCGCCAGTCTCGCCTAGGCCTAGTCTAGGCCTAATAGCAAAGAGAATATATTAAATAGAGGGGCACTGCCAAATATTTTTTTGTGCTCCAAGTTTGATAGCTTTACTAGATGGCGCTGTACGGTACCCCCATACATTATGCGGTAACTCTGAAGCACCATCTGAACTAGAGAAAACCAGAGATACCGCATAATGTATGGACGCCGTACAGCACCATCTAGTAAGTTTTGGACGATAGCGGTGGCATTCGCAGCCCCGGTTATCGCACCGCCAGTCAAGTATATAAAATACAGTGTGTAAATCCAAAGCGATCAATGAATTAAACCAGATAGGTATTAATAGTGTTATCATGTTCTACTTGATTATGACCCCGTAATATTTTTTTGAAAATTAAACGAGCAACAATGTGCCACAAACATGATTGAAGTAAGTAACTGTCTATCAACTGTCAACAAGCGTTTAATTCTTCTCGTAAGTGCGTTGCATTACTCGTACATTGCGGGCCGAATTATTTTGTATGGTTAATATTTTCATTCTAATTCTAATACTTTCTATGTTCTATGCTAACCATCGTTTAAAGATTCGCCCGTATTCGATTTACACACTGTATAAATCACAACTAGAGAACAAATCAATTTATTTTTAATAAATATTTAGGAATTCTGCCGTGAATGCAGAAGAAGCTGATTTTATTTCAGCCCTGCGCAACGGGGACCTTGATCACTTTTTCCTTAGGATATAACATCTATTTTAATTTATAATTCATACAACAGTGTGTGTGTCTACTTGAAATAAACAAATCAATAAATTTATTAAAATAATTTGCTTTGTTCTCAAGTCTCAAGTTCTATTGATGGCAGCGCCATCTCTCTTGCTCCTTGGTAGTTTCGATAGGAGGTACGAGCATATACTATTCTATCAGATGATTGGCCAAATTATACACGGAAAAAATTGACGGATGCCGCTGTGACCTGGTTAGCCTAGGGGTCGTCGGTCTGCGAATGCAGAAGGCGCTGGTTCAATTTAAGCCTTGGGCACCGGAGGCCTTGGTCGCCTTTTCTTTTGTATATGACATCCATATCAATTTATGACCAAGAGTAATTGTGTCGCTAAACTTCGAACTCGGGTAAATAAATCCATACGGCCGTCTCAGCAAATATCTACCCAATTACCTTTCCTTAATACTAAAATCGCATAATCTGACAGATGGATTTACCCGAGTTTGAAGTTAAGCGACTCAATTTATACAAGTAGCGGAGCGGATTTTTGACTTTCGAGCGCTCGAATTCAAAAACAAGTGGTCTAAAATAATCTCACACACAATTATTTCATAAATTTTCGAGTGAAAGAGGTCGTGCGCGGTAAAAAATCGGCCCCCTGATAATAACTTCTAAGCATCTTTTTCGTTATCTTCACTGCTTTTCGTCAATAACTGCTGTTTCCTCAATCATTTTAGTGTGTTCTAATACGTGACATCTGAAACAAAAAAAAAATAATGATTCGCCTAGTAAACAGCCAAAGCAGAAGGTTCTGATGAGGCCACGTCAGATATGACACAATAATGAGAATAACGAAGCCTGTCTAGTTAATCGTAGTCTCCATGATATCAATAAATTGTTAAAAAGTAATCCCAAAACAGGTAAAATGTGCCAAAGCGGTCTCATTTAGTATAGAGGAAATGACCTATATATAACCATTTAAATTAATTTCGGGTCATGCTCAATGTAGGGTTCCCGTAGGGTAGTTACCGGCCCGTCACAATACACCCACTCATAAGGTTATATTTTTATATAATATGTCGCGGCCGTTACGCCCTTTTTAAGTTATAATTAAAGATTACTCAACTGATTTTATTCAATATACTTTTCATTGAAAATTAAAGGAAGATCGCCTATTTTTACAGTTCCGGAGCTATTATTTACGAAACTTTTAGATGTATCCATAAATTGTTTTAGAAGACCCCTATTATTTTTGAAAAACCTATCCAACGATACCCCACACTAGAGTTGGAACGTAAACCTAATTAACCCCCCACTTCGTGTGTACGGGAGGTACCCTAATAAATCTAATATTAATATTTTTTAGGACTGACGGACGGACTGACGGACGGACAGACGAACATGGCGAAACTATAAGAACCCTAAAAACATTACGTATTGTTGCAGAAACTACGAATTACATTATACGTCATTACATTAGTCACTACTTTCCCCCTGCAGAAACTCCTGAAAATTATATAATATAATTCCATCAAGTATTTCGCTTTCCAAGTGTTCCGTCACCAAAAAAGAATGAGAATTGCTGGTCTAAGTTATAATAGGACAGGGCCCTATATTTTGACATTAGAACAAAAAACATTGCGTATTATTACGGAAACAAAAACAGTAGGCGACAAACTATGAATTACATTATACGTCATTACATTAGTCACTACTTTCCCCCTGCAGAAACTCCTGAAAATTATATTATATAATTCCATCAAGTATTTCGCTTTCCAAGTGTTCCGTCACCAAAAAAGAATGAGAATTGCTGGTCTAAGTTATAATAGGACAGGGCCCTATATTTTGACATTAGAACAAAAAACATTGCGTATTATTACGGAAACAAAAACAGTAGGCGACAAACTATGAATTACATTATACGTCGTTTGGCACTACTTTCCCCCAACAGAGACTTTTGGCAATGATATAATCTAATTATTTATATAATTTCATCAAACCCAGAACTCTAGAAATTGTTCTCTTGGAGAGGTTTGCATTCTTTGACCTCCACCACTTTACAGCTGCCAGATGTCCAGATCTAGAAATAAGTATAGTATAGCAAACTGACTAAAGGGGTTTCGTTGCTCTCATTATTGTGTCATATCTGACGTGACTAGCTCTCTGTCTATAATATTTGCTGATATGGTATTAAGCATATTAGTTTTATAGTAATACGTGTTATAAGTTTTTTGACAAAATTTAGACTGTCAGCCAGATATAACATAAATAACACCAAGTTGACTAAAGTGTACCCGGGGTATGTCCTTAAACTACGTCCGGACTTGGGTATGTCCTTAAACTATGCCAAAAAGAGAGGTATGGGCACTGCGAATGGCATCTCGCTTAGTGTGGTAGGGCACGTTCAGTGAATGTCATCACGCTCAAATCTGGAGCAGAGCCCGACTGGGGAAGTACCTCCACCTTACAGAAAACCACAGCCAAATAGCACTAGACCCTACTCATAGTGTTGTGTTCCTGCTGGTGAGTAAGGTTGCCAAAGAGCTCAAAGAGGACCCAGCGTGTCGACGATGAGGGACCCTCTTGTTCCTTTAGCCGTCAACACAGTGAATCCTCCTTTTTGTAAAGGGTCGGCAACGCGCATGTGACTTCTGTGGAGTTACAGGCGTCCATAGGTTACGGTAGCTGCTTACCATCAGGCAGGCCGTATGCTTGTTTGCCACCGTCGTAGTATAAAAAAAAAGTGTATGTACAGTCACCGGCAATAGTATCTTCCTACACTAAGGTCGCAAAATATGTGACATGTTCTTATGGCCCTACAAATACAAGTGTGTCACATATATTGCGGCCTTCGTGTCGGAAGATACTATTGCCGGTGACTGTACCTACTCACTCACATAAGCAATTCTTGAGGCTCATCCTCCAGCGGCAAAGATCAGCTGATCTTGATCGCCTACTTTGCCAACTTCTATGAAGTTCCCGGTGACAGCCTAAGCAGTTTTTTTGGACTTGTCAGCTCAAATCATGCCACAACTGAAAATAAAATATACATAACAGATACAGTCAGTAGCAGAATTAGATAAGCGGGTGAGGTGTCAAAAAAGATCTTGACGCAGTCTAATTCTCATGATAACAAAGCTGTGTCAAGCTCATTTTGAACACCTCACCTGCTTAGTTACTTCTGCTGCTGACTGTACATAGATTCTGCAACATTATATTTCAAAACTAACAGTCTATTCTATCCAGTTATGACTGCAAAGGGAGTAAGTTTTGAAATTTGACATGACCCAAATGTGTGATAAGATAAGCACAAACATTAGATATATAGGGTGGGGCCTGTAACTAAAGCAAAAAATTAAAACGTAGATTCTAGTCCTCAAACTAGACAACTTTTGTGTAGCAACTTTGTAAAATCATAAAGTTTTTAGATTGTTATGTTTTCAAACAAAGTAAATAGTATTTTCAATGTACTTAAAACTCCGTCTAATTGACATCGCCTGTCAGTCTAGTCACTCTACAGACATAATCAATTTCATAGTACATTGCGTGTTCGAATTAACTTTAAAATGTAATAAAATTCAAACCCCAAGTTTTTTTCAAAGCCGTCAAACAAACGTTGCGTAGTTTGAGGAGAAGAATGTACATTTTAATTTTTTGCTTTAGTTACAGGCCCCACCGTGTATACTGATTTATTGATTTCTTCTGTGTATCTATATATGTATGTATTGAATATAAATATTGTCTCCTAGTGGATACTGGCGATAAGTATGGGTATCCATGCTGCAAACTTTGAATTTGAAAAATATGTTCTTAATTTCAATCAATAGCGTCTCTACGTAACGTGACTGTTTTAAATATTTAGATTATTCACCACTGTTGACGCCTTGCCTGTACGGAGTTATCCGGCTCCTGTTCACAATCCTCTTGCGCAAGAGTCTCCCACTGCGCCTTCAGCGTTCGCACCCGAAAGGGCCGTCGCATCGTATTCTCTTTTGGCGACCCGAAATGGTAATATACCATATCTTTGGTTAGTATTCTCTTCTGCACCGCCGAGCATCGACTGAAAAACATATTCATTACAAAATGACTTCACACAAATTATAATCTAACATAACTTACTTCAACTTGTAGTGGTTAAGCAACTTAAATGTTGGGTAGTATTTTCAATATTTTCATTCACTTCACTTCACTTTCAACATACGTAGCGTAGATAAGTTTTAATTAACTAACTTTCCGTGTTCTAACGTGTGATTATAATAGATAAAATAATAAATTAATAATTGATAATTATTTTACTTGTTTTTTTTTTAAAGTGGGTATTCCACTCATATGTTATTTAATCAAATACAAACATTGAAACATTGAAAAAATAATCAACCCAGTTTGACTTGAACAAACATCGATACGCCTTACCGGGGCTCGATATCGCTTTACCAATTAAGCTATGGGTTCAGTTACTGAGCTGACGAAATTCTCAATGCCTTCAATCATCTTTTTGCATTTATTTTTACATCGACTTTATAGCAGCCGTAAGCGACATCTAGGTGCCAACTACTACAGTTAGCTACCCTTCCCGCCGACTCTTTTACAAGTGTCACAACGGAAATAACAGATGGCGCCTGCTATCAACTCATAATTACTTTACTTGTTTTTTTTAAAGTGGGTATTCCACTCATATGTTATTTAATCAAATACAAACATTGAAACATTGAAAAAATAATCAACCCAGTTTGACTTGAACAAACATCGATACGCCTTACCGGGGCTCGATATCGCTTTACCAATTAAGCTATGGGTTCAGTTACTGAGCTGACGAAATTCTCAATGCCTTCAATCATCTTTTTGCATTTATTTTTACATCGACTTTATAGCAGCCGTAAGCGACATCTAGGTTGACGCCTTGCCTGTACGGAGTTATCCGGCTCCTGTTCACAATCCTCTTGCGCAAGAGTCTCCCACTGCGCCTTCAGCGTTCGCACCCGAAAGGGCCGTCGCATCGTATTCTCTTTTGGCGACCCGAAATGGTAATATACCATATCTTTGGTTAGTATTCTCTTCTGCACCGCCGAGCATCGACTGAAAAACATATTCATTACAAAATGACTTCACACAAATTATAATCTAACATAACTTACTTCAACTTGTAGTGGTTAAGCAACTTAAATGTTGGGTAGTATTTTCAATATTTTCATTCACTTCACTTCACTTTCAACATACGTAGCGTAGATAAGTTTTAATTAACTAACTTTCCGTGTTCTAACGTGTGATTATAATAGATAAAATAATAAATTAATAATTGATAATTATTTTACTTGTTTTTTTTTTAAAGTGGGTATTCCACTCATATGTTATTTAATCAAATACAAACATTGAAACATTGAAAAAATAATCAACCCAGTTTGACTTGAACAAACATCGATACGCCTTACCGGGGCTCGATATCGCTTTACCAATTAAGCTATGGGTTCAGTTACTGAGCTGACGAAATTCTCAATGCCTTCAATCATCTTTTTGCATTTATTTTTACATCGACTTTATAGCAGCCGTAAGCGACATCTAGGTGCCAACTACTACAGTTAGCTACCCTTCCCGCCGACTCTTTTACAAGTGTCACAACGGAAATAACAGATGGCGCCTGCTATCAACTCATAATTACTTTACTTGTTTTTTTTAAAGTGGGTATTCCACTCATATGTTATTTAATCAAATACAAACATTGAAACATTGAAAAAATAATCAACCCAGTTTGACTTGAACAAACATCGATACGCCTTACCGGGGCTCGATATCGCTTTACCAATTAAGCTATGGGTTCAGTTACTGAGCTGACGAAATTCTCAATGCCTTCAATCATCTTTTTGCATTTATTTTTACATCGACTTTATAGCAGCCGTAAGCGACATCTAGGTGCCAACTACTACAGAATTAAATAACATATGAGTGGAATACCCACTTTAAAAAAAACAAGTAAAATAATTATGAGTTGATAGCAGGCGCCATCTGTTATTTCCGTTGTGACACTTGTAAAAGAGTCGGCGGGAAGGGTAGCTAACTGTAGTAGTTGGCACCTAGATGTCGCTTACGGCTGCTATAAAGTCGATGTAAAAATAAATGCAAAAAGATGATTGAAGGCATTGAGAATTTCGTCAGCTCGGTAACTGAACCCATAGCTTAATTGGTAAAGCGATATCGAGCCCCGGTAAGGCGTATCGATGTTTGTTCAAGTCAAACTGGGTTGATTATTTTTTCAATGTTTCAATGTTTGTATTTGATTAAATAACATATGAGTGGAATACCCACTTTAAAAAAAACAAGTAAAATAATTATGAGTTGATAGCAGGCGCCATCTGTTATTTCCGTTGTGACACTTGTAAAAGAGTCGGCGGGAAGGGTAGCTAACTGTAGTAGTTGGCACCTAGATGTCGCTTACGGCTGCTATAAAGTCGATGTAAAAATAAATGCAAAAAGATGATTGAAGGCATTGAGAATTTCGTCAGCTCAGTAACTGAACCCATAGCTTAATTGGTAAAGCGATATCGAGCCCCGGTAAGGCGTATCGATGTTTGTTCAAGTCAAACTGGGTTGATTATTTTTTCAATGTTTCAATGTTTGTATTTGATTAAATTAATAATTGCACAAATATGACAGTGACAGCCATCACAGGTTTGACAGCAACAAAACGTCATGTTTATCCGTACCGTTTATAATGTAAGTCAATTCGTATAGGCTGTCAGCTATTTAAACACTTCTCAAATTGGAGGTGTAATAATAAAACTGTTCGAGCTTTTTTTATATTCGTCCGAGAATTGAATAAAAGCAGTCTTGACTATGACTTGTTCAAACAAAAAAACATGGTCCCTATCGAATGGTAGGATACGTTATCGACGTGAAATTTTTATCATTTGCCGTAACCATGTTAGCTAAAACGATAATAAAACGGGTAACGGTAACAGTTGTCGTACCATTCCACGCGTGATATGATAAAACCATGGTAGGCCCGCTGGTCAAAGTAAACTGTCCGTCCAGCTGTGCGAACCATATAGTCGGCTTATCTGGATAAAACGGAGGTGGTTTCACACTAATGTGACTCACGGATGACTCACTACCAGTACTGGCCTCCGCTCCAGGTACCTTAACGGTCACCTGAGGTGCTGTTTCCTCTTTATCAGACATTTTAAAGTGTAAAAATCCGTAAAGTCTATTAAAATTGTAACTGCACTTCAAAACATTAAAAGTCAATGCTTGTAAACAGATAAAATTCAAAATGTCTGTTAAAATTTTAAACACAAACGTTCGTTCAAAATTGAAATTTAAAATTGGCCGTTAAAAGATAAAATTTTAAAATGTTCGTTAACGGTAAAATTTAAAAATGTCCGTTACACAACCGTCCATATCACGTCGGGGTCACCAATATGTGGGTGACTAGCCTAACGAGTTAATGAAAACAAGCTAGTTCCACATCATAATTTATATTGTCAATTAACGGCACACAAGAGTCACAAGCACAAAGGAAAGAAATAACAGTCAAAGCACAGCACTATATTTACAAGAAGAAGAAAGTTAAAGTAAGCACAGAAGATAGGAAAAGTACATAAAGAAAGCGTCTATACAGCGAAAGCTAAAAGCGCAAAACGGTGCACCAAGCAAACCGAAACAATATGCTTAGCGAGTCGGCGCGTAAGCAGTAACCGTTAGCCCGGGCGGCGCGAGAGCCTGCGTCCAGCCTCGAGAGTAGTAAATTGCCGACTGGCTGGGATTTCCGAGCGCGCACGAAATGGCGCGATGGCCGGCCGCCGAAGTATCACGAAGCGGGCCGAGCGATAAGAAAGATCTTGTACGCCGCGCTCGCGCCGCGCGGAGTCACAATGGTATTTTTATAATAAACATTACTTAATATATATAATTATTTATAATGTTTAGAAAATAATAGTGGCAATATTTTATATTAAATAACTGTCGCCACAAGCTTAATTGTAAAATAAAAAACTATTTAGTAGATAATATTTTATGGCATTAAAAGTTTATAGAAACACGACTTTCATTCCTTTTTTTACACATTGATGATGTGGTCTCCGGAATGACCGCCCCCCCCCCCCCCCTCCTACGTCATGCTACGATCATCCGATGTCCGGGGTCTGGACCCCCATTTGAAATGACGTAATTTATGAACAGCCCCTTATAGTGAATTACTTGGCTTTATAATGGTTTATATTATTGCTATTATACTGCATTAGGAACGTATTACCTACTTAAAAATGCTATTGTACACCCTAAGGCATTAAAAATAGCTGAAAGCTGTATAGCGAATTTACGTGGCATTATAATGGCTAATATTCATGCTCTCAAACAGCATTAAGCATTTATTTATGCTATTGTAGAACCTAAGGCACTAAACCAAACGGAAGCATTAGTGTAGCAAACCAAAACGCAACTGTACAGCATTCAGCTGTACAGTTGCATGTTGTTCGCTGCAATAAAACTAATGGCTAAACAAAAGCATTTACATATGCCATTATACAACCGTTATATAGCGTAAAGCATTATAAAATGCTATTGTAGAACCTAAAGCACTAAAAACAGCTGAAAGCTGTATACCGGATTTACGTGGCATTATAATGGCTAATATTCATGCTCATAAGCAGCATTAAGCATTTATTTATGCTATTGTAGAACCTAAGGCACTAAACCACACCGAAGCATTAGTGTAGCAAACCAAAACGCAACTGTACAGCATTCAGCTATACAGTTGCATTTTGGTTCGCTGCACTAAAACTAAAGGCTTTAAAAAAGCATTTATACATGCCATTATACACCGTTATATAGCTTAAAGCATTATATAATGCTATTGTAGAACCTAAAGCACTTAAGTGCGTTTAAACAGTCGAAAGCTGTACAGTTGGGTTGTGGTTTGCTGCACTAAAGCTAAAGGCTTTACAAAAGCATTTAGATATGCTATTATACAACCGTTATACTGTAGTGTAGTGATCCTGAACGCAACTAGTTAAAGAAATGTTATCTGTGGTTGTCGCTTTGACAGCTGCCTCTTACCTGCCACCTCGGATCACGAACGCATCTCTCCCAGCTCCGAGTGTAATATTATAATTAATATTAATATATAAGATCTTCATCTTCAAGAAATAAATAGTAAAAAAGTGTCAACATATCTTTTTATTCGAAACAATACATGGCGCAGCCGGTAGGATCGCAATTTTAATAAACTGCATTGGACAGCAAGCCCAAGAATTATATTACAATGTGTTGAAGATGGAAGACAAGGAAAAATTGGAAGACGTCATACAGATCTTTGACGACTACTTCAAACCAAGACAAAATCAAGTCATTAATACATACAATTTAAACAAACGACATCAAGAAGAAGGAGAGTCATTTGATGCATTTTACACAGATATAAGAAGATTGGCGGAGAACTGCAGCTTTCTAGAAAAGGACCGGATGCTGAGGGACAAGATTGTCATCGGAGTGCGAGATCAAAAAATACAACAGAAATTACTGGAAATCAAGGACTTGACACTGGACAAGGCGGTGGACATCTGCCGGTCTGCGGAGCTGTCCAGGGGATTTGTTAAGACGCTCAACAACCCGGAGGTGCATGCAGTCCAGTCCAGGGAAGCAGCGGAGTACCAGCAACAGCATACTAAAGCTAAGTATTATAGCAAGAATAATAATAATAAAGGTTGGTCAAACCCCCCAAACAGGAATAATACTAATGTCTATTATAACAAGTCCTTTTATAAATGTAAAAAGTGCAATACTGAGCATGGGCCAAGGCAGTGTCCCGCCTTTGGAAAAATTTGTCCAAAATGTAATAGACCAAATCATTTCAGTGTCGGTTGTACTGCTAGACAAGTTCATTACATTCAAAATGATGAAGATGCGGACAATGATGTGCAAAATTTGTGACTAGTATATAAAGTATATGCTATTAATCTCGATACCATTGAGTGGACGGAGTCATTTAGATTGGAAAATAAAAGAGTTTCTTTTAAATGTGACACAGGGGCCCAAATTAATGTATTGAGCTTGAACACTCTCAAGAAAATTGTCGATGATGAAACTAATATTAATTTGTCTGAGACAAGGGTTTTACTGGAGGTCTACGGAGGTGGCAAGCTAATACCATTAGGCAAAGTCACTTTAAACCTATATTCTAAAAATGAAGAAAAATTTTTCCAAACTGAATTTTTAGTTATTAATAGAAATGTCCGTCCCATTTTGGGCTTACCGTCCATGGTTCAACTAGAGTTATATATTAATGATATAAATAAAAGTGAAATTGATAATATTAATAAAATTGATATTCCTTCTGAAAGTCAACCCGTAACTAAAAATACTACGACTGAAAAGTATCAAGACAATAATAAAGACAGTATAATTAATAAAAATGTCGAACTTTTCCAGGGTGTTGGTGAATTTAAAAACGAGCTACAGCTGCGCATTCGTCCTGGAGTGGAGCCAGTAGTAAGACCCCCGCGCAGAGTGCCCAACGCGCTCCTCACACGTCTCGCGGAAAAGCTGGAGGCTTTGGTGAGGCACAAAGTCATAGCTAAGGTAGATCACCCAAAAAGTTTTGTTAGCAATTTAGTTATAATTGAAAAAAAAATGGTTCACTCAGAATTTGCCTTGACCCTAAAGACCTAAACCAAGTATTAATAAGAGAACACCGATTAATACCAACCTTAGTTGAGATTATTCCAAAATTATGCAATAAAAATATATTTTCTGTATTGGATTTATCAGATGGCTTTTATAACATTAAATTGACAGAAAGTTCAAGTGACCTTTGCACTTTTAACAGTCCGTTTGGCTGTTACAAGTTTCTAAGATGCCCTTTTCGAATTTCAGTGGCCCCGGAGGTCTTTCAAAGGTACAGCGAGACTGCCTTTGGAGACATCCCGGGAGTTATTGTTTATTGTGATGACCTCTTAATATGTGCTGAGGCAGAGCGGGAACATGATGCAATATTACTGTAAACATCGGTATCAACGTTCAAATTTCGTGGCACTTGGTAAGGGTCGCAAAAAAAGAAATACATAGGTATCATTGTTTTATTTATTAGTAATAAATAACATTTAATTTATTTTTATTCTTAATCGTACTTTGGTAAACTGTACATATATTTAAAGAGGTTTATATTCTTAATACGTCATAGAACCTCAATACTCATTTCATTATCCATTTGTAAAAAAAATTCTAAATGCCAAATAGGCAACAAATGTCAATTTAATTGTCATGCAAAATAATATGTGGTAAAATCTTCAACGATAATAGTTCTTAAAAACACTTACAACTACAATTTAGCATTGATAAATCTTTACCCAACTCCCTATCAGACTTGAGAAAATGGATTTGACGCAGTATACTGATTTTATATTCACTAACGAAGGTGCTTGCTGTACTATTTGCGAAATGAATATAAAAAAGAAAAGGTACAATATAGAGAAACATTTGAAATCAAAATCTCATCAAGATAAATTATCTGATTCACGCTGCCATTTACAGGATATAATACGAGATAATGCTGATTTCGAAATTAAAGACGATATCGTATATTGCAAATTGTGTAATTCGAAATTATTTCCCTCTAAATCTAGTATCGACCGCCATTTAAAAACAGATTTACACAACAAAATTCATAAAAATAATGCACAAGAAAAATTTAATAAAGATTTAACAGAGTTTATGATTTGTTCGAATATACCGTGGTCAAAATTAGACAATCCTAAATTTAGAAATTTTGTAGAAAACCTTTTAAATCATAAATATGGAAACGATATTACTGTGCCGAGTGAAACAAAAATACGAGTAAAATGCTTACCTGAATTGTATGAAAAGAAAAAAAATGAATTGAAAGAGAAATTACAAAATAAAATGATTTACCTCAGTGTTGATGAAACATCAGATTCCGTGGGAAAAAAAGTGGCAAATATTTTGATCGGAGCTCTAGATGGAACTAGTACCCAGCCACATTTATTTGCTTCTAAGGTATTGGAGGCGACTAACCATTCGACAATAACCAAACTCGTTGAGGAAACCCTTGAAGATCTTTGGGGCGATGAATACAAAAAAAACATGGATAAATTATTATTTTTTATAACGGATGCCGGTTCCTACATGGTAAAAGCAGCTAAAAACCTTGTTCAGAAATATAAAAATATGACTCATGTAACATGCATAGCACATGGATGTAATCGAGTCGCAGAGATAATTAGAAGTCTTTACCCGACCATAAACAGTTTGATTGACTGTATCAAAAAAATATTTCGTAACGCTCCTTCAAGGACAAATTTATTTCATCAAATGTGTGTAAATATTCCTCTACCACCCCGACCCGTGATAACAAGATGGGGAACATGGTTAAATGCTGCCTCATATTATCACATGCATTATGATAAAATCAAATCTGTCATCGATGCCTTAAATCCGCGTGAAGCGAGTGCAATTTCTAAAGCAAAAAAAATTTTCCGTAACCGGAATTTAAAGACTGAGTTACTATTCGTCGATACACACTTTAGTATAATTGCTAAGTCAATAAAATTATTGGAGGATCCAAAACTGAGTCTAGCAGAATCATTAAACATTGTTCATGGTTTGCAAAAAAAAATATCAACGTTAAGGTTACATCAAAATGCCAGAAAAGTTTATTTTAAATTAAAAAGTGTATTAAAGAAAAATCCTGGTTATAAGACTGTACAAATAATTAACCAACTATCTAAAAACAACGAGGCTGAAATACCAGAAAGTGTAAATAAAAACTGTGTGCAAAATTTTCAATGCTTGACATACCTTCCTATTACCTCAGTCAGCGTGGAAAGATCTTTTAGTCATTTAAAATGGATATATTCTTACAGACGTCAAAGATTGACAGCAAAATCTATGGAACAAATTTTAGTGATCTATTCTAACTCGTAAAATATTGTATGCCACACCTGGACATAAAGTGGCTTTTTCCGCACGCTACGCGTACGGATAGAGCCGCTTTCTGGCCAAATGTGCACATATTTTTCCAACACGGGAGGTAATAAAGAAAGCCCTCGATCGCATAATTACGTCCCTCGCTTGCAGCTTGGGCCGCAACAATTGCGATTGCGCGGCCTTTCTTTGTTTTACCACCCTAATTAGGAAATGTACTATTTAGGGGCTTTTTTATTTACATATACAAAATAAAGGTTAAAAATACTAAGTGATTTGTTTGTATTTATTTTTCTGCCAACCGTACATTGCCACGAAATTTGAACGTTGATACCGATGTTTAAATATTAGACAAGGTGTTTAACAGAGCCAGAGAGCACAATGTTCGCTTCAATAAGGATAAATTTCAATATAAATTAAAGCAAGTTAAGTACTTTGGCCATATTTTTTCAGATAAAGGCATGGAAATAGACCCTGATAGAGTCACCGCGATTATTAATATGAAGAGTCCTAATAATAAAAATGAATTACAAATCTTTCTCGGTATGGTAAATTATTTAAGAAAATTCATACCACACTTGGCCGATATTGCATCCCCGCTCCAGTTACTATTAAAGAAAGATGTAGAGTGGCTTTGGACGGAGATTCATGAGAATGTATATATTAAAATTAAAACTAAAATTAGCGAAGCCCCAGTATTACAGAATTTTGATGATAAGCTCCCAATTACCATCCAATGTGACGCATCAAAAGATGGTCTTGGATGCTGCTTGCTACAAGCAGGCAAACCGGTTTGCTTCGCTTCACGAAGTCTTACCCCAGCTGAACGTAATTTTTCACAGATTGAAAAGGAGCTACTGAGCGTTGCATGGAGTACACGAAAATTCCATTATTTTATTTATGGCCGCAGAATTACAGTATTAAACGACCATAAGCCTCTTGAGAGCCTTTTAAATAAACATTTACATGAAGTTCCGTCACCCAGGTTGCAAAGATTAAAATTAAAGCTTTTAAGATATGACATAGAGTTCAAATACTTACAAGGAAAATTAATGTTCATAGCTGATTTATTGTCACGCTCTTATTTGAATAATGATGACAATGTAGATGAATCTTATATGTATGAGGTTATTCATTGCGTAGGGTTAGCAAAAAACTTAGAATGCACCGAAGAACAAAAAACAATGTTAATAAATGAAAGCTCTATTGATAGTGAATTAGAAATGTTAAGAAACTTGATAAAAAATGGTTGGCCTACAGATAGTAAACATATTTCTAACGTTCTGCATGATTTTCATAAATTAAGAGGTGAACTTTCAGTAGATAATAATTTAGTGTTTTTTAATGATAGACTGATTGTTCCAAAGAGCTTAAGAATGTCATTTATTAAAACTTTGCATGAAGGCCACATGGGTATGACAAAAATGAAACAGCTTGCTAGAAAATTGTACTACTGGCCTCATATTGACTCACATATTGAGCAATTTGTCAAACGATGTCTACCTTGTCAGACACATCAAAATAATAATATTAAAGAGCCTTTACTTTCCCATAATGTGCCTAATCTGCCCTTTGCAAAAATAGCTACGGATATTATGGATTTTAGAACAAGAAGTTACCTTGTGATTTATGATTATTACTCTAAATGGCTGGACATTAAGTTCATTCGCAATAAAAGTGCTAAGTCCATTATTGAGGCCTTAACAGACATATTCTCGAATTTTGGTTTTCCTAAGGAAATTGTTTCCGATCATGTACCATTTGATTCCAAGGAATGTAGGGATTTTGCTCGCGACAATGGGTTTATTTTCACTTACACTAGTCCAAGATATCCACAATCAAATGGAATGGCGGAGAAAGGGGTACAGATTGCAAAAAAGATGTTAACTAAGTGTCATGAGGACAATACGGACTATAGATTAGCACTTTTAAATTATAGAGCCTCACCTGTATCCGGTACAAACTTATCTCCAGCAGAATTAATGTTAAATAGGAATTTAAAAAGCAAAGTTAATTGTTAATACCCAATACTTACAGCCCAAAATAAATACTTACGCAGAACAACAACTAGATAGAACACGGAGTAGAAATACTAGAAACTATAATAGGAGTAGTCGGTTTAAGAAGCCATTTTCAGTCGGTCAGGCTATTTGGTTCAAAAAAGATACTAATAAGAATATTTGGCTGGAGGGAAAAATTCATAGTTATAATGGTAATAGAGCATATAATGTAGTAGATAAGAATAATGTAACATATGTCAGAACCTCTTTTCATATTAGACCGCCATAGCTGTGCTAGGTGCCTCACCGAACCCGACAGTTGGGTTCCCACCATTGGTCGAATGTAAAGTTGTGTCTTAGTTAAGAAAACTTATAGTAATTGATGTACTTTGTGATACTTGTTTTATCGTAGTATAAACATTTTCTTTTAAAAGGGAATGAAGAGCATCTATTAGTTTTAAATTATCTAAGTGTAGATCTCAGTACTTATAGTAAAGAAAATCTTATAATTTAACTGTTATACGTAATAGTAGATCTGTGTAAAATAATTTAGTGTAAGTACTAAATAATGGAACTTGTAACCTTCACATATATCATGTAATTTAAAAGTGAAAAGCCACAGGCCTTCACCAATCAAATTTGTGTAACTTTATATTATATTGAGTAGTTTAAGAAGTAGTTCTGTGTAAATTGTTTTTCTTTTAAAAGGGGAAGATGTAGTGTAGTGATCCTGAACGCAACTAGTTAAAGAAATGTTATCTGTGGTTGTCGCTTTGACAGCTGCCTCTTACCTGCCACCTCGGATCACGAACGCATCTCTCCCAGCTCCGAGTGTAATATTATAATTAATATTAATATATAAGATCTTCATCTTCAAGAAATAAATAGTAAAAAAGTGTCAACATATCTTTTTATTCGAAACAATACAATACAGCTCAAAGCATCATATAATGCGACAAGTTGCTCGGTGAACGTATATAAGAGCTTATACGGTCCTTAAGTTCGAAATAAGTTAACTATTCATATGTTATAATGCTTCCTGTGTTACTTGGGCGATAGAGACGGATTCGCCGTAGGCCCGCAGGCGTCAGGCCATAAGCTTGTATTAGACAAATGTTTTATTTTAATCTAGACACGCGGCAGCGGGTCAAGCCAAGTTCAAGCAAAGGAACTGGCTAGCCAGCGCCAAGTGTATATTACACGAACCACTTGGTGCTACTTTTGACCCTTCTATAACTCAAAACCTCTTTAACGTAAACACATAAAACTAGCCCAAATTTCATGAAGCTAGCTCAAACGGTTATAAAGATATGATGGTCAAAAAGTCGTAAATTTTAGCACTGACTGACTGACTGACATATAGTACCTAAATCTAACCTACTTCCAGATGACCTTGATGGATGAAATTTGGAATCCAGCTCGGTTATTGTGTGTAAGCGTAGGAAAAAATCTAAAAATAAAAAAGTTAAAAAATAGGGGGGGGGGTCCCTATACAAATTTTTTTTAATTGTATCGTTGGAACCGTTACAAGCAGATATTTGAAACTATCCCAATATATGTATTATTATATTTGCTATATAACAGAAATATAAAAGTAAAGTTAAGTGTCAAAAAAAAGTGGTGTACCCATACAAAAAACTTGTAATACGCGCTAAACGACCGGTCAATGGTGTGTCGTCGGCGGCGCGCGGCACCACATAATTATACACAGAACAGAAGTAAAGAGAATGTAGACAATAGCATAAAAAAGAAAACCCTGCAGCGGAAACGCAAAAAAAAAACATTAAATCTCAATACCTGCCTAGTTTTCTTTACAAAAAGTAATGATATCACCCCAAAAACATAAATGTAAAAAAGGAGAGCCAAGTTCAATACAAAAATTATGCTTGGCTGTGGGCTTCGCCGCAATAAGAGTGGAGACCTAAATGAGTGCCAAGTACTATGCAAAATCCAAATATGTATTTATAGGAACAAAATAACATTATGAACAAGTATTAAACTCTATTTCTTTGCTTTATTGGATACCTATATATAACATTTGCTGTTATTTAAAAATGTGAGATTTTAAAGGTTAGATTTGACTTGGCCAGTTTTTATCAGAATTTATATATATATGGCTTATAATTTTCGAGGTATCTAAAACATTAATCGGCAACTTTTCTAAGGCATATAATAATATAAATTGGCCGTGAATTAATATTTTTGCGACAATACTTTTTATAAGCGTCAAACATGTGGCATCATATAATTGAAAAAAGGCAGCAATATATAAAGCTGACCAAAAAATTTACCGGGAACTTGAAATAATAGGTTGGCAACAAAAATATTAACTTGGCATCTATAATTCAAAACAGGCTTGGTTTAAATATTAGTTGCCAGCTATTTGTTTCTACCTAATTAACCATTTTTTGGGTATCAATTGCTGGTATCATTTTAATTACGGGAGCACTAAAATTTGGGGAACTGGAATATTTTTAAGGTTCCGTACCAAAATGGTTTAAAAGGAAGCATGTGCTACTCTGTCTTGTCACAATGTCTATTTGCTCCGAAATTGCTAGATCGATTGAGCTGAAATCTTGTAGGTTGTATGTCCCCTGGTGCTTTAAGGGGGTAATTAAGAAAATTAAATAAAATGTTTTGCAAACCATAGGGTCATTATTAGATACCATCAGCGGGCCGTATGCTTGTTTGCCACCGTCGTGGTATAAAAAAAATGTCTGAGCGACCGGTATGCATGTTGGTTAGGTAACCCGGTTAGCGGACACATGTCCGCTTACTGACACCCTGTAGTGAATTTTGTTTTGCACTTCGTGTTTCACGTTATTTAAAAAACTAACCCTTTACTGTATACCAAGCCATTTCTGGCCGTTACAGCTTTCAACTTTATTGGTAGTGTGTAAATTAAGGGGCTTGTTTTGAGAATGTAAATTTTTATTTTTTGTCATAAATATCTTGTGGTGAAGTTAAGAATTGGACTCAAGAATAGTAGTTTATGTAACTGTTACGTAATAAAATGAGGGTCCTTAAAACATGAGTGTGGTTTTATGAAATGAGCCGCAGGCGAATTTCATAATAAGATCACACGAGTGTTTTAAGGCCTAATTACGTACAGTTGCATACACTGCTTTATCTACACTCATATTATTTATTATAAATGCCGTATTCGTAAACCATAGAATGGCCGCCACAGTACCGCCGTGGCCATCTCGATTGTGTCGGGCGTGGCCTACTCGATTGTGCCGGCGGTAGCGCGGGCGCGTGTCGCCGGCCGCGGGCGCGTGCAGTTGTACATTATGTTATCAAAACTCAGAGCACATCAATAATTGAGCATGAAACGTTAAAATTGCGGTACTGCCACAGATAAGAAACGTATCATAGTGAAATCGTTTGTTGTAATGCTGGTCATTGCCTACGGTTTTTGAACGCATTTTAGAGGACTTACAATATGAGTGTAGATAAAGAATATTATTAAAATTGTGTGATGTATGGAACCCTCGGGGTGCGACTCCGATTCGCACTTGACCGGTTTTTAGGGTTTCGTAGCCAAAATGGCAAAAACGGAACCCTAATAGTTTTGTCATGTCCGTCTGTCCGTACGTCCGTCCGTCTGTATGTCACAGCTATTTTACTCGGAAACTATAAGACGTATCTATATAGACGAAACTATATGCCGCTATTTAGTTATGTAGTTAAATTGCAGAAGAAAATATTTTGGGGGGTGGGGCGCTCCATACATGTAACTAAATAAGAAAAAGTTATTACTGAATATCAACATGTTGCCCATCAATCAATGGTTTTTTAAAAATAACATCGAGATATCTTTGAACATTTTGTGATTAAGGGTCGGGTATATGTGGGAGAATTTTCAGATTCTGTCAAAATACCCTGATTCACACACAACCAGACTTCACGCACACTACCACATTTTTGGCGGACAGATCATTGACCCCTCATATTTTTTTACAGGTTGCCATTATTAGTTGCATACTAATCACACCTCCTTTGTGAAAGTTAAGCTGTAATGTTTTCCTTTGTAAGAAGACAGAGAAATAACGTATTTTATCTTGCTTTCCTTGTCTATCCTGTTTATGTCACATATCGTCATATGTTATGGTTGATTTTAAATGATTAAATGACTTTGGTAATGCCTTATCGAGATACGCGTTTTAGAAAGTTAGCTAGCCGAACCGCGAACCACTTCGTTCGTCGAATCGACTATATGCATTACTCTCTTTCGAAAATGCAAGAGCGATAGAAACGGAGATAACGAAATGTCGAATTTCGAACTTCGCGGTTGGCCCGTTGTAGACTAGAAATCGCTTATAGGTAAAAGTGAACGGAAATATGTCTTAATAACTTCTTAAGAGTTGTTTCAATGGATTGTACTGTAAATTAGGTAGGTCTTTGCTTGCTTAGGTTGGCCTTGCTTTGTCAATTTTCCATGCAAATAAATCTAAATGTTATCCTACTATTGAATGAATAAGTTTTATTTACTAACTAATGTTTTGCATACCTTCGTGTGAATTTAGTTTTAGTCCTGGAGCCGGCCATACTATAAATTTATTAAAGGTCCAAATGGTCGCTAGTAGGTATGTGGGTGAAGGACACTTATTACCTTTTATGATAGAAAAACTTAGCAGACGAGTTTAGGATCATACTATTTATGAAGCGTTATAATTAGACTTCAAAACAAAACCTAGGGACAGTGTGCTTTACTACGTTACGACACTTACGACACATAAATAAAAATATATATTTTGTTAAACTGTTAAATATATACTTTGTAAAGTGTTGGTTTGATTGTCTGACATAATAAACATGTAGCCGAATTGTAAACAAGCTATTAGTTTTGTAAAAACAATACTTTTCTAAAAGTTGATTCACCCATATATTGCGCCAATTTGAAAATACCCTAAAACTACATTATGTAATTTATCTTCAAGCCTACCGCTCCAAATATTTGCGACACGGTATGGTGCACTTCAAATAAGCTACATACCAAATTTAAGACCCGTTAAGCGCTTAGGATTTAAAGAACATTTTAAAAAAATAATTGTTATTATATGATAAATAGCAAATGACTTTAAGCCCCTCACACAAATGTATTTAAATGGCTCAAACACACTTGCAGACGCATACATATTTAATTACCATGACATGACGTTTGATATGCCCTAAAAGTATACTATAATAAATCGAATATAATATTACTGAAGTCACAGGCGGGCGTAATGCCTACAATAATTTCCTGTCAGTCGCTTATAACTCGTGATGACTGATGACTGATAAAATGTCGTAAATATATTTTGATCCCATCCCTCCAAACTTTTCCACATGGTATTGGGCACTTCGAGTAACCTGCATTTCGAATTTAAAACCATTATTTTGGCCGGTTTGAACTTTAAGACCAGTTGAAATCACGAACTTTAGCTATGAAATAATTTTTGAGCCTGCTTTACCAAATTATTACTGTATATAGGACCTCTTAAACGAAAGAAATACTAAATTAAATAAATGTCGTTCCTCTGACCGGCTCGGTTTATACGTCCGTTTTCAACTGACATGATATAATAAAATTAATAACCCTTTTAAAATTATTATTAAATAGCTCAAACATACTTGAATATTTCATTTATAAGTCATAAAAAATTATTAAATATTTACATGTCTTCATCCTACATCCTACGTACGTTTTTTTGTTGACATCGTTTTTGACCTTAAGGTTAATTATGTTTTTGAGCTAGTACCTATTGTGACTTATTAAGCTTAAATTAATATAGCCACCAGTGCAGTAAAAATTCTATAAAAGGCCTTAAATTTGGTGACTGATTCATGCGTTTTTGACCTTAAGGTTAGATATGATTTTGAGCTAATACCTATTGTTACCTATTTAGGATAATTTAATAAAGCCACCAGTGCAGTACAAATCCTATAAACGGCCTTAAATTTGGTGACTGATTCATGCAAATCATCTGCAGTTCAGTCGCAGGCAACGCCGCTTTGCATGATTGTCAGTCGTGTCAAATTAAGCTGATCAAGCTCCTTATTTTGTCAAAAACGGGACTTAATCGCGTACACTTACTTTTATTATTTCCCTGACGTTTCGAGCGTGCCGTAACGCTCGTGGTCGCAGGCAGACTGGCGAGGAATTGTATCACAATCTCCTAGCTGCGCGGGTTTTTCGAACTACCCGCAGTTGGTCTCGATTATGCACATTCACGCTAGAGTTGTCACTTTGCCTACACACAACACTCACGACATCTGGTGGTTTGCAAATGCAAGCTCCCTTGTTAATAGATCAAGCAGTGTCTAGAATAATAAAAAAAAGAAAAGGGGTCGGGAATGGTCGGCTTCCGAGCTCCAGTCTGCTCTATACATATTTTTTGCCTACGATTAGGTACTAGGTCCAGCTTGACATCATTTCTATGGTCCTGTAGCCAAATGGCAAAAAACGGAACCCTTATGAATTCGTCATGTCTGTCTGTCTGTCTGTCCGTCCGTATGTCACAGGCATTTTACTCGGAAACTATACGACGTATCTGAATAAAATTTACACATAAGGTGTATTTTGTATGCAGCTACTTAGTTATGTAGTTAAATTTGAAAAAAAAAAGTTTTTAGGGGGGCGCTCCATAAAATTAAATAAATAAAAATATAACCAAATATCAACATGTGACACATCAATCGATAGGTCTTTCAAAATAACATTGAGGTTTCTACTATGACTATTTTGTGATTAAGTGAATATTTTCTGAAATAATCTCTTCGAAAGTCAGAAAAGTTGTGTACCAAGCGTATCTTTATTTATTTATTAACAAAACTAAACCTCTAATCCATAAGCAAACAACAATAGACTTCATATGAACATTACGGAATAACATGTGGATTATTAATAATTATTATTTTTCCATGGAATGTTGCAACAAACGAGAAATATTATCAAATCTAGATAAAAACTATTATCGTTCTTTACCTCTTTAAACTCAGGTGAATGTATTTTACTCGTTATGTGAGTTTCAACTCAATATTTTTTTAATTGCTTTACGTGAACCTTACATTTAGAGCAGTATATTGTTGAGTTATTTTCGTTGTAAGTGAGACAAGGGTACTCCTTTATCCATTTATTAATTGTTTTTCTTTTTGGATTAACCAAGTTTTACAAACGTGAATTAGTTGCAAAAATACAAGTGGCAGAAATGACAGTTAACTGTCATGCAATTTACTTTTAATCTAATCAAAAAGGTTAATGTTAAAGTCAGAAATGTAAAAGGTGACTGAACTTATCGATACCTGAAAAAGTCGATAAAATTCAACGTTCCAACTGTATTGACGTTTGATTTTTGCCATGAACAATTCCGCCCTCTGTTTATACGTATGAAGAACTAGCTTTAAACCCGCAACTTCGTCCGCGTATAATACGGTTCCTCATGCAGAGTTTCATATCCAATTTTATCTTCTTAACTAATTTTTGTTAATCCCCGAACCATCTTCTTAATCTATTTATACTTATAGCAATACAAACTTTCAACCCCTTTTTTACCCTGTTAGAGGTTGAATTTAAAAAAACGCTCAAATTACTTTTATTGTTTTTTAATTATTAGTAAACGTACGAAGTTTCAAATCTCTAACTCAACATTTTTAACCCAATCCATACAAAGTTTCAACCCCCTTTTTACCCCCTTAGGGGATGAATTTAGAAAAACCCCTTCTTAGTGGATACTAACGTTATAAAAACAACCTATTGTAAAAAATTCAGTTCTCTAGGTCAAACGGTTCGGGCTGGGCGTTGATTTAAGTGAGTCAGTCAGTCAGTCAGTCAGTCAGGACTTTTACGTTTATATATATAGATAATCAGACAAACAGAAAGTGATTTTGAGACGAAATTAACGAACTTAGGAAAGGCATCAGCTATCGTACGCAAGTACGCTGTGATGATTCTGATATTTGATACGCAACATGAAGTGAAAATTTCAGAATGTACTTTTTGGACTTATTTAGATTTTCTGTAGCAACTACCATTAGGAGGTTGTAGTACACGCTTGAGGCAACAAATAAGATTATTGTAGAAATCATACAAGTATATAATTGTGTACAATACATATACCATATCACACTTCGAAAGCCTAAAATTGGTGTATGTTTAAAAAACAATGAAAGTATTGCTGCAGGTAAGAGTTATTTCCGCAGACTAGATATGTATGTATAACTATATCATAAGAAAAAAATTTAGTTGTTCAACTATCATTATTGTTATTCGCCTTATATACGACATGCAGGTTTTATAAATTTGCCACCCTTTATCGGGGCCGAGATAGCGTAGCTAGAATCTACTTCAATGTTCATCTTAATATTTTTTTCATAAATAAAATAGACATTATTTTCGATATCTGCTTACCCGAATTAGTCGGAAATGACTACCATGACGATTTTGACAGAATTTTCCGTTTCCACCATCTTTGATTTTAAAACGGACCTTATTTTCGAAATCTATACCCCTGAATTAATCAAAAATGACTACCATAATGATTTTTACAAAAAAAGTGTATGACCGCCATCTTGGATTTCAAAATAGACATTATTTTCGATATCTGCTTACCCGATTTAGTCGGAAATGACTACCATGACGATTTTTACCAAAAAGGTGTTTGACCGCCATCTTGGATTTCTAAATAGACATTATTTTCGAAATCTGCACACCCGAATTAGTCGGAAATGACTACCATGACGATTTTGACAAAATTTTCCGTTTCCGCCAACTTTAAATTTAAAACCGTCCTTTTTTTCGAAATCTAAACCCCTGAATTAATCGAAAATGTTTACCATAACGATTTTTACAAAAAAAGTGTATGACCGCCATCTTGGACTACAAAATAGACATTATTTTCGATATCTGCTTACCCGAATTAGTCGGCAATGACTACCATGACGATTTTGACAGAATTTTTCGTTTCCGCCATCTTTGATTTTAAAACCATCCTTTTTTTCCGAAATCTACACCCCTGAAATAATCTAAAATGACTAGCATAACGATTTTTACCATAAATTGTTTGAACGCCATCTTGGATTTCTAAATAGACATTATTTTCGATATCTGCTTACCCGAATTAGTCGGAAATGACTACCGTGACGATTTTGACAGAATTTTCCGTTTCCGCCATCTTTGATTTTAAAACCGTCCTTTTTTCCGAAATCTACACCCCTGAATTAATCGGAAATGACTACCATAACGATTTTCACAAAAAAAAGTGTATGACCGCCATCTTGGATTAAAAAAAAGACATTATTTTCGATATCTGCTTACCCGAATTAGTCAGCAATTACTACCATGACGATTTTGACAGAATTTTCCGTTTCCGCCATCTTTGATTTTAAAACCGTACTTTTTTCCGAAATCTACACCCCTGAATTAATCGGAAATGACTACCATAACAATTTTTACAAAAAAAGCGTATGACCGCCATCTTGGATTTCAAAATAGACATTATTTTCGATATCTGCTTACCCGAATTAGTCGGAAATGACTACCATGACGATTTTGACAGAATTTTCCGTTTCCGCCATCTTTGATTTTAAAACCGTACTTCTTTCAAAAATCAATCAATCGAACTGTTACTTTCGTACCTGGGAAGCACACTCCTTGCATTGGACAAACGTCGGTCAATATAAAGGACGATACACCAAGAGAATTTATTTGTTATATTCAAATAAAATATCAACAAAAATAGAGTTTATGAGTTAAATCATTCACATGGGTTGTTGTAAATTTTATATAGGATAGAAGCGACTGACGCCATTCTCAGTTCTGTATTTAGTGGTCACTTCATGAGAAACTTCATAATGCGTATTGAACACACTTATTTATTTATTTATCATTATTCAAAACAATTACACAGCATTACAGTAAATCTAAGGCACTGCGAACTTCAAATTAAACATATAAAATAACTTAATATTGGTCGATTTAGGCTTCATAATGCGTAGTCTAGTGACCAGTAATCTGTTCGCAGACTTCGTGTGACTAGCTTGAAAGCTGTGAATGAATAGGAGAGATACCTGCTATTTATAGCTTCTTTGCTAGGATACCCATCGGATAATACCGTTTGTTTTGATGTTTTCTGTTTATTGCGTTTGTTTTTTCTGTGGTTAAGACGCTGAAAGACTAATAATAAAACAGGACAAGTGCGTGTCGGACCACGCATAATGGAGGGTTCCGTAGCTTTAATGGAATAAGAACCAGACTAATGCCAAAAGGTCGTTTCTGATGCCTATGGAAGAAGTTTTTTTGGTAATAACTCGAAATTGGCGAAACCGATAATTTTCAAAACAAGTTTCTTAGAAAGTATATGCTAACGTGCACCTTCTTAATTTTTTTCATATTTTTGTACTTACGGTTCGAAAGTTACAGGGGGAACGCAATTTTTTGAGTTTCGAAGCGATTATTTCTGAAACTTTTCACTTAATCACAAAATGTTCAAAGACACCTCAATATTATTTTAAAGACCTATCAATTGATGTGCAACATGTTGATATTTGTTTTTTTTTTTTAATTTTGTTACATGTATGGAGCTGAAAATATTTTTTCTGCAATTTCACTACGTAACTAAATAGCGGCATACAAAATACACCTCATGTCTAAATTGTATTAATATACATCCTATAGTTTCCGAGTAAAATGGCTGTGACATACGGACGGATGGACAGACGGACATGAATAAAACTGGACATGGCAAAAACGGAACCCTTATGGTTCCATTTTTGCCATTCTGGCTACAGAACCCTAAAAATGGATTGTACAGTCGACTACAAAGAGCTAGGCTGTATCTACTTTTTCACCTTAATCCGTTGTAATAAGGTTCAAAAGTGGATTCATATCTTTGTAGTCGACTGTATAATATCACAGCTATCACTTAATAAAAATGGATGTGAATAGTATAAATATCAATTATATAATCTATACAGTCATCTAACTTCATAGAACCTATTTGTTTCTCGTCTCTGCCGAAGGTTCAGGGTTGTAAAAAAAATTGACAAGTTGTTTTATTTATTCTTATTCTTATTTGGTTTTGAAATTGACATACAATTAATAGAATAATTTTGTCCAGGGTTTGAATTCGAAAAAGTAGCGCCATCCTGAAATGATGTGATTATCATCAATACAAAAGGCCGCAACGTTATTTTGTTCTGTTTATTTTTGATCACTTTGAAAATCGATATCTGAGGATCCGCACGGCTAATACCAATCTAACATCAAAATTGTAAAACGGCGACCATTTAAAATTTTGTACAATTTAATCCGATCATGTCGAAAATCGATTTCTGAGAATCCAAGAGACCTTTTAATGACAGGCATTAAATAAGCAGACAAACTACGACGTGTCCAATCTGCAAATTACTACTTTCTAGCTTCAGTAGTTTCGGCCTCGCTTTAATAAAAAGTATTCAACGCCGGTTCAACTCCTCTAGGGTTGAAAAGTTTGTAGTACAGTCAAGTGCAAAAATACGTATCGAAAAAATCGTCTCATAAATATGGTACTACGCACTTATTACAACGGAATAAGATACTATGGGACATATTTTTGAGTAAGATGAGTACACCCATATTTTTACACTTGACTGTACTACCCACTTAAAAGAAAAAAAACTTATTTATTTTTTAATAACTAGCCATATTGTGAGAGGTGATTAAGTAAGTCTTACTAAACAACTTTTTCTATAGGACCGACCCTGAAATCCAAAAAAAATTTTGGCGTCTGCATAGAAAACGTCAACGTCGGATCGGCCGAAATGTATGAAACAGCCAAAAAAATTTAGATTTCGGAGTTGACCCAATAGTAAAAGTTATTTAGTATGGCCTACCAAATCACCTCGCACAATATGGCTAGTCCTTAAAAAAATACACACTTTGTTTTTTTTTTTTAACTCCACAAACTTCGTTTTAAGTCTTCCGTCACCGTCACCGTCACCGTCACCGTCACCGTCATGTGACACCACCAGCCAGCAGTTCTGCTGCAAGGACGCAGAGGCGTTGGTCATACAAGGGAGGGAGGGGCGAGTAGGTTTGCCGAAATAGCTCAAATACACGCGCTAGTATGGTTCAGGCCGTCGGTCAAAGGTGTAGAGTACGGCGGATTAACGACCTCTGTCCGGACGTACCCACTCCGAGATAGGGCGTGTATCCGGGCTTCCTCGCGTGCTCTTCCCGTCGTCTGCCGCCCCGGGATGCTCAACTGTCCCTCCTGCCCGAGAAACCGGTGGGCCAATAAATACAGGATGGGACTGTCGGGTTTGTGCAGTCAAGGATATTTGGAATGACAGGAGGTAGAGCCAGACCGAATACTTGCATCGTGCCCAGCATGAGGAGGATAGATATATATTGTGTGTAAATATGTATAGAAGGGATAGTGACTGCGAGTACGTTGCGATACTTATTGTTTTTGCATAGATTTACGGTCTAGCCGGTGATCTGTGATCAATTCGTCTCATCCGGCTCGGATTCGGTGTCAGTCTCCGGCCGATTGTAGATCTTTTCAACTTTTTTCTTGAATAGGCTTCGGTTTTCAGCAATTGTATTCCAATAAGACGAGGACTTGTTGGTGTAACGTGTTATGTCATGGTTAAGTGAGTCGATCCATGTGAAAATGGGTCTGCCTATCTTTTTTTTGCTTTCTCTGTATTCCATTGCTGCGTGAAGGAGGTGCGGTTTAGGCCGTCGAAGGATGTGTCCATAATAGGAGAGCCGACGAACTTTAATGTATTTTGTAATTGACTTTCCTTCTAGGATTTGGTGTATCTTTTGTTTCGGGGGATTGTTTGAGACACCTAACATTTCTTTAAGTATGTGTCTTTCGTATTTTCTTAGCCTCGATCTGTTTCCACTTGTGAGAGCCATAGCTTTGAGACCGTATGTCATAGCGGGTGCGATGACCATTTTATATAAAAGCCTCGCTATTTTCCAATCAACGTTATACTTCTGTATGAACTTAGTTATAATTTTTGAATTCCGAATAGCCTTGTCGCATCTTGTTTTAATTGCGGCTCTCCTGTCGTGAGCCGCTGTTATGTGTGTGCCTAGGTACCTTATCACTTCACTTGGTTTTATTGGTACCCCGCCGAGGTTCCTTTGTTGTTGTTCGGATGTCGGGGGGCCAAATGGGTCTCTAATGATTAGCTTTGTCTTTGTCTCATTTATGACGAGGCCTACTGTGCTAAGCAGGGTTTTCAGTTTATTTATTACTCGGTCTAGTATTTCAATGCAGTCGCCAACCATTATAAGGTCATCTGCAAATGATAAAATTAAGGGGAGGGTGATTTTGTTATCCTGGTTTAGAGTGATCGCCTCATCCTCTTCTTCCAGGGTTTTCAGGACGTCGTCTATTAAAATCGTGAATAGCCTTGGTGATAGGGGGCAACTTTGTTTGACTCCTTTTCCTTTGATTACTGTCTCAGTTGTTTGTCCAACCCACGCTATAAATGTTCGTTCTCTCATGCATGCTGCGATAATTCTGTTTGTAAGAGGAGTACTTATTCGGCTAAGCAAGATGTCTCTTAGGGCATTGAGGTCTACGTTGTCAAATGCTTTTTCAATGTCTATAGCTACCACGAAAATCCTTTTACCTTGTCTCCAGTTGGTGTCCAGCACCCGACGGAGGGTAAAAAGATGGTCATCGGTGGACCTATTGTTTAAAAACGCGGTTTGATAGTTCCCTAGAGTTTTCATCTCCTTGTCCAATTTTTTAAGTAGGAAGTTGGCATATATACGATAGCCGACGTTACAGATAGATATCCTCCTGTAGTCATTTACGTCTTTAGGTGAAGTCTTTTTTGGTATTGGTACCTGTTTTGATATTAACCATTCCTCTGGAACTTTATTTTCCACCCATGCTTTCTGCATGACATTTGATACCTGGGCTATAAATTCTTGCGGCGCCGCTTTGTAGAGCTCTGGTGCGATCTGGTCCGTACCTGGTACTGTACCGTTTTTCATCCTCCTAATAATTTTAGATACTTCCTTCATGTCCGGTCCGTCTTCTATAGGTAGTTGATCGTTTTCGCATGCTGTCGTATCTATGGGTGCACCCTCACTCTTTTTCAATTCCGTTACCCAATTCGACATTGGAATAAAGCGGTTAGGGGTAGTTCGGTTTTCCGGTGCTTTTCTAAAGCCTTTCAGAAATTTATAAGTAAACTTCATCCTCATTGCCCGGGGTGCTTTGCTAAGGGTGCGAAAGAACCGTGTACTTTCATTGTGAAAATCCTGTACTTGCGCGGTGCGTAGCTGTTTGCGTGCTGTTTTAATTGTTATATCGAGATTGCGAGTATAAGGAAATTTATATTTCGTAAAAAGGGCTTTTTGGAGTCTGGCAAGAGCTAGTCTGCTTTCTCGCGAGCGGGCGATGCACAAAGGGGGAATAGTCTTTGTGGCCTGTTTAAGGATCTCGTTTAGTTCATTCCACGTTAGAGCCCTACTTGTACCATATTGACTGACTGTTGCTTCTATTTTAGCTGACAGCAGGCGTTGCACTTCTGTTTGGAATTCTTTGACAACTGCTAAGTCTTCTTTTAGTGCTTCGTAATTGATATTTCTGTAGTTAAATATGCTTTTGTTACTTTTAGTACGGCAGGCGTTATTTTGATTGCTATGTTTATTTTGGGCCCAGCTTGAGTTTCGTATTTCGCCCCAGACGAGTTTGTGATCTGTTTTGACTGATTTTTGCTGAGCACCTTGGATGTAGTGGAAAAACACTGGCCGTTGTAAGGTGGTTAATATGTGGTCAATCTGAGATGTTCGGGACCCCATTTGCCATGTCACTTTGCATGAAGGGCGTCCCCATGTCGTTTTTATGCATAAGTTATGCTCTTGTATAAAGTTTATAAGGAGATTTCCGTTGAAATTTGACTCGCTGTGAAATAGGTTATTTTTGGAGATAAGGTGAGTTAAATTTTTAACTTCTTTGGCCCCGATGTGAGCGTTGAAGTCGCCTAACACTATGGGAAAGGCCTTTTTTGGAGCTTGCCGTAGCAGGGTTCCTATTTTTGCGAGGCACGTGGCCGCACCGGCTGGCACGTGTGTGCAGACGATGAATATTTCTGTTGGTGTATCGTTGTCACCTATAAGGAGTTTTAAATGGGTGGCAATAATGTTATTATATTTTTTATATGTGTTGATTAATTCATATTGGACATCTTTTTGAATGAGTATAGCCACTCCTCTCGTCTCTCGTGGGCGCGGTCCCCCATGCAAGAGCCAGCGATAGTTGTTTGAGATGAACTCCCCGCTTGTTAAGTGGGTTTCTTGTAACGCTGCTATTGTAATATTACGAGCTGACAGTTCGTGGTCAATGTTGATCTTGTCTTGCAGTGAGGCGCAGCCTCTTACGTTCCATGTTGCTACGGAGACCGATTCACACGGTAGGTTCGGCCTGGCTTCGGGTTTGGGAGCGGTTCGTAGTAACCTTAACCCTGTCGAATCGACATTCTTATCGCTGTCGATTGAGCTGTTCAACGTGATTATTGCTGGATCTTGGGTGCCTATTAACAAGCTAGGACTTAATAATTCTCTGTGTTGGTCCGTTATTTTTGGTTGGCTACGATAAACTGCGCTTGAAGTTTGGTACTTCTTGATCGACTGTCTCGTGTTCGCTGTCTCCGGTGTGGAGTTTACAATCCGAATTGAGTCGTAGTGTTGATTATGGTAGTAGAGGTGTAGGGTTGCCATTTTGTGGGCCTCGTATATGGGAGCCTTATAGAGCAAGGGTGTTTGTTGGTCCATGTGTACATATATATTGAGCATGAAATAACTCGTAGTCGCTAGTAGGATTTCCTCGCCGCCCCAGAACCCGTCTTTGAACTGATTTTGGATATATTCCTCTACGAGTTCGGCGCAGGGGGGCCAGCTGATAATGGTAGATCCATTGTAGTCCGCTACACTTCCATTGAGCGCTAGTCGAATTTGATCGTCATCTTTTTCAGCATCTAGGTGATTAGCGAGTATCTCTCGGAGTTCCTTGTGGTCGACGTTCCTATCTAATACAATGTTTAGTTGATCTGCTATCGCTCTGTATAGGCAGTTGCCGTCTTTAGGTATTGCGTATATTTCCATTGTGCTGGCGGCTGTACGTTGTTTATCTTTTACTTTCGGGTGTCTTATTTAATTCACTTGCAGGTGATGACGTTGCACAACAGCATGTAACAATCACTGTACCTATTTACCTACGAATACCTACGCTGCGCCATAAAACTGGCAACTATGGTAACACCTGTAACTCCGCTTTATCTAATGATCACCTGAGCTACCACTAGAACGTAATTAGTAAGCTGTAAAGAGGTTCATTGTCACTATAAGTACCAGTAGCTGAGCTTTCAGAAAAAAGGAAAAGGAAAAAAAGACGTTTGGCACGTGGCACTGATGGGGAAGTACAAATAAAGATTAAAGTTACCTCAACAATGGGACGACCAGTTCACAACAATTAACTAGGTATGGCCACGTGCGGTCTCTGTCCCTCTGTTGCGTCGTCGATGAAACCCTTGTTTCTTAATGGTTTTTTTTTAAACTTAATGGTTTTAGTGACTTTGTTTCGGATCGGTAAATTAGGGTAGTGTCGGCGGATGTTTAATTGTGTTAAATATCTTCTGTGTTAAATATTTTTTATGATGCCTTAGAAAAGTGCCGGCTTGTGATGAGGAATATAAATGCAAAAGGGACCTCTTTGCGTCAATGATGCCGTTTGTCAAGCTTTGTTCCTTAGTTTTTTAGCTCCCAGATGTTGCTTCTTTAATAGTTTTGGGAATGGTGTAATAAAGCAAAGCAAGGATTTATATTTTTACTGCGCTCCGCCTTTTTGTTTTTAGAAAATGCGGCGCTATTCTCTTGGAAAGTATTATGCAATGATCCTTTATTGTGTTGTTTGTACTGTCAGGGTTCCCAGACGAGCTGGTCACCAGATGTTGGTGGCTAGCTAGCTTTCTCTTGGTTGTTTTGCTTTGAACACGCAAAAAATTATGACTAGCAGAAAGGCGGAACTGTCCCTACGTCTAATGTAGTAAATATTGAATATCCGTTCAAAATGTGTGAAGTATACGTATATCTAAGTGTATGTGTGAGTATATATATATTTGTATTCAGATGACAGTGTCCATTGGTACAAACAAAAATAATAACATTACATGCAAAAAATTATGATGTATGATATATTGATGATGACCACTTTTGATCGAGCCTTGGGTTCGTTTGGTAATCGTCGTTTTAAGTTAGGGTCAAACTGTTAGGTCGTCTTTTTTTTGTACCCATCGGCCCACACTGGTTAGTCCTAGAGCTATCGCTTTGATACTTATTTACTATTCGCGTCTCTCTATTTAACAGCCGTGTTTTTATTAGTACCTCTAGGTAGTTATTATGATCCTCTTAGTAAGCCCACCTTATTGATATTTCACGTAAATGGGTATTCTGTAAGGATTTTAGCCGGTATTTAAAAAGAAACCGATATAACGCGATATTTCCAATTATTTTGTGGGATTCATGCGACACTCTATGTTCCCTGTAGGCATTGGCACGGCGTGACTAGAGTGCTTGGCCAAATACTAGATAAAGGACGAAAAGAGAACGACAACTTTCCGGCCTTTTAGTACCTCTGGAGTAAAGAACGGTTCCCAATTAATCCCTGATTCTAGAGCGTTTTCGGATTTAATTTGCGATAGTTATGCACCGCTTGGGATTAGTAAGCGTTTTTGTTGTAAATTTGGTTTTCCTGAAGTGCGGACAAGCTGGCGGATTTAGCCGCACCGCAACGCTATTGCTTGCGAGCTGCGTCTACGCGCCAAATTGTTATATTTACCTAATAGGTGTTAATAATATGGGAATAAGGAATAAATAATCGTGTCTGATCCAGTACTGGCTTATATGACTAGTATGTCTGCATGTATATTGCTCATTTTTTTGGTAAACTATAGAGGCTGGGTAAACCTATTTGATGTTGAAACGGCTACTTATGGACTTTGTATACTTATGCACTCTCCCCGTATGCGAGCCGTGTCTCGCGAGAAGTTAAATAGCTCTTGAGCTGCAGTTGGTTTTGTAAGGTACAAAACTTGGGAGCTTTTGTTTATTTATTTAATTAATTGCTCTTATTTGAGCTATAATTATGTGGACGAATAATAGCGTGTTTGCTATTGTGACAAAATTAAACGGACTTGTGCGAGCATGCGTTATAAAGTTTACGTTCTGGGAATCAGTTACTCGTATGTAACATGGGCAAGTTAGATTATAATGTGTGGGGGCCTGTATGTTAACGATGGTCAGTACAGGAACGGGCTCACCGAGTTTGCCAGTGTAGAAGATGTAGATCGCGCCGCGTGTCAGCAGTTGGGCGAGTGGCGATGGTAGGCTGCGGGACGGCTACACGCAGCTAGCACGGTTGGTGTGAACACGGCGTCAGTCACTTAATATCACTCACTGGAGCACTTAAATATAATAAAGACGCGAATAACGCGATGCACTGTTGTAAATATGTACACTTAAATAGCAAAATGCAGCACTGAGTTGATGTTCGGTCGCGCAGACTTGAGCTTGCCTATAGTATGCGCACTCAGGTCACTTTTGTCAGCGAAATTGCGTTAACATCTGGTACAAGACGTCTATTGTTTCGTGGGGCTCCGGGACGCGTCCGCTCGGTTTGGGATCCCAAACGAAACTCAGTCCACAAACTTCGTTTTAAGTCTTTCACAAATTATCTATTTTGTGAAAGACCCCTTTTTAGCCCCGTTAGGAGTTGAATTAAAAGAAACGCTAAAATCACTTTTATTATTTTAAATTAGCAGTAAACTTACTCAGTCTCGAATTTAAACTTATAAACACCACACAAATAAGTTTTCACCTCACTGGCTCGGAAAGCTCTTTTTTATTCTTTAAAAACAGATAGCAAAACTGTGTTTTATTCACAAGAGTGCAAAGAATATTTGAAATTCGAACGTGATATTAGTCACTTTTTAAACATAAGTAATAACATGTAAAGGCCACTCCAGACAGGACAATCTTCGCCCATCTGATCAAATCAGGTGCTGTGGACGCAAAAAATATTTTATATTTAATTGTATTCAATTAAAAACATTTAGTATAAACAATTTTATTTCATGATTTCTCTATAAAACGCTTTAAATCTTTCAGGAAATATTATTATGATCGATCCATTTTAATTGATGAACTACCTGTCTCAGAATAATTCGAAAATTGTGCATTGTTTTTGTTTTATCTGTGACATGTAACTTTTACGTCTATTTTATTCAATAAATTGTGACATTTTTATCATTATGATAAAATATTTAAAATACAGATACATCTGCGCTGGTAACACAGCGCAGGCGAGGCACGACCCTTGCGCGTGGTCGGGATCACTTCTCTTCTCCGCTCCCGTAACCGACCAATCGTGATCGTTCTCTGGCTCATGCGCGCCATATTTAAAACAACGGTGATGAGTGTTTGGAATAAATTAAGTAACAACTTATTTTAAAAGGCGATTTATGCAAAGTTGAGCTAAAAAGTGCGCATTATGAAAATCCCAAAACATACTTACTTATTTACAAATTTTTATTGGTAAATAATTTACACTCTCATAAAACCCACCCTCCGGTATAAATTATAATGTGATTTATTATCAGTATATATAATTACTGTATTTAATTATTAATCATAAAAATTTTAGCCAATTACGATTTAAATGCACTGAAACATGCTCAATAATAAAAAAACTCTAGGTCAATTGACTATAAATAAGGAACCCATTTTTATTTTTTGTGCCATTCGTGGTCAATATTATAAAGCAAATCTTAATGTATATTTACAATAAAACAAACGTTAATTAATATTTTTAAGTAATAATCTACGAATTTTTATATTTTTAAATATTTTTTTATATATTTATATAAGTAAAATTTATTGAGATTATGTGTCGACGTAATCACTAGATTTATGATACGTCTGCTACATAAAAAAAAACTGCTATTATTAATTATTTCCAATTCGCCATACTAGCCGACCGTATAATGACTGTACTATTGTACATGACTGTAAAACTACGGAGAAGTTACTATTATTCTTAAAGGACATGTACTGAATCAATTTCATTCGTTTGTTAATACTTAGTCTTCTCGCTGGATGAGTCAGGGCTTATGTTAGCTCTACATACACATAGGAGGAAGTTGTTTCATTATTTCATTAACCACGTTCTATCTCTAATAAGTTAGTTAAGCTTTAGATCAATTTGACGTACTTTATTTATCCCATACAGAAATTATTACTTGGCTTGGTTGATGACATGCGATAAATAATATTTAAACCAGGGGGGTGATTTCTCTCGAATCTGACGTTTAAAACTCTCTAAAACTAACGACCTTCTAGCCTAGTCGGTAGTGACTCTGCCTACGAAGCAGGAGGTCCCGGGTTCGAATCCTGGTCAGGGCATTTATTTGTGTGTTTATCACAGATATTTGTTCCTGAGTTATGGATGTTTTCTATGTATTTAAGTATTTATCCATATTTATCTATTATATATATCGTCGTCTAGTACCCATAACACAAGCCTTATTGAGCTTACCGTGGGCCTAGGTCGATTTGTGTAAGATTGTCCTAGTAGTATATTTATTTATTTATTTAAAACGATGAAATGGTGTTTTAAAAATAGCAGCGATAGGAATTTAAGATCATGATTATTTGATGATCATCATTTTCGAGCTTAATATTTGAACGCTCTAAGGTCAAAAATCACCCCCCTGTTATTTTATATTTTGACCGTGGTTGAAATGAGTAACTCTGACAATCGATGGTTATTCTCAGCCAAATAGTGTACGAGCCCCGATGCACATGGTTTCGTCTACTCAGAGCATTTTCTTAGGCTCTTCCATTTGTTAAAAGAATAGGTTTAGGTCAAAATTCAACACCGTTTTAAAATAATATTATAATACTTAGATTTTTCATGTAAATATCCTACTGATGGTTCCGGACACCATGTTTAGCTTAGTTTACTGTATTTTAGATGCATGTAAATATTATATATCGTAAAACGGAACACCGTTATTAGCGACAGTTTTTAGGATAGTTTTTCGAATCGTTTTTGACATTTAGAAAATGCCAGTTGAAGGTAGATCGTTCGTTGGCTGCTCGTTGCCGTGCGCGCAAGCTAATTCGTCGCGCGAACCAAAAACACCCAAAATAACCGAATTTGTGTGATCAAAATCCTCGCCGACCAGCTGTTCACCGTGCAGGAACGGGGTGAATTGGCTCTCGTCGATTTGCTTTCTCTGGCACTGATATACTATTTCGTTTTCGTAAACTTTCGCTAAATACAATTCCCTACTCGAGGGCGATTGTACATTTGGTCCATCGACCGCGGATCCTCCTAAAACCGAGAACAGCTAACCTGTCTCGGGGCCAGGAGTGACTTTGAACCATTCTCGTTTCGTTTCGTTTACAACTGTCGCTAATCTCGTCTCGTTACCATTTCGATACTTTCATTTTCGTTCGTTTTCGTTTCGCATAATATACAAGATTATAGATCTTATCCTATTAAGGCTAGTAAATATCACAAAGTAGCAACAAATTCGCAGTCATCATTCCAACAGTAATACGCAACTATTTGACTGCGCTTACCTATCATTTACATTGAGTATACCTAAAACCTAATTATCTTATTGTAATTCAGGTATTTAAACTTAACTTAGTAGTAATTATATTGAAATATGTCGATAATTTAAACAGTTCAGATTGATGATGCAACCTATTATACGACCAAATTGAGTGTGCATTTGAGTTTGCTTTGTTTGCTTGAACCGTGAATACTTCTAAAATTAGTCGGGTAATAGTGTACCGCGTGCCGTTTCTTTGATAACCTACTAACAAAAGAAATTCCAACTGTTTGATTTGGTGACTTTAAAATAGCGATAATTATCATTAGTTATTGTTATTTTGTAAAGTGAGTATCACGCAAATTTTAATAAAGTAATTAAATAAAAATAGATACTTAGACATATTTATACCTATACATATTTGGTCGATACAAATATCGTGCATTATTATTGAATAATGTTCACAGATAGTTGTCCCTTAATATTCGCATAGTTTTCCTTATCAATAACGTGTTACCTATCCATTCATTATTTTCATGGATATAAATTAAATAATCATAGAATTTGGCACAAGGTATTCTCGAACCTAACTGCAACTAATTAAGGTCTATTTTCCAACGCTATCGCTTCGTACTACGGTTTCGTACTTAAATTTTTTGTTGTCGTTGTTTGTTAAATGGGTAAGTACGTTAAATAATTAAGTTAACAGGTGCATTTCTTTGTTTCGTTAATTATCGTCGTAATAAAATTTATCTTCGCTTTGCACGTCTTACAGTAAAATAAACTCTTTGCATTATTATTTAACTTTGTACGCACCTTGTAGATTTCGCAGTGCGTGAACCTTATTTCATAGGACTTAAGGTTGAAATTTGTTTGTTGTACCATTAGTATCGCTGGTAGAAATAGTTTTGTTTACATTTAGTTAACGTAACTAGACTTATTTAAAAACTAGCTGTGCCCGCGGCTCCGCCCGCGTGGAATTCGGCCTATGTCAGTAAGCGGCTAATTCACCCCTAATTTCTCTCCCGCTACCCTGGAGGCGGAACTTGAAGTAAAGTTGACAGATGGATACGCTAGAGGACAGTAGTCCTAAAAAAAAAATTTTACAATTACCACTACTTAAATGAATCTATCTCAAAAATTAATCCTTTTTTTATCGTATAATTTTTTTTTGGCATGATTTAAACGACAGAGTAGTAGGTGTATATCGAACGATACAGGACCACTTTTGTATTTATACGTTCATGTCCACGGCAAATATCATCCAAATCGATCCTCCCGTCAAATCAGTCTAAGCATGAAAGGTAAGAACAGGCGCGGTTGAAATTTGGGGTGCGGGTTGGGGGTGGGGGGGGTCACATATGCAGAAATGATTTTTTTCTATTTGACGTGCACTTTTAGAGGGGGGGGGGTGGACCCCCATATGGATGACCCATGCAAATTTAACTCAATCGAGTGTAGTGGCTACCCCCCCTTTTAGACGTTGAATTTTTATAGGCTACGTATCAGCTGGCTGGGGATTTTCTTGAATTGGAATTAGTAATCCTTAAGGGGAGATTTCCGGGATAACAATGCAAAAAACCGGCCAAGAGCATGTCGGGCGATGCTCAGTGTAGAGTTTCGCAGATGCCGCCCTGTTGCAAATCATCCGTTCAAAAGGTCGTTTATTAAGGGATATTTGGCGGCGCTTACGTCATTTTACTATCCGGCACTTCTTTTCACTATGCGTTTTTGACTGATAATTCAAAAACGGCTGAACCGATTTTATTCAATATAGATTTTATTGAAAGTTCTTATCAGGCCTCACCAAATTTCAGCTTTCTAGTACGAATGGTAACTGAGCTAGACCGCGGACATCAGACGGATGGACATGGCGAAACTATAAGGGTTCCTAGTTGACTACGGAACCCTAAAAAGAGATAAATAGTAGTGTATGTAACTGTTACGTAATACGGCCTAATTATGTACAGAAGCATACACTGCTTTACCTACACACATTAAAAATCCATGGCGGTCATTCTGATGGTTTCATTAGAATGACGCGCGCCGGCGGTCGGGGGGATTTTCATTACGTTACCGTAGGTAATGAATTTTCATACGTTTTTACCACACTGTCACAGATAATATACTGATGTTACGTTACTGGTTGCAATAATGGTGGTAATTACATACATACTCACTTTTACTTTTCACTACACTTCACTTCACTTCACTTTATTCTTTTTTCTTTTTTTGTGCCTCCTAGCACAGGTTATTTTGTAAATAACTTACAAGGAGACGCCGGTCAATATATGATATAGGTATGTACGTGTTGTTAAAGAAATAAAGAATTTTGTTTTTTTTTTTGTTCTATTTTATATATTTTTTATTTCATTCCATTTTACATGTTTCTCAATCGTATCATATGGTGTCGCGTTTTCGTGACGTGACGGTCACGTGACTTTTTTTCGCCTAGCCCCCCATCCGGGAACTGTCCGATAAGGAACTTCGTTCCAAAACTACCACCGGTTCTAACCCTACACCTCTGGCCCAAGAAGTATTATGACCGAAAAGAAACTCAACGGGACTTATTTTTTTCAAAACAGTAATACATTATTAGATCTTAAAGATACAAAATAATGCGTAGTTCTCCAAGAAGACATATCAAAACAGCTTGAGAGACAGATAATGTACCTATTGTTTAATTATAAAGAAAAATAAATCCTAATCTGACTGCTTCACAAAACGTTTGATATGTTTTCCTACCTAAACGGTGTCCTATAAATGTTAGATGATTTCATAGCCTTCCGTTATTTTGATTTTATTTGTTATTTAGAGAAAAATTAACCTCATCAGTAACCCTTTCAATCTGCATCATAAAATACGGCACGTTATTTTTTGTCACATTTGACCGGTTCAAGTTCCGACTGAGGCAAGCGATTTTTCATAAATCCATAAATGCAGAATTTATTGTTTTTAAAAACAAAGGAAAGTCTCCTTTACACAGAATGTGCTATTTACAATATTTAAGGTAGTTGCCATCCATGTGGCATTCGATCTTTCCACCCGGTATAGTCCTCGAACTTGCAATAACCCTTTGACATTCATGACATTTTCAAATATTTCTTAAGAGCGGGTAAGGGTAAAGATATAGATAGTTTTTATTGAAAGTACCTTTCAGGCTTCACTTCCATTATTTTTTTCAAATTTTTTGGACCTACGGTTCTAAAGTAAGATGGGGGGGGGAGGCTTTTTTGAAGATGAAACTATCCTTTGTCCTTTCTCGAGACCCATACTATCTCTATACCAATTTTCATCTAAATCAGTTCAGCGGTAAAAAATTCCTCATACCAACTTCCAACCCCCTTTTCACCCCCGCAAGGGTTTGAAAACTATCCTATGACGTTTCTCGAGACTCAAATTATCTCCATACTCATTTCTATCTAAATCGTTTCAGCGGTTAAAAATTCTCCATACAAATTTTCAACCCCATTTTCACCCCCACCAGGGTTGATTCTCGGGATTAAAACTTTATATTATCCTTTCCCGGGACTCAAACTATCTCTATACAAAATTTCATCAAAATCCGTTCAGCCGTTTTCACGTGATGCGCGGTCAAATAAACAGAAAAACAGATAAACAGACAAACAGATAAACAGACAAACAGATAAACAGACAAAAATTCTAAAAATTGTTAGAACGTATTCTGTTATCGATTCTAAGTATCCCCAGCCAACTTTTTTTCGATTATCTTCCATGTACAGACTTTCGACCCTCTTCAGCTTTATTATATGTATAGATAGATAGATAGATATAGATGTCGAAAGCACTGGCCCGCCGAAACTTGCAATTAAAACGTGAAATATCAATCAAACGAATCGATGAATGCTTGGCGGCCGGGTTGCAAGCTAAGGTGGATTCCTCGCGATTACCTTTGTTTATGTCTCGATTTAGCAAAATAGATGGCTATTGTTCTAGCTTTGAAACACACCACTTAAAGATTATTTCTGAAATAACGGAGGTGAATGAATTGGATCAAGAAGATATTATACGTCAAGATTTCGATGACAAATATTTCCAAATAATCGAAATTCACACTTCACTGTCGTCAGCGACCCCTATCGAGGGCGAGACGAACAGGACCAACTTGTCTGTTAAATTGCCCCGTTTAAACCTTGTTCATTTCGATGGTAACATTAAATCATGGGGTACCTTTTATGACATGTTCAACACAATGGTACATCAAAACAAACTATTGTCGAATATTGAAAGATTCTCAATTTTAATTTCACTTCTTTCGGGAGAACCGTTGCAATTATTGAAGGGATTTCCCTTATCGGATAACAATTATTTAGATGCTTACGCAGCTTTGATCGATCGATACAATAACAAACGGAAGTTGGCTTTTCGTCATTGGGAAGAAATACAAAATGCTTCGTTGAAATCGAACTCGCCTAGCGAGTTACGTCGACTCGTAGACACATTCAAAGAAAACATTGCGGTTTTGAAAAACTTGAGATTCATCGTGAACGATTGGGACTTCCCATTGTTTTATTTATTAATAAACAAACTGGATCAAGACACCCGTCGTCGTTTTGAGCTACAAAATGACAGTAAGGACGTGCCATCGTTTGACTCGCTATTAGAATACGTCAGTAAGGCCGGCCGAGCGTTAGAGCTCGCCGACCTCACGGAGGGCCCCGCGGCGCGCGCTCCGGCCACATCCGCGCGCACCACGCGCGCACAGGGCGCACCGCGCACCAGCGCCTGGCGCCCCGCGCAAGAACGTGCACCTGCAGGAGCGACTTATAAAACGCTAGTTGCCACTAACGCCAACCCAATCGAGTCGTTTTGCGTGTTGTGTAAATCGAATCATGCACTAGCTAAGTGCGATGATTATCGAAACAAGACGCCTCACGAGCGTTTTGTAGTTGTCAAGGACAACCGACTGTGTATGAATTGCCTACGTTCTGGGCACGTAGTAAAATCCTGCCCATCGAAGTCTCGCTGTCAAAGATGTAATGTCGCCCATCACACTACCATACATTTCGATGTCGATGGCGGCAATTCCCAGGTCAGCGGTTGTTTTCCGGCTGGAAGCAACGTTGATACCTCTACCTTATCGTCGTCCTCGCGCCGCGAGAACCCAAGTCTCGTGTCTGACAAACCGGTCACCCTTCTTGCATCCGATGCAGCACCCACGGGTCGCATTTCTCTTCTTGCCACTGCGTATGTGGAAGTACGGGATACATTCGGTAACTACCAAAAAATTCGCATTTTGATTGATAATTGTAGCCAGTCCAATTTTGTTACGCATCGTTGCGCGCAACGCCTTGGACTGCCGATCCGCCAAAAAACTACTTCTATCGAGGGTATTTGTGAAACGTCCGCACTGGCAAGTTCCTATACCACTCTTAACATTCGTAATATGAAATCCAATTTTGAAATGTGCATTGAAGCATTTGTTACGCTCAAGGTCTGTAGCGATCAGCCTGCAGAAAAAAAATTACATAGATCGATTGTCATACCTAAACGACATCGAACTCGCCGACCCTAATTTCGATAAACCTGGTTGCATTGATGTCTTAGTGGGAGTGGATGTCTTTTGTCTAATACTCTTCGGTAACGATTGTGAGGATGGACCCTCCGTTCTTGAAACCAAACTTGGTTGGATTGTCATGGGAAAGGCCCCTTGCGCACCGTCCCATTCAAAAACCCCGCTCTTCTGTTCTATCGAATCTCTCGACACCCAAATTCGGAAGTTCTGGGAAATTGAAAGTCTCCCCAACTCTTCGCCTCTAAGCGACGACGAAGTAATGTGTGAGAAAATATTCACGTCAACTCACGCACGTAACTCCAACGGAAGATACATCGTACGCTTACCGTTTCGAACTATCGATCCTCGTTTTGGCGACTTGCGCGCCCTCGCCGAGCGCCGCCTGCTCTCCCTCGAGAGAAGGCTCTCTCGTGAACCGGAGCTCCGCAAAGACTGCAACAGTTTTATGCGTGACTGGACGCTGGTCACATGGAACCAGTTGCACCTCGATCAGACGGGCGTGCTTATCATTTAGCACACCATTGTGTGCTCAAGCCCAGCAGCACAAGCACAAAATTGAGAGTGGTTTTCGATGCTACAGCACAGCCTGCAGGAGGCCCCTCTTTGAATGACCAGTTGCTCCTTGGACCGAAACTACAGTCTGATCTTGTTTCGATACTACTTCGCTTTCGTTTACATGCAGTTGTCTTTACAGCTGACATTCGTCAAATGTATCGTCAAATTTCAGTAGCTCTCTCCGATCGAGACGTTCAACGCATCCTGTTTAGGTTCTCACTACAGGAGCCTATACAAGAATTTCGTCTAAACACCGTGACCTACAGCATGTCGTCGTCTAGATTCCTCGCAATTCGAGCCCTCGTTCAATTGGCCACTGATGAAGGTAACGAGTACCCTCACGCGGCTGATGTTCTCAAACGTGACATTTACTTTGATGACGTAGTGACAGGCGCTGACTGTGTCGAATCAGCTCTTGAACTACAATTACAAATCATCTAGATTTTGGAGAAAGGATGTTTCGACTCCGCAAGTGGTCGAGCAACTGTCCCGAACTGCTCGAGAATCTCGATCCAGCTCATTGTCATGAAAAGACACTCTCCTTTGATTCGGAGCCAACATCTCCGGTTAAGGTGCTCGGTATGGAGTGGAATCCATCCATCGATGCGTTCACCTTCACGGTCAACGCACTTCATGAGAAGTGTACGAAGCGCAACATTCTTTCGGAATTGGCGCGCATATTCGATCCTCTTGGGTTTCTGACACCCTTGACTCTCTCATTCAAACGCATAATCCAAGAACTTTGGACTCTCGGATTGGATTGGGACGTGTTAGCACCCCCCAACATCAGTCAAAACTGGCTTCGTTATCGTTTGGACCTGGACATGTTGTCCTCTCTCGAAATACCTCGATTCGTTCCATCAGCGAAGTCCTGCAGTGTTCAACTGCATGGCTTCTGCGATGCCTCAGAGGCGGGATACTCAGCTGTTGTTTACTTTCGTATTGAACACGGTGATCGCAGCGTCACCGTGCATTTGATAATGTCGCGTTGTAAGGTATCCCCTTTGAAACAGACTTCGATTCCTCGTTTGGAGCTCTGCGCCGCAGTATTGCTGACAGATCTCGTTGAACACGTAAAACACGTCTACGGTGAAGACGTCACATTTGAAGGTGTATATTGTTGGCGTAAAACACGTCTACGGTGAAGACGTCACATTTGAAGGTGTATATTGTTGGTCAGATTCCACAGTCACGATCTCCTGGTTGCGTTCGCCATCGCAACGATGGAAGACTTACGTCAGCAACCGCGTGAGTCATATTCAAGAAAGAGTTCCTGCTGATCATTGGCATCACGTTAAGTCCGAAACTAATCCGGCGGACTGTGCCTCTCGCGGAGTAACGGTTCGAGAACTCGTCAATCATCCCTTGTGGTGGACAGGCCCCGCTTGGTTGGCTTTGGACAGCAGGACCTGACCGAAATCACCGTCCTCTATTGAAACGCCATCGGATTTGTTGGAGGAACAGAAGGTTCCCAAGCAAACTTCACTCTTAGTCGCCGTCAATCAATTTGACGATTTTTTATCAAGACATTCGAGTCTCAACAAGACTAAGCGCATTGTCGCTTATATTCGTCGTTTCGTGCACAACTGCCGCAACCCTCGCGAGCGACGCGTTGGTCCACTCGTTCAATCGGAACTTGATCTTGCCATAACTGACTTAGTAAAGTTATGTCAAGAAAAGGCATTTTCCAACGAGATTAAGCTTCTCAAAGAAAATAAAAAACTGCCTAAGAAAGCTTAGTGTTTTCGTCGACAAATGCGGTTTGCTGAGGGTGGGCGGTAGGCTTGTCCACTCTGAACTTGACTATGATTGCAAGCACCCTTTACTGCTACCCAGTCAGGACCGTATGACTCATCTCGTTATCGATCAAGTACATAATGATAATCAACATCCGGGGTTACGCACGCAAAATTTTTTGATCGCGCAAAACTTTTGGATCCTCGCTTCCAAACGCGTAATTAGTTCTCGCTTGTCTAAATGTATTAAATGTTTTCGCTCTAATCCAAGACCGTTAGTGCCCCGTATGGCTGATCTCCCAAAAACGCGAATTTCGCAAGTGAAACCTTTCTCGTGCATCGGCATTGACTTCGCGGGTCCCTTCCCCACGTATATCAAACGCTATCGTGGAGCTAGGCCGTTTAAGACACACGTGTGTCTATTCATTTGTTTTGCGACAAAGGCGTCTCATATTGAACTCGTTATAGGACTGACAACCGAAGCATTTCTTGCTGCCTTGTGTCGATTCATCGCTCGTCGTGGTCGTTGTCAACGCATCCATTGTGACCGAGGTACAAATTTTGTAGGCGCTTATAACGCGTTACTGCCTCTTATGCAAGATGCAGCCTCTCGTGAAAATATCGAGTTTTGTTTTAACCCTCCAGCCGCGTCCCACTTCGGCGGTCTGTGGGAAGCGAACATCAAATCTTTTAAAACGCATCTAGCTCGCGTCGTAGGCAGTCAGATCTTGACATACGAAGAATTCCTGACGGTGGCGGCCCAAATTGAAGCGGCGCTAAACAGTCGTCGCTCTGTGAAATGAGCTCTGATCCCAATGACATGTCGGTGCTGACACCCGGACACTTTCTTACTTTAGAGCCTTTAACATCACTCGTAGAAGCTCCAACCAGCGACTCAAACATCTCGGTTTCGAATCGCTGGCAGCTTATCCAAAGACTTCATCGCGATTTTTGGAAGCGATGGCATTTGGAGTACTTGCATACACTAAATCAACGCGCTAAATGGCACTCGGACGCTGATGAACCCAAGATAGGCTCATTAGTGTTAATTAAAGATGAACAACTGAAGCCTCTCAATTGGTCTCTTGGTCGAATTGTATCGTTGCATCCCGGCAAAGACGGGATCTCCCGTGTAGCTACTGTTCGGTCACAATCAGGTCTACTACAAAGACCCCTGGTGAAGTTGTGTCCGTTACCTATTGATTAATTTACTTATAAAATACTTCGTATTTTGGTGGGCGGAATGATGGTTCCGGACACCATGTTTAGCTTAGTTTATCTGTATTTTAGATGCATGTAAATATTATATATCGTAAAACGGAACACCGTTATTAGCGACAGTTTTTAGGGTAGTTTTTCGAATCGTTTTTGACATTTAGAAAATGCCAGTTGAAGGTAGATCGTTCGTTGGCTGCTCGTTGCCGTGCGCGCAAGCTAATTCGTCGCGCGAACCAAAAACACCCAAAATAACCGAATTTGTGTGATCAAAATCCTCGCCTCGACCACCACATCATCAGCTCGCCCAGGGAGAGAGTCGGTACCGACCAGCTGTTCACCGTGCAGGAACGGGGTGAGTTGGCTCTCGTCGATTTGCTTTCTCTGGCACTGATATACTATTTCGTTTTCGTAAACTTTCGCTAAATACAATTCCCTACTCGAGGGCGATTGTACACCTACACTATAAATGCAAAAAATACGAGTCATATCATTCTGAAAATTATTTAAAAAATATGCTTTTGGCCAAATATTTTTATTACAAAACAAAGGGTGAGTGAGATATGAGGGTTATTTTTAGGGAAAGCGACACGGCATAGCTGTATATGTAATGACGGTAACCGTTTAATTTTGAGTCTACGAGGTGAGATGTGCAATAGGAGAGCACAATTTTACTTGGACAATAGTTTTGGAAATCCTTTGCCTCAGCAACAAAAGTCTTTTTGTGTTTCAATTATACAAAATTAACTACATTAAAAATTAGTGCTATTGGCCCTATTTAGTAATCTTTAGAAGTAAACGTGTGATATTATTAAAATAAATGTAAAAATTGCTTGGTACTAGACGAATTCAGTTGCATCGGGGCTCGTAGATAACCTCAGTTGTCAATCATTATAAGCCTTCACACCAGGGACCGGAAAACCCCTCTTCAGGCTTAAGCCTATCGATTCGGTAACCCAATCAATTTGGTAACCTCATGATATGGTAACCCTATCATAAGGTTACCCAATTGTAATGGTAACCTTATTGAAGTGGTAACCATAACCTTTAATAGAGTTAAGCTCAAAACCCTATCGCGATAGGGTTTTTGTTAAAGGTTTTCATTGGGTTATGGTAACCTTATCATCAGTTGTTTGTTGCTTTGCTACATTTAAACTAGCTCGCTACTCGTATAGAGCTCTGATCGTAGTCGCGTTGCTGACGCATGAATTTTGGATATTTATGATATCATTTATGAATGTTTGGAATAAAATTTTTTCATCATATCAGAAAAAAAACGTAAAAATTATTTTTTTATATAAAATACGTATTTGAATTTGTATGAGCTGTCGCATAGTCGGCAAAAGATAAACATCAAAAAACTTCGCACTACGGTGGAATGGTGCAAAATTATCAGAATGGTACCTAAAAACGAGAGAGGAGTTGAAGCGCCGCCGCGCTGTTACCTGCACACTTCGTGGTCGGTCGTGGTATTTTCCATTGTTTGAGGATTTGGTTATATTATATTATTATATTACTTACATGTTTAGATTACAATGCGGCGACAGTCATACTGACAACAATAGAAGTTTTATTCAATAACAGCTGACCCGGCGAACTTCGTACCGCCAGCTCTTAATTTTTTATTTCTCCAATATTTTAATATTTATCCTGCTATTCGAGGCGGAAATAAATCCGTAAAATCAAACATCAAAATCAGTTCAGCTGTTTGTTGTTGAGTTATAAATGGTGTAGTGGATTTAAATTCGAATAAACAAATTATTCGTCGTGAAATTATTCGCGAATAAATCATTCGACTGCCCTTTCGAATAATAAATGATTTATTCGTTATTTTATTCGAATAAATAACACGAATAATATTTTATTACACTTTTAGATTTGATATTAAACTGCAACTTACTCTAACTTATTTTTGGGTCAAGGGAATGTATCGCAGGTAGCCATTTTTTTAAATAAAATGCGACGTATTTTTAGTAGGTTTTTATTTAAGATTAGTTTTTATTTATATTTAAGTCTACTGTGAATATACCAATTTATAATGTTTTAATAAATAAATGGATATATATTTTTTATTATTTACTCAATATATAGGTAATAGTTTAGTGAAGAGCTCATGACAATTGTCAAAGAAAGCAAAAGTCCAAGAATTGTCGATATTTTTCGACAAAAGATTAGGCTTGTGTTGTAGTTTCGGCACAATTGTCGTGATTAGAGGGGTGAGTAAGTACTGAGTATTTACTCAGTATTTATCCAAAGCATCCCGTAAATACTCGTATTTACTCATTTCGGTGGGTAAAAACTATTACTAATAAAATACATAAAAAAGTGAGATTAAAGCACTAAATTGTTTTGTATTGAATACTTCTAGCGTGTGTATAAATAATATTTTTGTTATAAGAAGCATATTGGATGAAAAAAAGGATATTAGCAGTGAGAAGAAATTTGGAATGTAGGAATGTAGACGTGATAAAAACATAGTCAACTATTTTGTTTCAAATACGAAGGTATTTACTTTGAAAACATGGGACTTAAGTCGTTTCTGTATTCTAGATAAGTGCATTTCGCAAGCCGATTCGAATATTATACAGATGTTAACAAAATGTGTACAAAAAAAAACTGCCACGAAAATACTTCACAATATTATAGGCATTATAGCCCTTATCAGATAGCGCGGCGATTGTTAGCTAGTGCTAAATGAACAAAGAATATAGAAATAATTACCATAAAGGCTCAAACTGCGAACAAAAGACCACCTAGTTTGCGGCGTGGACTTAAACTGCATTCTCTATTATATTTGTCTACTTCTTATCTCAAAAGTATGCACAGTTTTAACATTAATAAACATCGTTTTCATAAGGGATATATAATGTCGCAGAGTGAACAAAAAGTGGCTCGGCTAGCTGAACGTGCTTTAAATCCTTATCTTGCAAAATGCGCGTTTCGCTTCCCTTATTTTGATTGGGTGATTAGCGGACACTAACAAGTGTAATACGACTAGTATCGTAGTAAGTAGTTAGGCACGCTGGCGCGCCTGGCGCGTTTGGCACGCTCAGTTGCTGTTTGTCAGTCAAGTCAACCTGTTCGGAGGACTACCTACTTGCTCATTTTATGTAAAGTGCCTCGTGTGATTTTCCTTGGACCCTTGCTTTGTATATGGCCTTTGATGGTGTTTTCTTTGTAATTAAAGTTAACGTTTCTGGACTTTTGATTTTTGTTAGTGAATATCTTTGGATAATGGATATTTTTGGTAGCGTTCCAGTCTCATGCTAAAATGTGTGGCTCTGAGGACCGCGACAGAAATCACATGCTCGCTATTGGATTATTGGATCAGCACAGTTAGCACAAGAGTGAAGCGATAGTATCTCGCGTAGAGACGGGTAGTACTATAGTACTACCCGTCTCTTTTTAAATGATACAGTCAGAAAAAGATGGATAGACTATCTCGCGCGCGAGATACTGTCGCGTCACACTTGTGCTTACCGTGCTGGGATATCCAAGTTATCGGTACATCGATCTTGTGGAGCTAGGTAGGTATCGCCATTAGTACCTAAACCTGATCCCGTTCAAAGCAAAGGTGAGTGTTTACGTGGCACTTACGTCATTTTATTAAGAGTTTTTTTAAAGAAAACTCAAAAACGGCTTAACCGATCATGTTGAAAGTAATTTTATTTTAAAGTATTTTCTAGTCCCTATTCATCCGATAATATTCATATTTTTGTACTTTGTTTTAAATGTTATAGAGCGGTAAACATAATTTTAGTCTTCAGAAATGTTTTTTTTTCATCAAAAATATTTTCAATATAAAAAAAAATATATTTAGAATCATCCAAGTTATTTTAATGCCTTATTTAATCATGTAGGCACGTTGATGGTTTCTGATTTTTGATGTGACAATTAGTTACATGTATGGAGTGCCCCACTTAAAAAAATGTTTTTTGCGACTTTGACTAGTAAATTTAGTAGCGGGTTACAAAATACACCTAAATTTCAAAATGTTATATCCCTTGCAGCACTCTAAATAGTTTATACCCACCAATTTGGGTATAAACGAGTAAATACGGGTATTTTGAGTAAATACTGAGTATTTACTCACTACCCATCTCTAGTCGTGATCTTCGAGACATATTTCAAAACCGCTTAGTAAAAAAGTAGTAGTTTTAGTGATAATAAATGAAGCTATTCTTTAAATATCATGCTGGTGGCCAACAAGCATGCCACCTGCCCAATGGTAAGTGATTTCCATAGCCTGTGGACGCCTAGGAAGTCAGTAATACATGACATATATCACGTATGTCAGCGTGGTGAAAAAGAAGTCAGGTCGCCTATGGTTAGTAACTACTAAGATACGAATTCTCTAGTTGGAAAATAATATTTGGGATAGAAAACCGCCAAATAGTTATTTTAACTGCCCTACCATATGAATACTTTATTCGCCGATAGTTTATTTTTAATTTATTCGAATACGAAAAATTAATTCGAATGAATTATTCGAATAAAAAAATTATTTCAATGGATTATTCGGCGAATAATTTATTCGCGAATAATTTATTCGACGAATAAATACTGTCGAATGATTATTCGAATTTTTTATTCGTCATTCGCGACTAAAGTGATTTATTCTTATTCGTTATTCATATTCGAACAATTTTTGCCCATCTCTGCTTTGAACTATTTGCGACAAGATGTTATGCGGGCCAAAAGATAAACCATCGTGGTATTTAAAACCATGTAGTATCAATAATATTTAATACTGCTGTCGAAAACAACAAGTTTATATTATAATAATGGTTCAGCATTTGTTTATTTTCAGTACAAGATTAGATTCTGCAAATAAATACTTGAGCATGTGGGCATAATATGTTCTGTTATTATTATTATTACAAGATTTAGTTTAAAAATAACTGAGCACAAAGTTAATCTTAATGACTACAAATTTGATGTAAATATATTAATAGTATCAGCATAATTATAAGGTAGATGAGGCATATAAGGCCCAGTATTCAAAAATTTCAATTGTAATATCCAGTCCGATTTGGATTTTATGATTATTATTCTTTTTAATTACACCATAAGTACGTACATTTTCTGTCTCTTAAACTGTTTTGATATATGTTCTGAAATAACTACGCATGCATGTGTATTTATAAAATTTTATGTATTACTTTATTGAAAAAAATAAGTCCAACCGAGTTTCTTGTCAGTCATAATACTTCTCGGGTTTAAGGCGTGGGGTTAGAAACGGTGGTAGTTCTGATTTAAACTTTCACGGTTTTTACACATATGTAATTAAGTACTTATATGTATGTATCTATACTTATATCGTCGCCTAATAACCACAACACAAACGTTATTAAGCTTACTGTGGGACTTGGTTGATTTGTGTAAGATTGTCCCATAATATTTATATTTATTTATTTATACGCGGTTAAGTCCCATTACTACAAATAGAACGGTGGTAGTTTTTTTCTCTTTCTCTGACGTTCATAAGTGCATTGCAATAGGAATATAAAGTCGGAAGTTATAGGCTACATTGAAAAATTATGCGTTTTTTCGTACGCTCTATTGACTAAATTGCAAAAGGGACTGAATTTATTTTCAAATATGTATAATAAATGTTTTTTTAGACTATATACTATTGTGTATGGCATAAGCCGAAACACGATTGCTAAAAGTTGGCTCTGTAGAAAAAAATCCGAAGTTCCCTTTTCCCCTTATATTCCTTATCTTACGTAAACTATAAGGTATTAAATAATGTAACTAAGTTAAAAATATTTTATTATGATTTATCTAAAAACTCACAGAGCAAGATTAACTCTCTTACGCCATAATTTTTAACAACCAATTTATAAGTGAATCAAAGCTTTTGATTGATTTTATACACTAGTATGTATAATTCAAAGTTAAGAAAAAAAAATTTTTTTCGGCGGTGTTCACCTTTGTGACACCATTATTTTAGAACTTAAGAAAAGATCTTCTGGCATTTTTAGTGTTCAGGTCATAATACTGATAATACTATTCGATATAATTTTTGAAGGGTAAATTTATAATTTTATGTCTATTTTTATATTAAATATTCTTCTTTATTTTACAACCTGCACTTAAGTTTCCGATGGTAGCAACTGTAACAAGGTCCGTATCCAAATATTTTATTTAAAATAAAGGTGAGCCTTATATGCCTCACCTACAATAGAAACATATTTTTACGACATTCATATTTATTTTAAATATTTACGAACACGGTACAAAATCTTGAGCCGGTAAAAACAAATTAGAAAAGTTTCTAAACAATTATTTTGAAATTTCAATTTGCCGCTTTTTCAAGTTTCCTAATCCAAAACCATTAATATATTATTTCCTCGCAAAAACTATGAATCTCAAACTTTTATTTTTAAACTTCCTTGTAGATCCCACATTGTAACGGTTAAATAAAATAATAATGGTTCCAGGTTCTCGAAACCACGAAAGTATAGTTATCTCTAAAGTAAAAATACAATATCCAAACGACTTGCGCGGCTGCTCCAATTTAAGCCTAAAACGCAAAGTAGTTAGGTACAATATTGTTGAAATTGAGAACGAAAACAAGCGACGCTACCTGCAAAACCTGTTTGTACTGAGAGCTTAAATAGGCGAGCGGCCGAGTCTCGGTGCCCGTGACGACTGTAGTAATTTAATAATGAGCCTAATTTAAGTGTGCGTAAAGATTACATTCGTTTGAGCTGGTTCAATACCCTATGATAAGGTAACCAAATTGATAGGGTTTTTAAAGTGGTTAGTGGTAACATAAGTTAACTCGATCGATACGGTTACCCTATCAATAAGGTTACCACATCTTGAGGTTACCAATATGATAGGGTTTTTAAAACCACCTTTTAAATAACCCTATGAAAAACCCCTGTTATGGTAACCAGTTCCGGTCCCTGCTTCACACCATCTATACGCTCACCGTCGGGCCTTTATTCATTACGTAACTCTTTTTTAAGAGTAGGTACGAGTATTTTCTTTAGTTGAAATCAGGGACCGGAACCGGTTACCATAACAGGGGTTTTTCATAGGGTTATTTAAAAGGTGCTTTTTAAAAACCCTATCATATTGGTAGCCTCATGATGTGGTAACCTTATTGATAGGGTAACCGTATCGATCGAGTTAACTAATGTTACCACTAACCACTTTAAAAACCCTATCAATTTGGTTACCTTATCATAGGGTATTGAACCAGCTCAAACGAATATAATCTTTACGCACACTTAAATTAGGCTCATTATTAAATTACTACAGTCGTCACGGGCACCGAGACTCGGCCGCTCGCCTATTTAAGCTCTCAGTACAAACAGGTTTTGCAGGTAACGTCGCTTGTTTTCGTTGTCAATTTAAACAATATTGTACCTTGTACTTTGCGTTTTAGGCTTAAATTGGAGCAGCCGCGCAACTCGTTTGGATATTGTATTTTTACTTTAGAGATAACTATACTTTCGTGGTTTCGAGAACCTGGAACCATTATTATTTTATTTAACCATTACAAAGTGGGATCTACAAGGAAGTTTAAAAATAAAAGTTTGAGATTCATAGTTTTGCGAGGAAATAATATATTAATGGTTTTGGATTAGGAAACTTGAAAAAGCGGCAAATTGAAATTTCACAATAATTATTTAGAAACTTTTCTAATTTATTTTTACCGGCTCAAGATTTTGTGCCGTGTTCGTAAATATTTAAAATAAATATGAATGACATAAAAATATGTTTCTATGGTAGGTGAGGCATATAAGGCTCACCTTTATTTTAAATAAAATATTTTCATACATTATCAAGACAATACGTAAAACTCTTTCAATCTGCTTATATAAAAATAATAATAAAACAGTAGCTCCCAAAAAATGCATGTTTTATAAACTATTACTTTTGACCTTATAAAACACTGTCAGGGTATTAAGGCCCGCAAAATACATATCTATTTTAGTTGTATAATAGGTTTCAAAACTTTTTGGTATATTTACAGTAGGACGATATTCTTAATAAGCGGATTATTTGGATTCGGGCCTTATAATACTAAAGATATAAAAAATATTCTATTTTATTCTTAAAAATAATTAAATCTTCATAATATGTTATTCAATCAAATACAAACACTGAAAACATTGAAAAAATAATCAACCCAGCCGGACTTGAACCTGGCATCGATACGCCTTACCGGGGCTCGATCGCTTTACCAATTAAGCTATGGGTTCAGTTACTGAGTTGACGAAATTCTCAATGCCTTCAATCATCTTTTTGCATTTATTTTTACATCGACTTTATAGCAGCCGTAAGCGACATCTAGGTGCTAACTACTAGAGTTAGATACCCTTCCCGCCGACCCTTTTACAAGTGTCACAACGGAAATAATAGATGGCGCTGCTATCAACTCATAATTATTTTACATGATTTTTAAAGTGGGGCATTCCACTCATATAATAGTATGTTATTCAATCAAATACAAACACTGAAAACATTGAAAAAATAATCAACCCAGCCGGACTTGAACCTGGCATCGATACGCCTTACCGGGGCTCGATCGCTTTACCAATTAAGCTATGGGTTCAGTTACTGAGTTGACGAAATTCTCAATGCCTTCAATCATCTTTTTGCATTTATTTTTACATCGACTTTATAGCAGCCGTAAGCGACATCTAGGTGCTAACTACTAGAGTTAGATACCCTTCCCGCCGACCCTTTTACAAGTGTCACAACGGAAATAATAGATGGCGCTGCTATCAACTCATAATTATTTTACATGATTTTTAAAGTGGGGCATTCCACTCATACAATAGTATGTTATTCAATCAAATACAAACACTGAAAACATTGAAAAAATAATCAACCCAGCCGGACTTGAACCTGGCATCGATACGCCTTACCGGGGCTCGATCACTTTACCAATTAAGCTATGGGTTCAGTTACTGAGTTGACGAAATTCTCAATGCCTTCAATCATCTTTTTGCATTTATTTTTACATCGACTTTATAGCAGCCGTAAGCGACATCTAGGTGCTAACTACTAGAGTTAGATACCCTTCCCGCCGACCCTTTTACAAGTGTCACAACGGAAATAATAGATGGCGCTGCTATCAACTCATAATTATTTTACATGATTTTTAAAGTGGGGCATTCCACTCATACAATAGTATGTTATTCAATCAAATACAAACACTGAAAACATTGAAAAAATAATCAACCCAGCCGGACTTGAACCTGGCATCGATACGCCTTACCGGGGCTCGATGGCTTTACCAATTAAGCTATGGGTTCAGTTACTGAGTTGACGAAATTCTCAATGCCTTCAATCATCTTTTTGCATTTATTTTTACATCGACTTTATAGCAGCCGTAAGCGACATCTAGGTGCTAACTACTAGAGTTAAATACCATTCCCGCCGACCCTTTTACAAGTGTCACAACGGAAATAATAGATATAATATGAGTTGATAGCAGCGCCATCTATTATTTCCGTTGTGACACTTGTAAAAGGGTCGGCGGGAAGGGTATCTAACTCTAGTAGTTAGCACCTAGATGTCGCTTACGGCTGCTATAAAGTCGATGTAAAAATAAATGCAAAAAGATGATTGAAGGCATTGAGAATTTCGTCAACTCAGTAACTGAACCCATAGCTTAATTGGTAAAGCGATCGAGCCCCGGTAAGGCGTATCGATGCCAGGTTCAAGTCCGGCTGGGTTGATTATTTTTTCAATGTTTTCAGTGTTTGTATTTGATTGAATAACATACTATTGTATGAGTGGAATGCCCCACTTTAAAAATCATGTAAAATAATTATGAAATCTTTATAACCTAAACCAGCCTAACATATCTTTTTCATTTAACCAAAATTTGTTGGACCTGGTTGGACTAAATTCTTTTAATAGTACATATTATCACGTACTGACGTGAGAAAGAACTTATACATTTTTTCTTATTTTTAAAATTAGCAACTTGTTATCGAACCAGCCTTCATACTCTTAGTAATAAAAGCTCGAAAATGTATGACCCCGGCTCGGGCCTTGTTACAGTTGTTACCACCGGAAACTTAAGTGCAGGTTGTAAAATAAAGAAGAATATTTAAAATAAAAATAGACATAAAATTATAAATTTACCCTTCAAGAATTAATATTATGAAATAATCAGTATTATGACCTGAACACTAAAAATGCCAGAAGATCTTTTCTTAAGTTCTAAAATAATGGTGTCACAAAGGTGAACAACGCCGAAATTTTTTTTTTCTAAACTTTGAATTATACATACTAGTGTATGGCATCAATCAAAAGCTTTGATTCACTTATAAATTAATTGTTAAAAAATATGGCGTAAGAGAGTTAATTTTGCTCTGTGAGTTTTTAGATAAATATTTTTAACTTAGTTACATTGTTTAATACCTTATAGTTTACGTAAGATAAGGAAAATAAGGGGAAAAGGGAACTTCGGATTTTTTTCTACAGAGCCAACTTTTAGCAATCGTGTTTCGGCTTATCCCATACACAATAGTATATAGTTTAAAAAAACATTTATTTAATATATTTGAAAATAAATTCAGTCCCTTTTGCAATTTAGTCAATAGAGCGTACGAAAAAACGCATAATTTTTCAATGTAGCCTAAAACTTCCGACTTTCTATTTTATGCGTAGTTATTTCAGAACATATATCAAAAGAGTTTAAGAGACAGAAAATGTACGTATGTGGTGTAATTAAAAAGAATAATAATCATAAAATCCAAATCCGACTGCTACTAATATTATTTTATTACTTATAACATTACAATTGAAATTTTTGAACACTGGGCCTTATATGCCTCATCTACCTTATAATGATGTTAATACTATTAATATGTTTATATCAAATTTGTAGTCATTAAGATTAACTTTGTGCTCAGTTATTTTGGAACTAAATCTTGTAATAATAATAATAACAGAACATATTATGCCCACATGCTCAAGTATTTATTTGCAGAATCTAATCTTGTACTGAAAATAAACAGATGCTGAACCATTATTATAATATTTATAATATAAACTTGTTGTTTTCGACAGCAGAATTAAATATTATTGATACTACATGCAAAAAATAAATACCACGATGGTTTATCTTTTGGCCCGCATAACATCTTGTCGCAAATAGTTCAAAGCAGAGATGGGCAAAAATTATTCGAATACGAATAACGAATAAGAATAAATTGCTTTAGTCGCGAATGACGAATAAAAATTTCGAATAATCATTCGACAGTATTTATTCGTCGAATAAATTATTCGACGAATAATCCATTCGAATAATTTTTTTATTCGAATAATTCATTCGAATGAATTAAAAATAAACTATCGGCGAGTAAAGTATTCATATGGTAGGGCAGTTAAAATAACTATTTGGCGGTTTTCTATCCCAAATATTATTTTCCAACTAGAGAATTCGTATCTTAGTAGTTACTAATCATAGGCGACCTGACCTCTATTTCACCACGCTGACATACGTTATATATGTCATGTATTACTGACTTCATAGGCGTCCACAGGCTATGGAAACCACTTACCATTGGGCGGGTGGCATGCTTGTTTGCCACCAGCATGATATTCAAAGAATAGCTTTATTTATTATCACTAAAACTACTACTTTTGTACTAAGCGATTTTGAATTATGTCTCGAAAATCACGACAATTGTTCCGAAACTACAAGACAAGCCTAATTTTGCTTTCTTTGACAATTGTCATGAGCTCTTCACTAAACTATTACCTATGTATTGAGTATATAATAAAAAATATATATCAATTTATTTATGAAAACATTATAAATTGGTATATTAACAGTGAACTTAAATATAAATAAAAACGAATCTTAAATAAAAAACCTACTAAAAATACGTTGCATTTTATTTAAAAAAATGTCAAGTCGGTGGCCAACAAGCATACAGCTCGCCCGATGGTAAGCGGTTAGTGTAGCCTGTGGACGCCTGTGATGAGCCAAGTGCCACGCTGAGATAGTCCTTTTATTTTGGCAGTTTTAGGTGAACACCCAACAACATATGTCGCTACAACACTTTTTTCGTTTAATTTATAGAAATATTTTTTAAGAAATTGTAATATAGTATAATTATAGTTAATTATAATTTCATATTATTTTCTGGTACTGCATCACTTTTTTCACTCAAGTCCGTATCTATCGTATCGTACTGCACTGAAAATTATCGTCATAATCATTAACAAAATTCGTTTTTATAAAAGTAAGAGATTATTTATGATGCGACTAGTTTAGACCGAACTATGCAAAAGACTAATTACTACGAAATAAATATGAGTAAACTGGTACAAAATAGATAAGAAAGTTTAGTTATGTGTTTTACTCGCTCTTTCATATATCCGTCTCTTTCTGGCTGGCTACCTGCGATACATTCCCTTGGCCCAAAAATAAGTTAGAGTAAGTTGCAGTTTAATGCAGGCACACGTTGATAACGTATGTGATAAACTTAAATCTGTGCTAGGAAAATTTTATCATTTGCGAAATGTGGTAAACAGGGCTACATTATATATGTTATATCACGCACTTGTAGACTCGATACTATCCTACGGTCTTAGTAGCTACGGCCGCACCTTTCCTTCATACCTAGATAGAATAAAGGCAATTCAGATTAGATTTTTAAAATATTTAGTCGATAAAAAAACAAAGCACTCCTGTAGAAATAACTATGATAAACTTTTTGTGATCTGCAATGTACTACCAGTGTAGGAAAATCGATCCTTGCTCGTAGCCTTAGAACAGTATCAACGTAGTGATTACAAAAAACCGTTAAATCATAAATTCCAAACAAGAAGTGTTACCAAAGAACTTAGTCTTCGTAAATTGTTAGTACCGAAGGTCTGTAACTACTATGGAAAACATACTCGAAAATACTTAGTGCCCATAATTTTAAATGATATACCAGATCAATTGAGGTCCTGCCAAGATGTATCAAAGGTTGTGTATAAAAAAAGGCTGAAAAAATCACTCATGCTTAGACTCGAACCGAACACCTGATTAAAACACCAACCGATTGCCTTATACATAACCTTAAGTCGTTTTTTTTTTCACACGATATGTTACCGTAGAATGTAGGTATATAACGCTGACCTACATACACTCGGGGGCAGTGAAAACGGGTCACCTTGTATAGGAATAACGATACAAGGTGACCCGTTTTCATAGGCCGTGAGTATAATAGAATCATATATTATGATCAGTTTGTTACTACCGAGCGACATCCATTCCATGTTACCCAACAAGCAACGTAAAATATGTGTAATTAGAGTTCATTATAAAATAGTCTACTATAGTTAAGTGTAATAGAACTTGTTATCTCCATTAGTCATCAGTCTGTTACGTAGGTATCTACAACTGTATATTACCTCTAATGTGTGTAAATGTAAAAATATTATTACCAATGCCTAACATAAGAAAAACATAGCGGCCGCACGGCGAGTGCCTGATTACTCTATTTGCAAATACCTACCTGTTATATCAAGTGGAGTAAACAGACACTCCCACAGCCACATAAGTACGTACCTAAATTAATAGTACAATGGTGTAGGGTAAAATAAGTTTTCTGCCAACAAACTGCAGTGCAGTTTGGCAGATAGGTGAAATTGATTAAATGTATCTCTTTTTGTGAAAATAAAGAAAAAAAAATCAAATCTAAAAGTGTAATAAAATATTATTCGTGTTATTTATTCGAATAAAATAACGAATAAATCATTTATTATTCGAAAGGGCAGTCGAATGATTTATTCGCGAATAATTTCAAGACGAATAATTTGTTTATTCGAATGATTATTTAAATAAAAAAATATTCGAATAATGCCCATCTCTGGATCAAAGATAGCAGCGGTAACAATATGTTGTATTTATATAATCTATACATGTATAAAACAAAATCGTATCCGCTACACCATTTTTAACTCAACAACAAACAGCTGAACCGATTTTGATGATTGATTTTACGGATTTATTTCCACCTCGTATAGCAGGATAAATATTAAAATATTGGAGAAATAAAAAATAAAAAGTTGGCGGTACGAAGTTCGCCGGGTATATTGAATTAAACTTCTATTGTTGTCAGTATGACTTTCGCCGCATTGTAATCTAAATATGTAAGTAATATAATAAATATAATATAACCAATACCTCAAACAATGGAAAATACCACGACCGACCACGAAGTGCGCAGGTAACAGAGCGGCGGCGCTTCAACTCCTCTCTCGTTTTTAGATACCATTCTGATAATTTTGCACCATTCCACCGTAGTGCGAAGTTTTTTGATGTTTATCTTTTGCCGACTATGCGACAACTCATACAAATTCAAATACGTGTTTTATATTTAAAAAAAATTTTTACGTTTTTTTCTGATATGATGAAAAAAAAATTCATTCGAAACATTCATAAATGATATTATAAATATCCAAAATTCATGCGTTAGCAACGCGACTACAATCAGAGCTCTATACGAGTAGCGAGCTAGTTTAAATGTAGCAAAGCAACAAACAACTGATGATAAGGTTACCATAACCCAATGAAAACCTTTAACAAAAACCCTATCGCGATAGGGTTTTGAGCTTAACTCTATTAAAGGTTATGGTTACCACTTCAATAAGGTTACCATTACAATTGGGTAACCTTATGATAGGGTTACCATATCATGAGGTTACCAAATTGATTGGGTTACCGAATCGATAGGCTTCAGCCTGAAGAGGGGTTTTCCGGTCCCTCGTTGAAATTATAACTACGGTTAAGGTAAGAAGTACTTCTGCAACATAACGATTTGAGGATCGAAAGTTAAGTATTTTCAAAATCGTCAAGTAAAAGTAATTGAAAAGTAAAATACAGATTTTAATCAACAATACAATGGAGTAAGGGCATATTTAGCGAAAAAACATATAAAGCGAAAATGTATTTAAAAAAGCATTACACATGAAACATTTCGTTTTCGCTTTATATATATATGTTCTTTCCGCAATTTTACGTACCTTTTGATTATTTTAAACACAGGGATATTTATATTGGTACATGCACTAGTGGTCCAAGAGCTGGCCACGTCAGATGTGACACAATAATGAGAGCAATGAAACCTGTCTAGTTAGACTTCTTTACTATCCTTATTGCTAGATCCAGGCATCTGGCAGCTTTTAATGGGTGGAGCTCAGAGTGACAGACCAACAAAGTTTTTAAGTTGGAAAAAAAGTAATACCAAAATAGGTAAAAACTGCCAAAGTTGTGTTATTTATAGAGAACAGGGCCTATATTTTAACATTAGATTAAAAACCATTGTCTATTATTGCGGAAACAAAAACAGTAGGCGAGTAACTAAAAATTGCACTATACATAATTTGGCACTACTTTCCCCCTACAGAAAATTCTGAATATGATATAATCTAATTAATTACATAATTTACCACAATATTGCATCAAAACCAGAACTCTAGAATTTGTTTTCTTCAAGTTATTTGCATTCTTTGACCTCCATCACTTTACAGCTGCCAGATGTCCGAATCTAGAAATAAGCATAGTATAGCAAACTAAGTAGAGGGGTTTCGTTGCTCTCATTATTGTGTCATATCTGATGTGGCCAGCTCTCCGTCTATAGCTCGCGTTGAGCATTGGTGGCAGAACGATAAGGCGTCTTTTTTTTCACACACCACATGTTTTGTACACTGCACGGTAAAGAAAAACATTATGAGGAAATATGACTTAATCCCAATTAAAATGGCCTTATTTTGTTAAACCTGCCATTCAAACTTATGCCGTTGTTGAGATTTAAAGCACCCCAATATTCTCCAGGCTCTCTTATTATTATTAACAAGACGTAGTAAAAAAGCCGATACAAACGCTAAAAAATATATAATTATAAACGAGGTACACTTACATACATAATTTTACCTTTCATAATACATACATTGTATACTACAATTGTGTAAGTAATACTTTAAAACCCTAAAAAATATCATTAAGTATGTAGTAAAAGCATATACATACTTATTATGTAAAAATACTCTAGTTTTAATATTGCGCATGATTGCGAATTGGAATTAATATCTTCCTTTTATTAATTATGTTATTATTTAATTTCTTATTTATTTATCCAATCGGTATCGAGACAAACCACACCGCTTTACCGATACTCTTGTATCATAATGTTATTTTTATTGTTAATTACCTTAATAAATAATAATAATATTAGCCAACAATGTTCCGCTGCTGGGTAAGGGGTCTTTTTATTCCACTCGTCAATCGTTCCGAAAGACCCGTTTCCCGAAAGATCTCCTATGTTTGCAGCAACGTCGTTTCCTAGTTAGTGATTTTCTTTGCCCGCAGTCGTTTTGAATATGGCATATGTGTCCTGCCTAGTCCCTCTTAAACCGTAAAGGCTTTCAAAGTCAACTTAAAATAAAACTGTCTGCGTTTGCTTATGCTCTACAAGTACTACCCTACAAGACATACAATCCCTACATACATAATCGGATATATTTTTACATCGTTAAGAACAAACATATCCTTAATTTTATTTTATGACATTTCATTTCTTGCAAAGTAAAGTCCCGTTCAAAAAATCAGGATAAAAACAAAAGTAAGTTGCTTGTTATAACTTAGATCATTCGGAGAAAATTAATAGTACATTACTGCAGAGACCAGTAAGTAAGCTTTCCTGGCTGAGTATTTAGTAGCCGTCCGAGTCGAAGACGAGGACGGCTATAATACGAAGCCAGGAAAGCTGATTACGGTCGAAGCATGTATAGTGCTTTTCTCAAACATGTAAGGAAATAAAATAAAATAAAACACAGGGGTATATGGGTATAAAAATTTATTTTATCATATTAGGTATATCGCTAAAATTAACACAGGGTTATTTACATTACATACAAAATAGTTGCAGAGACAAGTCTTTATATAAACTCAAGAGCAAAAATATTAGGTCACTTTGTATGAGAAATCAGTACAAAGTTACCCGTTACTTTTGCTCTTGAGTGTAGATATATAGTTATTGTATTAGATATATCAGCCCATTATAGTTACTATAATAGTTCATAATTATACTAAACTATTTAAGGGCTCACACACACACAAGAGACTTTTCTCGGCTACTATTTTGCCCTTCATACCTAGGAAGAGTTGTGAAATGTATGGTGCCCCATACATTTCACGACTTCTCTTTGTATGCGCATAAAGTGTAGCAAACTGCGACAAAGAGAAATAAATCGCTCTGAAAATAAGTTGATCGTGCATACGCCCCCTAAAAGTTTTAATTATAAATCATTTCAAAAGGTTGGCTGCTATTGCCAGTTTCGATTCAATAGACACTGCAACATGGTACACCGTCATATCTTTCAGCTCAACCTTTAATACAAAATATAATTTAGAAAATCATTATACTAGTTTCTGAACGATATGTCACAACGAGAACGACCCAACGACCCAATGGAAATTGACATTTATAATAACCTTAAATATTTTTTCAACATATCGGAACTCGGACGTCGCAATATTCGTTGGGAATAAGGGAACAAACAAACATAAAGTGGCTACCTATTTACATTAACTGTACAGTACAACATTCATAAAAATGAAATCATGAGGGGACTACCTACAGGTAAGATTGAAATGCAAAGTCTTACTAATACTCACTAAACATTCTTAGTGTCTAAGATATGACCACTTACTTATATTACGTACTTTATCATACATTTAGAATCAATCATAACGTGAAAACTTTGTCAAAGTTATTATTAATTTATGTTGAATGTGATATTGGACATGTTAGGACAGTTACTTATAGATATTTTTATTGTTTTTCCAGGAACAGAAATGTTGGTTTGTTGTATATCTGTTGAAGAACCTGCTTGTGATGGTACGATATGTGCGGTGGACTGCTCGCTATTTCCAACATCTTGATGAGAAGGCGGTGGCTGGGGATTTGATTCATGCAGTGATGACAGATTGTCCACAAGGACAATCTGTCAAATTTTGAACCTGGCAATATGTACTTGAAGATGAAGGTTGAACTTGAATGTATGGAGGTTGTTTTACATTTTGCCGAATGAAACCTGGAGGATCTTTGGAGCAGCCTGGTTGTGGATTTTCATACAAAGATTCATAATTCTGATGCGAAGAGTTGTATTGATTTTCTGTGTTTGTGCTACTTCTTAATTTTATGTTTTCTGTAATGTTTTTTGATATTTTGTCCTTGTTTCCTATGGAGTCTTCAATGTAACCTTCTGCAACCTTATCCGACTTCCAGCCACCATGCCTTTTAAGAGCTAGAAGGTCGGCTCCAGAGTCTGCCAGAAGTGTTGCTGAACTACGTCGGAAACTATGTCCAGTATATAAGTGCGGGTCATCTAAATTTAAAAAAGTTGCAATTTTCTTAGGCATTGAAGCTATGGTATGCCGTCCAATTACTTGTTTAGTGCATTTGGAATTCTTGTAATTGAGAAACAATCTATCAGTAATTGTGTCCTTGGGCCGCAAGTCATAATATTTTTGAAAAATATTTTTAAATTCATCCCGGACCACAAATGATCTATCTATTTTTGTCTTAGTGTCTCTCAATTGGATTACGATTATATCGCCTTGAAATTCAATGTCTTTGGTAGTAATCATACTTAATTCCAATCCTCTGCATGCTCCTGTTATGCCCAAGATCATGGCTACCTGTAATAGATAATAGTAGATATATATTTCATTACCTAGGCTTTTTTATTAAATGAATTAAGACTTTTTTGTAAATATTCAGTCATAAAATGAATATGTAGAATATGTTATTGGTGTCCTGATTAGTTTTAGTTAAGTTTTTTGTTAGGTAGGTACATTCATTATTATTTATTAAATTATAGTCAGACCAAAACTTTTTTTGTTGTTTTTTGTATCTTATTAGTGCAAATGTGGTTTTGCTAGGACACTGGACAGAGCAGTAAATTATCAAGATTATGTAGTTACTTCATTTTTATGCAAGTAGGTATGTAAAATATGATTAAATAGTCAGATTTGCTTACCTTTATAGCAAGATATGTATCATCAGGTGCGCAGTTGAGGAAGGTTTCTATGTTTTCACTGCTAAATATTCTTGCTTTCTTGGCCTTGTACCCAGCTGAATTCCTTTTTAACCAAGCACGTAAGTTTGAAAAACTCTGCATGTTAATATTATGTTTCAGCTGCATTGTAGCCTTCATCATGGAATACATTGCCCATAATGATGATGGCTTTTTCGATTGAGCCATTTCTGTGAAATAGGCCAGGAAAACTGTTTCCGAAAAGCTATGTGCATTTTTATCTGCCCTCCATTTAAGGAAACTTTCGTAACATGTGATATACCTCTCTTTTGATTTAGCTGGCAGCAAATTGTTTAAAGCTAATTGCGCCTCGGCTCGTAGTTCCGGAGGGGTCCCATCAATTTCCATGTCGCTTTCGTCAGAAGTCATTTTATTAAAAATTTTAATACTATCCAAGTATCCAAGCAAGATAAAATTATTCGTTATCGATGAAAGAAAACGATGCAATAAAATATTAGTATTTTCCCTCCAATTTTTTTTTTTATGTTCGTATTTTTCTTTCAACTTGTTACCGGTTATTCGAGATTAAACTGTCTTTGTCGATTTATTGTAACATATTCGGTTTTAAAATAAAGTTTTTGGTGTGTTAATAATAGTTTTATTTATAAGTATTACTTTTTGTACCTACATAAAAACCGGAAAACACAGAAAAATATTGCTGACCTTTTTTTTCTGGCAGAATGACTCGAGCCTTTGGCATAGTAAGATTGATCAAAAATTTAAAACAACTTCAGTTACTGGCTGAGTGATTTAATGTTGTATGAAAATCCTTTACGTACGTCGCGCTGAGCCTGCCTTGGAATAGAGTCCCTACTGGTCTCTAATTACTAACGTAACAGGAACATTTCCGAGCATGTTTGAGAAAATATATTTCCTACTACTACAGTAGTAGAAAAAATATTTACCATTTAAAATAGCAATCATTACAGTTGAAATGGATATGGATGGATCACATATAGCTTAGAATTATAGTCTGAAGATAAACAAAACAAGTAACTGAATGGATAGTCCTACCGAAAATAGAGGCAAAGGGAATACCAAAGACCGCTGTAGACGGAATCTAAAGGAAAACAGAGACTGGATGATAAGCACCAAACATGAAACAATGGAAATGGACTGGGGAGACCTTCACTCTAAGCAGGGCAATGTGACAACTATAAAAATCACAAAAAAGCAATATATTTACATAATTGTTTTTTTTATTTATTTTATGTTGACTTACATAATAACAAAATGTACACAATAAACTTTTGACACGTATTCTTGCCTGCGTAAACAAGGTGCTTGACGCGCTGTTCAGTAACATATTTATGTGTCACTTTTGTGTAGATTATACGTACTTTTGTAATCTAAAATAATTTCGTTCGGCAACTTTCGTTGCTGAGTGTACATCTAATTAGCTGATTTCGATAATGTTCTTTGCATGAAAGTTTTTGCGTGACAATGGCAATCTTACCTGCTAAATAACGGGTGTAAGTGACATTTATGACAAAATTGTTTTTTATCTATACAAGTATTTTTGGTATCAAAAACGTTTAGTAACTTGATGTTGACTTCCAACTCCTCAATCCTGATCACTGAAGACGTATTAGGTAGAGGTAGTTTTATATACCACGACGGTGGTAAACAAGTATACCTGAAGCCTTTTTTTTATTTTTTATTCTATTTTATTTTTTATTTTATTTATTTTTTCTTGACGGAGTGGGGAATGCCTTTACGCATCGTCTCCCAGGCCCCGAGAAGGCCTATTTGGGAGGTATGTGGGACTCGCCGCTCATGAACCCTCTCCTAGCGAGAGGGGAAGAGTTGGCCCTACCCACTAAACCCCACTCCGGCGTTTCACCCTCTGTGCTGTTAATAAGGGCGCCATGGGTTCGAATGACATGCTATCTTGGCGCCCTTCAGCGGCCCCGGCTTTGTGCCAGAGCTCCCGCACGATGGAGGGGGCGATCAGAAACGCTTGATCACCCTCCCCCCTGAAGAAATACTAGGGGGCCGTGCAATGAAGTATACCTGAAGCCTGCCTTGTGAATATTGTCTGCCTTATGATGCTTGCCGGTTACGAAAGCGGTCACCTTAGTCTATGAATGCCTATAATTCCAATGTTACATGCGCGTGCCCTTTAAAAGCCTTTACATTACTTTAAAAACTTCTGTAAATATGCCGTATTTACGGGCGAGAATATTATGTGTATAGATAAATCTTCATAAATACTCGTAAACGTCAATTCTGGACATTATGAAACCCGTTTTTGTTTGTGATAACAATTTAATTTAATGCACCCCTTACATTTTTAATTTCACATTCCGAAAGGTTCTCTGCGCTTTAGTTTTGGCTCCGCCTGAACAGTTCCTAGTGATGGGCACGTTTCCGAACGTTTCCGCTTTGTATGGGGAATGTTTCCGTTTGGTAATATTCCCCATACAAAACGAGGAAACCTTCGGAACTATGCCCAGAAAATTGTTTGACAACTTTACCGCACGCATGATTAAAAGACGTCGTGCCATCTTCTGTAGAGTTTTTACTAATGCTAAATAACACGTGGTGTAGAGAGTGTGAAAACTTAAAATGCTATGCGTTCGGAAGAAACAATAAGTTTATGAAAAGGATAATTATTTTCGTTGGTAATTAAGACGCCACTGACGTTACTGCTATAATGATATTAATTATGGATATTTAATCATTCTAGGTAGGTAGGTGTTGCCAAAATATGTTGCATAAGTTCTAGGATCAGTTTACGCTTTGGGTTTATAAAATAGTATTATTAAAATATTTAGTTATAATTAGTAACCCCAATTTTTTTGTCAATCTTACACTCAGTCTCTCTCTACTCAACTCTTACTCATCATCATCATCATGTCATCGAAATCTATGTACGCCCATAATTTCAGAACGACTACACATTTTGATATTTATTTGTTGGGTATGGCCGAGAAAAATTGTACATTTGAAAAAAAGTCAAAGTCCCTCTCACTTAAATTATCATAACTTTCATGTATTTAATTTTTTTAATACCATGTAAGGGTAAATCTGAGCCGCAGAATGTTTGATGCATATATAAATTTAATTTAAGTCAATTGACGTTTCCTGTTAATAAAGGGATTTTATTTTGGAAAGGGTTAATTTTCGCGTTCATACAAAAATTCGGTGTCCCGCTACGACATCTCGCAGATCAAAGTCAGAAAAATATACCATTTTATTCGTACCCTTTATAGTTTCGGTATGGCTAACGTTGTTCACTAAATTTGCTATGTTTTTATTGAATTATTTTAATAAAATAACGCAATAGCGTGTATCAAAAGTAATTTCAAACATGTGTCTCACTATTTGTTCCTGAATGATACTTCACGTATGTTATCATATTAAGGCTAAACTAACAAGAATCCAGGGCCACATAAACCTTTTTTGAGTCATGGCAACACCACACTACAGTTTGGCCCAGCTGCGGATAAACATCCGCCATTTTGTTTACGACAGTTGACAGAAACAAGTGTCCGGCGTTTTTGTCTCGGTAATATTTTACTTTTTTCACAGTGAATATCTAAGGTAAGAACACAAGTTTATGCATAATTATAAATTGTAGATGTAGGTAGACTATTCGTTTAACAAAATAAAGTTATCCGGTGCTTGCTAGCTTCAAAACTCAGCGAATGTATAATTTTTAAGGTTATGTCCACACCATTTTTGATTCACGAATGATACCATGTGTTACTATATGTGTTACGTAACATTCGTGATCTGTTGTTAAGCTGAGTGTGCAATGTAGAAACGTAAGGATTTGCTTTACTAATTTGTATTATTTTACTATTACTATTTACTATTTTATTTTGAAGAATATAGTTTTTGTTGAAATTTCTTTTGTTTGATTTTATGTGAAATAGAATATTATTTTTCTGTAACGGACCCAACAGGTCACCAACCCGCACGACCCTGCTATGACAAAACGATGCAACGTCGGGTTGTCGGGTTCTTTTTCGGGTCTACGAGTACAAGACAGTGTTTCGTGATAACACCGCCTAAAATATTCTACTTGATGCAAGCTTGGTACTAGTTTGATCCACAGCTCAGTACATAGTTCCATTGATAAGATATTTGGTATGAAATTATACTGTATTTACTGTAACCTCAAGTTTTGAATTAATGTTATGGTTATGGTGATAGACTGTAAGCTAGATTGCATCGTTTTACCGTGACAGGGCGAGGCGCGCGCGCTGCTCGGAGTATTTTGGCATAACAGTCACCACTTTTTAATGTGTATAAACCTGAAAACGAACTACAAACTAAGGTGTATATATCAATTTTAATGTGTATAAACCTGAAAAAATGCTTACAAACTAAGGTATATTGTATATATAAATTTTTAATGCATATAAACCTGAAAAAAGCTTACAAACTATGGTTTAATATAATTAAAACAGAATAAATATTGAAACTTTTAAACGCAGTTTACTCAAATTTCCAAGTTTGCTGCATTTTGTCATGACAGTGAGAACGTTATTATTGCAATGCTTCAACCTCTTCTCCATTTATTTTGGGGCTTGTAACCGGGTACAAATAAACCTGTTTTTTAAATTTAGGTTACATTCAAACGAATTGGTTAAAAATGTAGATTCAGGGCTTGAAAACAGGTTTATTTGCCGTACTGGTTAGAGCCACACTTTGAGAGCCTAACCCATAATAAAATTTACGCTCACAGGGAACGAAATCCATTTACCGGTTAGAGAGCACTTCCTCCGTGTGACCGGAGACTAGGATAAATGATGGAAGCGCTCTCTAACCGGTAAATGCATTTCGTTCCCCGTAATCGTAACCAATTCGTTCGAAATTATCTTAAATAACTAACCGAATTATTTGTAACCGGTTACAAACCCTGCGGGAACGCGTAACCAATTCGTTTGAAATTAACCTAAATAATTAACCGATTTCTTTGTAACCGGTTACAAACCCTGCGGGAACGAAATGCATTTACCATTTTAGGTAAATGGAGTTTGTTCCCTGCCAGCGTAACCTTTATTATGTTAGGCTCTCAATGTGGCTCTAACTTCTACGGAAAATAAACCGGTTGTCAAGCCCTAATATGGACTATCTCAAATATTACAAATAAAAATAATAGAAAGATCTCTCTCGTGTACTCTAGGCTTTACAAATTTCACGTGTGTTACCTTCATTCTCGTATGTTACCGTGTGTTACCTAGTTCACGATCGTTATGTACAATTTTTCTCGGCCATACCCTGTTGTGTTTCGTATTGTCAGGACGTGATTTTTATAATAATGTTTTAATTGTAGGTACGTTTTTTAATTATTTCACGTAAGTAAGATTGGCGTGATTTGTACTTACACGGTTGTACGAAGCAGGCAAAAAATCGGTGAGTATGAGCACACACCACCCGTGTGAATCTGGGTTGGGCAGCTAGTGAAAAATAAACCCCAGGTGGACCAGTGTTGGTCAAATGCTACATAATTGATAAAAATGGGATTTAAATGTTACGGAATGGACAAAATTCATCCTGCAAGCAAAGGAAGATCGGCAAAGTCCGCAGTAGAAGAGGCAAACGGTTGAGGTGTTCAAAATGAACTTGGCATGACTTTATTGTTAAATGAATAAGAGCACGTGAAGATCATTTTGAAGACCTCACCAGCTAAGTTTCTTCTATTGCTGACTGTACCAACGAGGTTTTTATATAAACAGTAACACCCTATCTTAATTGATGATCGGTTTGTAAAAAAGAGTTACGAAAGATGTTATATAGTTTGCATTAATTTTTTGGAAATAAATTGATTATTTTAGTTTCGGTGGCCATGACGCGGGATATCGTTTAAAAATGGAAATGTAAAAATGTAACTACGATTACGATTAATAAATAAATTTAAATGTTCAAAAAGCTACTAATGTGTTTAATACCTTTTTATAAAAATATACCACCATGACGTTGATTATAAAAATCTATCATAACATAATGAACTGTTACTGCTTACTGTTACTTAAAGGTGTAAGCATGTAATTATTTTGATGTAACGTTACCAGAATATGTTACCGATATACTCGTTAATATTGATATTTTACAGTAACGTCAGGTATTGTTGGTTAAATAATATTTGATATATTGCTTACTTCTTTGCCTAAATAACTGTTCATCTGAAAGAGAAAAATTAAAATATTGTAATTTATATTGTGTTCGAGATCAGTCAAAATAGTTGCAAGAAATAGGGCACCATCTCTTTGATCACAAAGCCATGAATAAGCTAATCAGAATAGTAAGCTCTTTAACTTAGTTATTTATACTACATTTCTTGAGCATTTGTTGAGAGCAATGAATATTGTGTTTCTTCATATTTGTTTGGCTTTCAAAACATACAATACTGCCACCGGGCAACACCACACTACGTACAAAATTAATTTAGTGTTGACGTCTCCACGGTACACCTGTACACGTATCGATGTTAATGTAGGCTCCTTAATGTTGTCGGTTAAAAATATTCTGGTAAAACCGCGGCACTTAGTTTAATAAAAACTCGGTCGGAAGGCGCGCTGTGTGAATCATCGACAATCACAAATTCATAAGCGATATTTAATATTTAAGTTTCACTAGAGACTTTGCCTCCTTATGTGTATTCTACCGCTTGTACAGCGGGTTGGTTGGGCTCTGATAAATTATTTGACATGATGCCAAGAGTTGTCACGCGCATGTAACACCGCTGGAGGTGTACGCGCCCATAGGCTGCGGTAGCTTGTTTGCCACCATCGTAGTAAACAAAAAGTAAGCTACAGTGGCGATCATATATCGACCACATGACCAGCACGGCAGTAGCAGCTGAGGGTTGTGCCGGGTTACGCAGTCTAAATACTATCACCTTAACCTAATAGCAATAGCCCATTTATTTATGTTTCATATTTTTGCAATACTCTTACACTGTTTGTAGCTGTATTTTTCCGGATGTGTATGGAATTTTTGTAACTCATTGTAAATTGAGTTCCAAATGATAAATATTAAAAATAAAATAAATAAGTCAACTTGTGGATAGTGGCGAGATGTGTGAGAGTAGTAACTCAACGTACATGAGCGCCCCTGAGGCAGCCTTGTCGGATAAGCCCACTGCCTCTGGCTTGCCTTAGCCGGCCGTCCGGAGTGAAAACGCTGGAGCTGCGTTCTCGAGGGTAGAAGTGAAAACTTTAATGAGAGTTGGCTATATGTTTAAAGTATAGTGTGACAGTCTACCGCCAGTTGTTTGCACTTTAATTGCTAGTCTATAAAAAGTTGATGTTCATAAAACCTGGATTATACACATAAGTGACAGTGCAAGGAAAAAGATCGCACTTTGTCGATACGGAGTTCACTCAATATATTAAGGCTTTTGTTGTGAGTTCTAGATGACGATATATATTTTTATTTAATTAAATAATCTTACAACTATCATTTACTGTTGCCCAATGCGAACAATAAAATAACTTAGTTCGATCGTCAACCAGGTTACCTAAGTGTACGCAGGGCCCACGTTCAAACGTTCTCGTCCTCGTATAGAAAAATATAGATAAAAAGAAATACTTAAATACATAGAAAACATCTCTATCTCGGAAAAATATCCGAGGTAAACGCACAAATATATTAGTGAAAGAATAAAGCGTCCTTGTAAATCGACAAAGTCGCCCCTTCACTAAACTCTTCGACATTAAAAGCTTAAGAACTTAATTTTGATTTATTACTGTTTAGAGCACAAATTTAATGGTTTTTGTATATACCTATACATACCTTGCTACAGGTGACCAGAGGGCTGGCTCTTTCCTTGCCCAGCGCATATGAATCGCTATTCAGCGTGGCAACTCCGCCAGCCTTCTGGGCACCCTTCCGTCGGGCCTTTTTTACTTGTAGATATAATATGTACATATTTTATGATTAATTTATTGAGCCATGTGTTGTTTTTACCTATGAATTATAATGGATTGGAATGAGGTGTTTATGATGTTTATCATCTATTGTCGAATGATAATAGTAGTTGTTATGTTGTGTAACTGTTACGTAATAAGGCCTAATGAGGGTTTCCGCGATTGAGTTTTTCACTAGATGGCAGCACCGTGACGAGAGGTCTTTTTGGCAGTAGCTGTCAAAATCCAACAATCAAAAAATATATGGTTAAACATGATTGGTGGATTGTGACAGCTAGACCTGTCGCCACGGTGCTGCCATCTAGTGAAAAACTCGATCGCGGAAACCCTCATTACGTACAGTTGCATACACTGCTTTATCTACACACATATTATAAATCCTAAATGATGTGTTCGGAAACCAGTAGAATGACCGCCATTGCACCGCCATGACCAACTCGATTGTGTCGGCGGTCGCGCGGGCGCGTGCCGGCGTTCGGGGAGAGCACGGATCTTGGTAACGTTACCGTGGGTAATGAATTTTCATACGTTTTTATGACACTGTCAGAGATGTTACGTTACTGGTTGCAATAATGGTGGTACTTACATACGGTTTCCAAACGCGGAATAGAGGATTTATGATATTGGTGTAGATAAAATATAACCCATCAAAAACATAAATGTGAAAGGCTGCCAAGTTCGATACTATGGGAATGCTTCGCCTGTAAAAGAAGTGAGATCTGAATAAGTACCAAGTTCCATAAAAATACCTCAAATCATAAATAGTTATAGGAATGCACACTTGATTTCCAGCAGTTTTTAAGGTACATTTTGAATAAGTATCACGTTACATAGAAATACCTAAAATTATAATAGTCAGAGAAACGCACACCGGTTTTTTTAGCAGTTTCCTGATAACATTTATTATTTTCAGTACTTTTTAATGATGTTACTTGGCAAGACACCTTTGGACTGCAATGTGTCAAGTATATAATTTTCTATTAAAACTTGCCAAGTTACATCATTAAAAAGTACTGAAAATAATAAATGTTATCAGGAAACTGCTAAAAAAACCGGTGTGCGTTTCTCTGACTATTATAATTTTAGGTATTTCTATGTAACGTGATACTTATTCAAAATGTACCTTAAAAACTGCTGGAAATCAAGTGTGCATTCCTATAACTATTTATGATTTGAGGTATTTTTATGGAACTTGGTACTTATTCAGATCTCACTTCTTTTATAGGCGAAGCATTCCCATAGTATCGAACTTGGCAGCCTTTCACATTTATGTTTTTGATGGGATTTCATTTATTTTTGTTAGGTGTAGATTCTTTATTATTTTTTTATCACGGACGGCGCGAGCGCGGCGGACGAGTGTAGGCAGCGACGGAGGGTGCGCGGGGCGGGGAACGGAATTTTTATCTAGTATCACTATACATACATATATCGGGATTTCGGGATCGATCGGGCATCGCGAGTACCTATAATCTATGATAAATCCTATTTTACTATTTATTTATAGGTGATTTTTACAAATAAACTGGCTCCCTACACCTATAAAATGTACCTACTTACATATAATTACATACATCAATAACGTACTTTATACTGTTTGTAAGTACGCTACCTACATAGATAATTAATAACTTGGTAATACCTACCTACCAGTAGGTATTATAATTGGTGGCCTATTATGTAGCCCTAGAAGTGGACCATCCCATCTCATCCCGTGGCGTATCGGAGGGTGAGATGGGCAGTAGTATATATAATTCCATCTTAGAGTATATATGATTTCCATGTTCTTGAATCTGCGATTTTATTAGTTGTAAAATTAGAAATTATTTAGACTATGCGAGAAAAAATTAGTCTTTTCATTTTTGTTTGACTGATTTAGCGCACCTAGTGTACCTAGCAGTGTTGGCCGAACGTTAGTGTGATTGAAAATTAAAAATTGAAGATTGAAACACGTTAGTTAAAATTGAACACTAATAGTTTAGTGCAAATTGATTTCAATTAGAATTGAAATTAATTGTAACTAACGTTTTAATCCTTTGCGAATAACTAATAATTGAAGATATTTAATTTTTAGTCTTTCTCAAAAATTTAAACATTAATTTAATTTTTAGGGTAGACTGAATTGGTAATTGACATTAATAATTTACCTAACTAAACGCGAATTTAGGTTAAGCTACGAGGTTTTGATTACTTTTACTTTTACTTTTACTTTTACTTTTACCTTGACCTTGACCTTGACATTGACTTTCACTTTCACTTTTACTTTCACTTTCTTTAACTTTCACTTTTACTTTCACTCTCATTTTCACTTTTACTTTGATTTTCACTTTGACTTTCACTTTCAATTTGACTTTCACTTCCACTTTGACTTTGACTTTCACTTTGACATTCACTTTGACTTTCACTTTGACTTTGACTTTGACTTTCACTTTGATTTTCACTTTGACTTTCACTTTGACTTTTACCTTTGACTTTCACTTTGACTTTGACTTTGACTTTCACTTTGACTTTCACTTTGACTTTCACTTTGACTTTCACTTTGACTTTCACTTTGACTTTCACTTTGACTTTGACTTTCACTTTGACTTTGACTTTGACTTTCACTTTCACTTTCACTTTGACTTTGACTTTGACTTTGACTTTGAATTTGACTTTGACTTTCACACAAAGAAAGTAAAAGTAAAAAGAAGCTCCAGATTTTGATACCGGTACCATCTGCTCATCAGTACAAGTCGAATGAGCCCAAACAGCATGAGTCTATGATGCGCCAAACCCGAGATCCAGTAGGAATCCCCAGGGTCCAGCATAAGCTCCAGATTTGGATACCGGTACCATCTGCTCATCAGTACAAGTCGAATGAGCCCAAACAGCATGAGTCTATGATGCGCCAAACCCGAGATCCAGTAGGGATCCCCAGGGTCCAGCATGAGCTCCAGATTTTGATACCGGTACCATCTGCTCATCAGTACAAGTCGAATGAGCCCAAACAGCATGAGTCTATGATGCGCCAAACCAGAGATCCAGTAGGTAGCCCTAGGGTCCAGCATGAGCTCCATCTTGTGATATTGGTCCCGACTTCCGAACCCGAGATGCAGTTTTAAAATTAATTATTAGTGTAAGACAGGATTAATTTAGTTACACTAACGTTAATCTAATTAACTGTAATTCTTATTAAATTTTCGAGACGTTAGTGTAACTAATAGGTTAATTCTAATTGACGGTTAGTGTAATTGACGACGTCACAAAATCAATGCGAACTAACGTTAGTAAAAATTGATGTTAGTGTAATTGATTAGTTACGAAATTAATCTTCAATCTTATTGATCAATTTTCAATTCTAATTGAAATTATCGGCCAACACTGGTACCTAGTGACCTGCTTTGCACTTCGTAAATCGTGGGTTCGGTTCCCGCAACAGACACACACAGAGTGGTGAACAATTTTATTGTTCTTGTCTTTAAGACAAACATGTATTGTCTTAAATTGGTATGTATCTAAATTTAAATAAGTTTTATCTCATTTCCACTCCATACCTACTTATAGTAGAACAAAATTCAAAATTTGTTTTCGAAACTGACTCACACTTGGCCGTTTTCAGATTTTTACTTTATTTCGACCTAAAGACAAACCTTCGAGCCAAATTTCAGTTCGGTACGACCATTGGAAGATATACCCATTTAGTTCATTATGACTTCATAGTAGAACAAAGTTACACCTTCGCTATTTTTAAAACTGACTCACACTTGGCCGTTTTCAGATTTTTCCCTTTACTTTGACCTTAAGACCTATCTCCATGCCAAATTTCAAGTCAGTACGACCATTGGAAGTGGTCTAGGTTTTTGATGAGTCAGTGAATCAGTGAGTGAGTCAGTGAGTGAGTGTATAGTAAAAATAGCGATTTTCTGACGTCAATATCTCAAGAACTGCTATAGGTAGAATAATGAAATTTTGTATTCTAGACAATTAAGGGGATGTCAACAGAGACTCGAAATTTCATATGCGTAGATAATAGTTATTTGTTATACAAGGGTGCAAAGTTGTATTTTAACCGCGAGTGTGGAATCGAAGCACGAGCTAGAGATTGGATTCTAGGGTTGAACTACGAGCTAGCGAATGGATTCTATGGTTGAACCGCGAGCGAAGCGAGTGGTTCGAAAATAGAATCCTGAGCGAAGCGAGTAGTTCAAAAATAGAATCCTGAACGTCGCGAGTGTTGCGACACACGAGACGTAAAAATAACTTTGCATCCGTGTGTAACACAAATCTTTTCACCTCACTAAAGCGAGGAAAATATAGTCTGGCAAGCCAACGAACACAGTAGCAATGTACATCAAACAAAACTTAAGTTTGTTTGAACGTCTGTCGCGCGCTTTTGTACCTACGTCATTTCAAAATTTTTAATTCTGCATTGAATAATAAAATAATTGATATTTCTGATAAACTTATAACTTTTCAAGGAAAAGGAAGGTGCGAAGAAATTAAAATAACCAACATATACAAATGACAAAGATGATTATGCGGTTCTAACACAATAGTTGAAATACAGCAAGGAATGAAACATTGATACTTACCTACATTGATTGCTAAAATCATAAGGCCATTCGAGGGAAACGAGTACCTACTTATATCTACCAGTAAATACAACTTTCCAGTTTAGAATGCAGGATTAGCTTCGTTGTCTGTATGAATAAGAGTCATGTTAATTTACATATATTATATTACTTAGTATACTCCTATTTATTATGATTTCCTTTTATCATTCGGTTTGACGACTATATTGGGTAGGTACCTATTTAATCAATTGTACGAATTGTATAATTGATTAATCAATAAACGCACGTGAGATTTTGGTATTTATTTATTATATAAATAGCTTAGGTACATGAAGGAAAACATTACAAAGGTTTGATAATAGTCTGTTGTAGGTAGCGGGATGCTTGGTGCTTAAATGTGCTTAAACCTGTAAAATTTTACTGTTTTCTTGCTTTGTGACAATATGCAGCGCTTGCTCCTATGCAACAAACGATATTGGACTTCATTTAGCACTAGTTTTCGCTTCAATTATTCGATTTAACACTGAAAGAAAGAACTTGAAATTGTAATTCAGTACAAAACTCTACATAACCTCAAAGTCACATATATCCCGCAAAATGTATTACACCTATCGTAAGTACCTACATAAATATCTCAGCTGGTCTTTGCATTGATTTAATACATTTATTGAAAGGTGATGGCAGATATTACATTAATAAATAATAAAAAACGCAATCTGAAACTCAAAAATATAAGTAAACAAAACGAACTTTTTAAATTAAAAAGTTACATGCCACAGATAAAACAAAAACAATGCACAATTTTCGAATTATTCTGAGACAGGTGTTGCCAACTCGCGATTTGTCAAATTTTGCGTGCTTTTCTACTGACATAAATGGTTTGCCAGACTATAACATAGGTACAAAAAAACTACTGGAAAATGTAAAATCGATTAGAATCGATGAAAATAAAATTTCTTGTAAGATTTTAAGCGTTTTATGGTAAAATAATGTAATAAGATTGTTTACACTAAATGTTTTTAATTGAATACAATTAAATATAAAATTATGTTTGCGTCCACAGCACCTGATTTGGTCAGACAATTTAATCAGATGGGCGAAGATTGTCCTGTCTGGAGTGGCCTTTACATGTTATTATGTTTAAAAAAGTTACTAATGACACGTTCGAATTTCAAATATTCTTTGCACTCTTGTGAATAAAATACAGTTTTGCTATCTGTTTTTAAAGAATAAAAAAGGGCTTTCCGAGGTAGTGAGGTGAAAAATATGTTTTGAGTTATAGGGTGGTCGAAATTGGCCCGAAATGGTTCGTGTAATATAACCCACGGCCGGTGTGTCGCTTTTTTTTGCTCGAACTTGGCGGACACACTGCCGTGTGTCTAGATTGCAGATAGTACAGACCTGGGGTCGTTATACCAAAACGAAGTTAATTTTAGTAGAGTTTGAAATGAATACAAAAGATTACGTCTTTCTCTTAACATTTATAATAAAACAGTATTAACATTTAGTTAAATAAAAATGACACGTTGCATCTAATACCACCATGTATTATAGTCGTATTTTCTACCTGTGAAAACTTTTAATTGGCTCAATGTTTTTACATTACTGCCTATCTTGTTACTCAAGCTGTAAGTTTTCCTATCCTATCCTATATAAATAAAATAATTAGTTATTGGAGAACTAAGAGACTGCTGTTCCTGAAAAAAAGGGATTTTCCCAAACCACTGTCCAAATTAAATTGCGCTCTCCTGTTGCACTTCTGACCTCGGAGGCTCAAAAATTAACTGTCAGTATGGTAAGTCGTGTCGCTTTCACTAGGTGGAACCATTTTCACAGCCTTTGAATAGGTAACAATAATAATATGTTTTCTATAATTATCAGGCTGGTATTACTTGTACTTATATTGTATAAGTGTTAGGATAGTTTCATTTATAATGCAAAATATACAATAGTATTACTAAACGATGCAGAATGAGATCTAAAACTATTTTCCCATAAAAACGGAAAGCCTAAGAAAATGCTCTGACTAGACCAAAATATTTACGACTATGCATCGGCGCTTGTACATAGGTTAAGGATTTTCTTCCTGTTTAAAAAACAAAAATTAATAAGACAATATAAATGTGGAATTCTAAAAAAAATATAAAAATTACAAAACTCGCTTGAATACCCTTTAAGGCGTGTTGAGGATTTTTTAAATACATACGGCCAGAGCCCAGTTGGTAGTGACCCTGCCTACGAAGCAGGAGGTCCCGGGTTCAAATCCTGGTAAGGGCATTTATTTGTGTGTTTATCACGAATATTTGTTCCTGAGTTATGGGTGTTTCCTATGTATCTAAGTATATATTTATCTATATAAGTATGTACATCGTCGCCTAGTACCCATAGTACAAGCTTTGCTTAGTTTGGGACTAGGTTGATTATGTAAGATTGTCCCCAAATATTTATTTATTTTTATTTTATTTTATACTTATGAAAAAAATTGCATTTGTCTTGGCAAGTTTAGATTTGTGGGCAGCTAGACTAAACAGAGTCAACCTTTTTTGTTAATGTTCAGTTGGTCGGTGCAATTGCGTTACTTAATTATTATTTCAATTAATATTAATCTGACAATCAACCATGTTATGACACTTATGAGTAAACGTTTTATTTTGATTATAAAATATATTTATTTTGAAGTGAAACAAGTAATTATATTTATGCGCAATCTTTTCTTTGCATTCTGGTTCGACATTCTGGTTTTAGTAATTCTTTTTTTTGGTAAATTGTCCCATGAAATTCATAACTTACTGTATAACACACACAGACCGAAATAATAAAAAAATCATCATTTAGGTTACTACAGTCTCCGAATACAACATAATTTTAGGCTATCTTTTAAAAACTTGCCTAATATTTCAAGATTTGAGGCGCTTAAATACTTTTTTATCTGTAATCTTTAATCCTACAACTGAGGTGATTGAATATTTCATAGCCGTCCTTCATTGTACATAACATTGTTCAGCAGTTGGCTAAAAAAGAAATAGTTTTATATATACCTACCTACATTACATTACCTAATATCGTATAAAGATTAAGTAAGCAATTCCTGGTAAGAATCTTTATTGCAAAAAATACGTTAGATATTAATTGCATTATTAAGTAATTTATTATTTCAACTGTAACAACAATACATGACCTGGTATAATTTTTTGCGTACCGAACGATCAAGTTTTAAAAGTCTGCGTATGTCGAAGATGGTGCATTCAGTTGAAAAACTCATCGACGTAGTAAATGTAGTAACGCATCAATAATAAATTCAAATCTACAAAACTTCTCACTAGCCTGACACGTAGCATTTTAGGGTCCAATGTTATATTATCGTATTGTACTTATAATTATCTTGGGACATATTGGACGGTAACATTTCGCTGTAACGGTTCAATCCAAAAAGTTCACCCGGCCCCTGTTTCACGACGCTATCAATGTTACCATTCCGGAAGTACGTAATTAAATTACCTATAATTCGTTTTTTTTGAGATTAGAAATTGAGTAAACATAGAAACAGTAGTTGCCAACCTGTTCTAAATGTTCAATTTGAACACACTGCTGCAAGCATACCAACAAACGATTCGTTAAAGTGATTAAGAGTTCACATTTTAGTATAAATAATAACAATTTGCAGATTAAATAATACAGCACAACAATAAAAACACAATTTCGTCTTGATTATCATGTTAGAGACACGTGAAAATTTAATGACCTGACAGTGACGCACGTACGTTCTAAAACGGAAACTTAACGTCTAGTTTGTTATCAGTATTTACTTAAATTATTTAATTGATAATCGTAACATGCACTTATTAATAAATTTTCTTAAATAAAAGTGCTTCTAAACGTTATTAATAGTTTTGTTATATAATACTAAATAATAAAACAATTGTCTTAGGTGATGGTAAAATATTTGGTGGACTACGAGGTGGTTTTTGTTGTTGTATGCCACTCGGGCCTTCCCCCGAATTGCTCCATAACTCTTCAACCAAACGCACAATAATAGAGCAAGCAAATACCTTTACTTAATTAAGAATCACAATAAGCTTTAAACATTAAAACCGGCCAAGAGCGTGTCGGGCCACGCTCAGTGTAGGGTTCCGTAGTTTTCCGTCCGTCACAGTAAGTGTCCCCACTTAAGAGTTAATAACACCGCCATGTAGGATATGATATGAGAGTTCCACGTACAGCGACATCTATCGGCAAATTAAGTAAACTATTGCGCGCGAGCTTAAAGTATGGAAGATGATTTTTATGGAATAATTCTTTATTGCGTGGACCAATTTTCACCGTTTTTACTTTATTTGAAAGCACGTCATTTTATTGTAATTTTGTAGAAATTACAGGTACAATAAACATCTGCTTATACGGTTAAATTACAAACTTAGTTCAGAATTTATTTTGTAATTTTTTTTCAAAAACTATTCATCCTATCAAGTTCAAAATAATTTTCCTAGAAAGTTTTTATTAAGTTCTACTTTTGAGAATTTTTTCATATTTTTAAAACTTATGGTTCAAAAGTTAGAGGGGGGGGGGACGCATATTTTTTTACTTCTGGAGCGATTATTTCCGAAAATATTTACAATATCGAAAAATGCTTTTAGTAAACCCCTATTCATTTTTAAATACCTATCCAACAATATATCACACGTTAGGGTTGAAATGAAAAAAAAATCACTCCCCACTTTACGTATAGGGGAGGTACCCTAATAAAATAAAATAAAACACTTTTTATTTTACCACTTTGTCGGCGTGATTGATATACATATTAGTACCAAATTTCAGCTTTCTAGTGCTAACGGTCACTGAGATTATCCGCGGACGGACGGACGGACGGACGGACGGACGGGCAGACATGGCGAAACTATAAGGGTTCCTAGTTGACTGCGGAACCCTAAAAACTATCCAGGTATAGCTGAGCGATACTAATGATAGATGACGCGAGAAAATATTTGAAAATCGATCCATCCGTTTCGAACCTCTTCTTCTCTAGGTATTTTATTGTGCAATATTCACAAGAACATTAACAATGATAAAAATAAAATATTTCGTGCATATAACTATTATAAAATATTTATAAATACTCAATATAACATTTGCAAATACGAAAGCATGGCTTTACTATAAATACAAATATATTTAAGTATGTTTAATGACGGCGTAGGAACTTTGACAGTTGTGACATCTTGCCTAATAAAGAACCCTGTACATCGTTCTGTCAAAGTTTTTCTAATCTCAAAAAAAACGAAGTATAGGTACTGACATTAAAGCCGTCCATAGGTTGCTTTAACCACTGACCACCGATCAACCTGTTCTTGTTTACCACCAACGTTATACGTTTAATAACAACTATATATGGTCAATAAATAACTGGTGCAGTTCTTACAACAATTTTTTGACGATAATTCGATATTTTTAGATATGCAAGTAGTCATTTTGTTAGAATTGTGTGACAATTGTCCTGTCTCGTGACAAGTGTCAAAAGCTCTTCACAAAAGCTTTTTTAAATTAGTATCACATTCGTGGTAAACAAGCATACAGCCCGACCAACGGTAAGCTGTTCCCGTGTCCTGTGGACGCCTTCAATTTCTGTAGATACCTACCTAACAATGACGCAGACATATGTCAAACGCGTGGTGAAACGGAGGCCATAATACTAGTGTTAGCTCTACATACTATAGAGTCAAATGCGTTCTTATTTTTATTATAAGTATAGACTTAATTTTAGTACTTTTGTTTTATAAATAGTTATATTCGTATTATTATTTAAGTTTATAATACCTTGATTAAAAAAATATATTTACTTGTAACAAAACATAAATATTTTATAGGTAGAACATAACCCTTTTGATTGATTATGATAACCATAATGCTTTATTCCTGATGGTTTCCAAGTTCTCCAAATTGTTTAAGCGTCTGCCTAGTTTAAAATTCTAGAAAAACGAGTCAAATTATTTTTCAACCAACTTCAAGATTTCGAAGTAGTCGAAGGTTCGTCGGGATCTTCGCTTGTTTTTTTTTACCTTTTTTATGTATGTTTACCGATTTTTCAAAGACGGCTGGAATGATTTAGAAAATTATTTTTACGTTTGATAGAGTATACTTGACAGTTGGTCCCATGTCATCAAGTCAGGATCTGGTGATGGGATCCTGGAGAAATCGTGGGAACTCTTCCAATAATATAGGCACACCCATAGTACATTGTATGTCTCTCAAGCTGTTTTGATATGTATTCTTATAGAACTACGCATTATTGTGTATCTTTAAGATATAATATTACTGTATTACTGTTTTGAAAAAATAAGTCCCGCCGAGTTTCTTACCGGTCATAATACTTCTCGGGTCAGAGGTGTAAGGTTAGAAGTTGGTAGTTTTTTTTCTCTGACGTTCATAAAATCATAAGTGCATTGTAATGTGCCTAAATTGAAGACTAAATATCTTTTATCTTTTAATTTGAGTATTTTTTACCGTAGCTAGGGCATTTGCTCTTTGAAATGTAGAGTAGGTTAAGTGAAGTCAGTTCTTTTTGTATAAAATTATTTAAAGGCCGTGTGTTGCAAATGCGGCGCGCGACGTGGTAATGGTAACGCGCGTGCTCTAGCGCATCTGTAAGGCCCACCGCGGTTTTCTGCGAACTCGTTTTTGCCAAAGCTATCACGATTTATTATTTTGGCGGATTTTAATACCATGACGGTGGCAAACAAGCATATGGCCCGCCTACCGTAGACTCACAGATGCGCGTTGCCACCCTTTAATATCAAGGAGGATCCACTGTGTTGACGGCTAAAGGGACAAGAACCCTCTTTGACCTCTTGGTTATAACTTATAAAACAATATAGACGGAGAGCTGGCCACGTCAGATATGACACAATAATGAGTTAGTTTGCTATACTATGCTTATTTCTAGATCCGGTAAAATGGTAACTTTTGGCGAAATGCTGTCAAAGTTTTTCGAAAAATGTATTGAATGCGAGCTGTGGTTAATAAATAAAATATAATTTTCAAACTAGACTTAAGTATTTATTATTACGTTGTGTATTGTTAGTCGCGCTCTGAATATACACTTTTATAGCAATTTTGCAAAAAGAATATAAAAAATGAATATACGACATTTTAATCCGAAATATTTTTGAAAAAAATTGTCGGAAATGACACATACGACATTTTTGTCTGAACTAAGTTCTTAAAAATAAATCGCTTTTACAACTTTCGACGTCGAAGTTACTACGTCCTTTAATACGTTGTAACTGACACGTAAAAGAAAACTGTAAATAGAAAATTAAAAAGGTTCAAAACATAACATAAAATCTTTTTACATAACGGTATCCTAGCCTTGTCGAATCGAGCTCGAATCCTGTACCTCTACCACGAGTCATGCAAATAAGCCCAATTCGACATTCGTTCACGAATTCGTAAATTATTTGTATGGAGAATTTGTGTAGAGCCTCTAGCGGTCACTTATAGAACTAAAAATTACTGCCATACCATAAGTTAAATTATCGTTTATGCAATTCGCTCACGAAAGTTCGATTGCTTGTTTCGTTTGTGTAGATTTCAATACTTTACAAAGTGACGTGACGTGACAAACGTCACATCCTTCACACCAACCGAAACACATTGTAGGTAAGCCAAAAAGGTTTTACTTCCTAAGTACATTTTATCTGAAGGTTTAGAACTGTAGACAATTATATGAGCAGTGAACAATAATAAGCATAGAAACCGTACTAGCTCTGAAAAATTACCATACTTTTTGTGGGTGTTTAATATGTTTGCTAGGCCGAAAACCAGGAATAATTTCCGTTGGCCATCGTGTCCCAAGCGGTAAATTTTAAGTGGTTAAGGGCGGTAAATAATCAAACTTCGTGATGGTCAGCTGCCGTTCCTTGAGTGGGTTGAGGAACAGCAGCTATTTTCTCACATAAAATATATATAAAATAAAAGGACCATCGCGTCCCAGTTGAAACAGGTGATAATTTATATGCTATTACAAATAAAATAAAAATCATCAGCCGGCTGTATAGCACTGAAAAAACCGTAAACTAGTGACATGACTATATGGTATTGTTACGAGCCACAGGGTTCGTTGGATAGAAAACAGCCGTTAGGTAACGTTAAATAATTTATTGAACAAAAAGGAATCACTTAGGAACACTATTGACTTAATAAAAAAACACTAGGTAATTGAATAAAACACTATTCGCTTTAAAACAACTTGGGTTTACTCACTAGTCACTTAATTCTCTCCGATGTTTATCGCTTTGTATCGCAATCGAAACTGCCCGAGTCCGCTCCGGTCTCCTTTTATATACGTGCGATAGGTTTTCTAGAATGTTCACAGTAGGTATACAGGTCGGTAAACAGTAGGTATCGAGAACATTCCGGGCCGTACTAGAACATGGCCCTCTCTGTCTAGCGTGTAGCGAAAAGCGATGCCTCTCACACATTCTCGATTGTTCCAGAGATATGGTCGGTTAGTGTCGTCGCCTTCGTGCGTGTAGGCCGTCCCTTTCACTTATTTCTGGAATGTTCCGGAGACACGTTCGACTATAATCGTCTCTCTCGCTTCCACGCACAGGCTGTCCTGCTCACACACTTGCTGGAATGTTCTGGAGACAAGAGGGGTGTAACTCGGCCTGAAACGGCCTAAAAATGGGTTTTCAGGAAGTAGTGCCATATGATTGTTAGTGGCCTGAAACGGCCTGAAAACATGTTTCAGGCGTCTGAAAATGGTGTTAACTGGGAGTAATTTTTGATTCCCTGATATGTGTTAGGGCTTTCCCTAAAACGGCCTGAAAATGTGTTTCAGCCTGCTGAAAACGCCTCTAACTGACTGAAAAATTAAAAAAAACGTTCCTTTGATGCCGTCTCTAACCCGTCTCCGTAACAGTATTTAGGGTATCAGCAGACGGTTTTTCTACCTCAAATCAGCCGGCTGACGATTTTCCTATAATAAGAGCATCAAATACTGACGTTCCGCAACCCACCAACGGAGCGACAGCTGACCTACGCGAGTCATCATTATACTTCGTCCTTAACCACTTCAAGAATTATAATCGCCTGGGACGCCTTGCGATTGGTCATGAAATTTGTTTCTGGCTTACGGTTTATGCCAGCGGAGCCGGGAAATACAAGCTATGACAGTAAGCCTTTTTTTTTACCTGATTTAAAAGCGCGTGACTTTTAACGCATAAAATGTTATTAACAGACTTCAAGATTTCGAAGAAGGAGGTTCTCAATTCGTCAGGATCTTTATTTTTACTATTTTTTCATAATGATCACCGATTGCAACTTTTTTTAAACAGGGAAATTACGTTTTTCGTCATACATATTCAAAGCTAGGAAAAGGGGTGAAAACTGTCAGTACTTCATCCATCCATCCATATATTTATTTCGTCGTAGGATATAGGATTACCTAAGAAAACCAAATTGATGAAATGTCAAATGTACAAATAACACTACTAGTTTAAAACTTCCTAGAACTACGACCATATGTAGTGTTAGGTGATTCTTAATTTATTTGGTTATTTTGTCAACATGACAGTTCGACTTTTAGTGATCAATTGATCATAGTGGATCATAGGTTTATTTCTTATTATTTAGGTCTATTGTATAATCAATCACAAAAGGATAAGTACCCTTTGCCTTGCGCTACTGTTACACATCCCACCTGCGTCGACGCCGACACGTTGGCCAAGTCCTTTAATTTATTTACCAGCGAACAAGCCGGAGCGGCGCCCGACATCCAAAATCACTACAAGACTATTAAATATAGTTGTCGTTCGTCTAACTACGGTTGGTCTCGAGGCAATCGATCCGTAGAGCAAGGGGCACGGAGCCTCACGACCTAACAAACGCACAAGGGAAGCTGAAGATGCTCCAGCAAGCCGCCGGTTTTCATACATAACACAACGCAGGATTGCGGCTTTGCCGCTTCTTGCATAATGATGGTTTTATTTCTATTTATAAGTTACACTTACGAGTAATTGTTAGCAGTACTTATACGTTTCTAGTTTGAGACAATGTTACTTCAAAAGGCTATTTCGCAATAAATAAATCTTTAATATAATTATGTACATTATAATTTCGAAGTGCCCTGTATAAATCTGGATGTCTTCGAAGATCCCGGCCTGTAACGCAGTTGTTTCTCCTTGAATATAAAATAATACACCTTCCTGGGATAAATAGTTTGCCTTGCTGGTGATAAGTTAGCTGCTACAGCAATCAATCAGAAATGAATGATGCACAAGAACCTGTAAAAGATGTTTCAATATTATTTGTAATTTTTCACTGTTTCATTGTAATTATTATGATTGAAAATGAAACTGTTTATAACAATCATATCAAATTTCAACTACTTATCATTAATTTTAGGTTAGAGTTGGTATTTTGTGTCTATTAAAAATCAGATGAATTGACTTACAATACATAAATCTCACAAATATACAGCAGTTCTTGGTTCTAGATTTCTTCTTTAAAATTATTCTTATTGAAGTGTTGATGTGGATATTTATATTTCTCATATCGGCTTGAAATTTACCATTTCATTTTCCAGTTCCAGTTATCATACTATGCAGTCTTATTAACAAATTATGCTTAATATAAGGCTTTGTCGATATTATTTCGTCAACTAATATAGTAGTTTATGCAACAGTTGTATAAGAGGGGTCAAAAAAGGTGAGTGGCGTGGGTAACAATTTGAGCCGTAGGCGAAAATTGTTAAGAAAAACGCCACGAACATTTTTTTACCTACTTATACGACGTTGCATACAATACTTTTTCTACGAATACACTTACTTTTACATAAAATGCGAAATTGAAATGGATATCGCAGTTATTTTGTCAACATAATCAACAATCATTTAAGTTTTACCTTTTAAAACACTATTTTTCAATAATAGTAACATTACTAACACAAATACACACCGTCGTTATTTGACCAATTATTAAAGAGCTACAGAGATTAGTAAAAATACCTAAATTACTTTCAAAGTTTGCAATTTGCCCCAATAAACGAACGGGAAACGTAAAAAACTACGAAGTAGGTCTGTGGTTCTTTTAATTTTTTCTTTTTTAAAGTTTTTTTTTTCTAAAAACGCTGCGTTTATTTAGGTTTCTTAGGTTGGCAGTAATTTATTTTACATTAATAGTCGTGTTTGCATGCGATTACGCGATACTATTTTGGCGCTTTTATAGAACAAGTGTTATTTTGGGGAATAGACTAGATAGACTTTTCATCGAGTGTATTATCTATGTTCTTATAAAGGTGTTGACGAATGTATAAATGACAGATAAAAGTACAGGAGTAGAAAAATATATAAATATAACACAATAAATACGAATGGTTTTCACTTTCATCATATTTTTGACATCTCATCTTATAATTTGATAGTGAAAGAGTTTTCTACAGTCGTTACGGTATTTTTCGGTGACGTAAGTCAAATTAGTGTCTTATGGTAACGTTTTAATAAAACCTTTCGATAACAAACTGTACTGACCTTCAGTGCGTTAACATGACAGATCACATTCGACGTGCCGCATACATCCGTCTCGTTCTACGTATGAGACGGATGTATGCAGCGCACTAAACGTAATCCGACATGAAATGTCAGCATAGATCGTTTGTATGTGTTGCTGTCGAAACTGAAGGAAAACGATTCGAAGCCCGATTATTCGTTAACGCCTATAGAAAAATATTCAGAATTTTCTACATGACTCGTGGTAGAGGTACTGGTCAGGGCATTTAATTGTGTGAATATCATAGATGTTTGTTCGTGAGTTACGGATGTTTTCTGTGTATTTATGTATTTATCTATCTACTCGTATTATATAAATATCCTTGTCTAGTACCCACAACACAAACCTTAATTGAGCTTACTGTGTTAGGCTATTTACAATATTTTTATAAAAGTAAAATACAAAAATACACCTAAAACATACAAAAACAATAAAAACATTATAAAAAAAAACCTAACCTAGGCTGCCGCCGGCAAAGAAGCAGGGCCCAGGCTGCCGGTGGTTAGGGCCGCAGAGTGAGGAACCATCGGACTATGCGCGCCATGTCCAGGATTACCGCCTTCTGAATCTGACCCTTGATCTAACCACAACCCCGTAGCGAAAGTCTCTCAAGATGTTGGTCGAGACTCTTCGCTATGAGACCGTTCGCAGAAACAACTATCGGCACAATGGTCGCCGAATCAACCTCCCACATGGCGGTCCTTCTTAGCCTTCATGAGGTTCTCGTCAAATGGGACGGCGATGTCGATACCACGATACCAGGCTTATTCGTCATGGTTATTATTATTATATTAAAAAGTAGGATTTGGCATATACGAGGCTTTGTATTACTTCCGTGTCCCGTAAAAAAAATCCGTACTGTCACAACCGACCTTTTTAATTGGTATCTCTTTTTAGATCCGACTTTTTTGTTTTGGTTTTTCCGGAAAATAATAGAAATATTGAAAATCTGAAACATTTTCAGATTTAAAAGTTAAAGGATTTTCTCATGCTTTGACGTAGAAAACCAAAAATATTACATATTTTTTGGACTGACTTTGTTAATGGGTGCCGTCGAAACATCGTGTACAAAATGAAAATTCCAGCCTTGAAAACATGACCAATTCTCTCAAGGTAAAAAAAAATGAGGAATCCTTTAATGCACTCATCAATGAGCACATAACTACAACAGCATATATCGATCCAGAGCTCGAAATTCCTAGATCTAAAATCCGAACCGAACTAAATACCGCTATGTAAAAATGAGTAATATAAATCGCCGAATCTTTCTCTTTTTTTTAAAGATATGGGCTTAGGCAACTTTGTGCAATAGAGACAATAGAGTTCGCAAGCTATTATTTGAGTATTCAAAAAACTCCGAGTGATCGCGGAATAATATTTATAAAGCAAGTTTTTTTTTGTAATAAGAAGTGGTCCGGGAAAAAAGTTCTGATTTTTCTTTTTATTTTGTGCCGATTTAGAAGCACTGTTTATATTTAAATAACCTGTGGATACAATTATACAAAACATAAATACAATCATATTTAAATGAAACAGTGTTTGGAAGTTTTCGCCTTTTGTATTCCATCATACACATAGGTTTTTGAACAGCGTCTTCTGACAGAATTTTTGAGGTGATTCTCAAAAACATTGTTTTTTCATATAGTTTGATTTGATGAGTTATTTTATACCTTAATAAATTCTCTTTCTTCGATAGTCAACTTTTTTATCTGGCTTCATTTTATGGTAGTCACATTAATTTTTTATTAAATGTATTTGCCTTTTTTTTACAGAAAATTGTCTCCCATAGAAAAATCTTTGTCAGAGGTTAGATAAGAGAGTCTTCCTGACTATCCTGGCTAAAATACAGTTAATTAATGTAGCTTCTTGGTAAGATAAAATTCTGAAAAGCATAAAACGGGTTGTGAAAATGGAAATACAATTGTGGCATTGTAGCAGATGTCGATTGAAGATTGGCAAATTATGTTGTTGAAAAAGTTACAAAGTATGTTTAAATAAAAACGCGAAAACTTATATATGCTCACATATTTTATTATGATTGTATTTTTATTTATTAGTATTGTATCTACAGATTAATACAATAAATATACTGCTTCAAAATTAGCACTAAATTAAAAAATACACTAGATCGTACACGGCTACTTTATTTCAGGAGCACTCCTTATGTCAATCAATACTATCTTTCTGCATTTCCTCATGAAATGGTTTAGTTAAAACCATTTTTAACCGACTTCAAGATTCCGAATCAATTCGTCGGGATCTTTGTTTTTGCTTTTTTTTGTTATGATTATTCGAAAACGGCTGGGCCGATTTGGAATATTCTTTTTTGATTTGAAAGAGTATACTTCATGGTTAGTCCCATTGTCACCAGGTCAGGATCTGATGATGGGATCCTGAAGATTTAGAGGACACTCTTCAAATATTTGAGTATTTTTTTACAGTAGCTCGGGCATTTGACTTTGGAAAGGTTCGTTTTTGTTTAAAATTATCTTTTATCATCTCTATATCTAGCCCAGGAGCTTTTATAAAGGTATATTATTTTTACAATATAAAACATATTTCTGTATATGTATATAATTTATTCATTTATATATTATTACTAGCTGACCCGGCGAACATTGTACCGCCAACTTCCACCGACTCCCGTCGACCTCTAGTTTACTCCTGCGTCAGTCCTACCGTCCCGAACCACTCTCCCACAATATTCTAACTATATTCCAACAACCGCACTTATATTAATTTTTAGGTTTTGTTGTACTGTTGTTTATAAAAAAATATGTCCCGCTGAGTTTTGTGCCGGTCATAATTCTTCTCGGGTCATAGGGTTAGAACCGGTGTAGTTTATTTTCTCTTTTACTTTGATAAACTATCTGACGTGTAGGTTTTATGTTAGGTTTAGATTTCTTAGCATAGCTTAGTTAAGTTTTATATATAATGTAACATACTATTTTAAATATATTCTTTAATAAATGTTCGAGTTTGCTATTGTCGTTTAAAGTCTAGCACGTTCATTTTTTTTGCACCCGAAGCTTTCAGCTGTATGTGATTAGTTTTTCGCTTCTACTCAAAATGTTGTTTGGTTGTTTATAAACTCTTTATTGTAAAAAAACCAAGTCAAATACAATATATTAAACACACATAATATAGTTAAATATAATGGGTATGTATGTTATCTGAAAAAGATCTTTAATGATAAGACTGCCAGTTTTCTGCCTCTATACTTCAATCTATGCTGTGTGTACTGTTGTTATTGATATTGAGTGAGGTGTGCAATTAGTTATTGTGTAAGAATTGTGCGACAATTTTCGTGTGTCTCGTGACAAAAGCTCACAAAAGCTTTTTAAAATAATTATCACAATGGTGGTAAACATGCATACAGCGTGACCAATGGTAAGCTGTTCCCGTATTCTGTGGACGCCTACAATTTCTGTAGGTACCTACCTAACTATGACTCAGACATATGTCCAACGCGTGGTAAAACTCGGGTCATAATACTAGAGTGTTAGCTCTACTGCCAAGAGTCAAACGAGTTTTTATTTTTAATTAACTGTATAATACCTTGAGAAATGCTGGTGGCCTGACGGTGAGACGTCAGACTTTCAATCCAAAGGTCTCGGGTTCAAACCCCGGCTCGTACCACTGAGTTTTTCGGAAACTTATGTACGAAATAAATATCATTTGATATTTACCAGTCGCTTTTCAGTGAAGGAAAACATCGTGAGGAAACCGCATCTAATCCCAACAATACGTCAATTTATACTCTACAAAAGTGGCACACTTAAATGGTCGAGCGCTCAATTATTCTTGAAGGATCAAGGCGAGTTGAACCAAGTAGTGTGAAATATTCGCAAGGAAGACAGAGCTAATACGGCTTTAATTTGCTCTATGACCCGACGTTAGGTCAGTTACTAGTAAAAGTACTATTAAAATTGTAACAGAGCGAGAATAACTATTAATCATACATGCTACAGCCGGTACACTATCCCACCACGCGTAACATCATAAGAGCCGTAACAGAGCCATTATAAAACTCATTGAATTGTATATCATAGGTACTCCTAATACTACTCCACAGTATTTTAAAAAGGTAGGCTAGCGCACATCTGTAAGGCCGCGGTGATTTTCTGCGACCTCGTTTTTGACAAAGCTGTCACGACTTAGTATTTAGGCGGATTTTTAATACCACGACGGTGGAAAACAAGCATATGGCCCACTTGATGCCAAGCAGCTACCGTAGACTCACAAATGCGCATTGCCACCCTTTAATATCAAGGAGGATCCACTGTGTTGACGGCTAAAGGGACAAGAACCCTCTGACATCTTGGTTATAAAACAGTAGCATCGTTTTTAAGCAACTATAAACCGACGGTGCCAATTAACAAAGTCGGATTTGTAAAATGACAACTTCTGGGGAAAGGCTGTCAAAGTTTTTCGAAAAAATATATTGTATTGGGTTCGAACTATACTTGATTATTTATTATTACGTTGTTTATTGTTAGCCGCTGTCTAAATAATTTTGTAGCAATTTTGTTAAAAAAAATTGCAAAAACAAATTGAACTGGAATATTTCTGAAAAACATGTCTAAAGTACCACATACGACATTTTAATCTGGACTTCATTCTCAAAATAAATCGGTTGTACAACATCCGATGTCGACATTAGTATAATAAAATAAAACTAAGTAATTACATTAAAATACAAAATGTAACATAAAGTCTTTTTGCATGTTAAAAAGTAGGATGTGGCATAATTATACGATGGTTTGTACTTTCTCCGTGTCCAACGAAACAGTGTTTCCGAAATGCAAATTCCAACCTGGAAAATATGACTGATTCTCTGAATCGTTTCATGTGCTGATCAATGATGTCACAACAGCATAAATCGATCTAGTGTCCGAAAGTCTTATGTAGACATAAAGTCCGAACGGAATTAAATACCGTTATGTAATAGTACATTATGATACAAGTGTGCTAAGTTGATCATTACATACGAAGCGATATTGTGCGCACGAACGCATGTGAGTGCGCATAAGGAAGCTGAGCTTATGTACTCGTAATGATCAAGCACACGCGTTTCATACGACGTTTTTCAACACACTTGCGAGGAAATAACAGAATAGTATAATTAATAACTTTTGATAAATACATTAATTGTCAGAATGTTTACAGGATAGAGGTACTTACGAACCTAAGATAATTAAATTTAACTAACCATTTTTGTGATGTTATTGAGTATCTGTAACTCTTTTTCAAATCATTTCATAAAATTAAAGACTTCTCATTTATTGTGCAATAAATTATAGTATTTTTTTCTTACGTATTGCTCACTAAATTTTTATGATGACATTTTACTAGTTTGTATCACCATTTTGAAATATATCCAGAGGTTAAATTAACGGTAAGTTGTCTTCTTATTCATTGAAAATATAATTTGTTTAAATTAATAAAACACGACGAGAAAAATCTAACAAATAAACAATGATTTGAGGTTAACTTATAAATGGCGCCCAATTTTCTTTTTTGGATGTGCGTGCAGCTTGAGGCAGAGGCGCGGACGTATAATGACAAACAGCCAATATTAAAACAGACAATTCGTGTTTAAAACGTAATTTATTGTGTATTACGAGTAATATAATAAGTTGAAATGATTCTTATTCACAATCAGGATTGTATAATTTGTATTCTATCGTAAATGTGTATATTTTTATTATATTTACTTTTTTTTACTTTTTTAGAATGTAAACTCATAAATAGTTAAAAAAAGTAAAGGTAATACCCGACTAAATTACAACGATTCGTCTGCGTACGTACAACTTGGTACTAGAGTACAAATGTCACTTGATCGAATTATTAAATTATTAGACTAGTTGAATAATTATTGTGAAATGCACGCGTGTTTAATATCTAGGATTATGAGCATAAAAGCGGTGGAATAAGAACCTCGTTACGAGCAGGTGTGTTGAAAAGATTAGTATCATAAATCGCCGAATCTCTCTCTTCTAAGTATAGGCTTAGACAGCTTTGTGCAATAGAGACAATAGAGTCCGCAAACTAACATTTGTGTGATTGTGGAATAATATTTATAAAACAAGTTTTTTGTGATATATCAATCAATACAATCTTTCTGCATTTCCTCATGAAATATCTAATTTAGTTAAAACCATCTAGTCCAGGAGCTTTTACAAAAGCATTATTTTTTACGATAGATAAATCATACTTCTGTATATCAACTATTTAATATTATGTTATTGGCGTTTAAAGTCTGGTATGTACGGTCAATTGTTTTTGCACCCAAAGCTTTCAGTTGTATGTGATTAGTTTTTCCCTACTAAAATGTTGTATGTTTGTTTGTCAACTCTTTATTGTAAAAAAACAAGTCAAATGCAATTTATGAAACACGCGTATTATTATAATTAAATATAATATGTGTGTTATCTGAAAAAGGTCGCTCTTTAACGATAAGACCGCTGTTTTCTGCCTCTAGTTTAATTTATGCTCTGTGTACTGTTGTGGTTATTGGTACTAAGGTGTGTAAAAATAATAGTTAATTTTAGTTTTTCAATATTTCATTAAAATAAGATTTGTATGCTTTCCTTAACACCTGGCCGGAAAAGGCACAAGAAGGAGAATTGTGGAGATCAAAGGGAGGGGTATTTGCCCAGCATCAGCAGTGGGACGCTATTATAGGCTAATCATTTTATTTTGTAAGTAAGTAAGTAATTATGTGTATGTGTCATCTGAAAGAAAGGGAATCGAAATTATGTTTTCTCAAACATGCTCGGAAATGTTCCTGTTACGTTAGTAATTAGAGACCAGTAGGGACTCTATTCCAAGGCAGGTTCAGCGCGACGTACGTAAAGGATTTTCATACAACATTAAATCACTCAGCCAGTAACTGAAGTTGTTTTAAATTTTTGATCAATCTTACTATGCCAAAGGCTCGAGTCATTCTGCCAGAAAAAAAAGGTCAGCAATATTTTTCTGTGTTTTCCGGTTTTTATGTAGGTACAAAAAGTAATACTTATAAATAAAACTATTATTAACACACCAAAAACTTTATTTTAAAACCGAATATGTTACAATAAATCGACAAAGACAGTTTAATCTCGAATAACCGGTAACAAGTTGAAAGAAAAATACGAACATAAAAAAAAAAAAATTGGAGGGAAAATACTAATATTTTATTGCATCGTTTTCTTTCATCGATAACGAATAATTTTATCTTGCTTGGATACTTGGATAGTATTAAAATTTTTAATAAAATGACTTCTGACGAAAGCGACATGGAAATTGATGGGACCCCTCCGGAACTACGAGCCGAGGCGCAATTAGCTTTAAACAATTTGCTGCCAGCTAAATCAAAAGAGAGGTATATCACATGTTACGAAAGTTTCCTTAAATGGAGGGCAGATAAAAATGCACATAGCTTTTCGGAAACAGTTTTCCTGGCCTATTTCACAGAAATGGCTCAATCGAAAAAGCCATCATCATTATGGGCAATGTATTCCATGATGAAGGCTACAATGCAGCTGAAACATAATATTAACATGCAGAGTTTTTCAAACTTACGTGCTTGGTTAAAAAGGAATTCAGCTGGGTACAAGGCCAAGAAAGCAAGAATATTTAGCAGTGAAAACATAGAAACCTTCCTCAACTGCGCACCTGATGATACATATCTTGCTATAAAGGTAAGCAAATCTGACTATTTAATCATATTTTACATACCTACTTGCATAAAAATGAAGTAACTACATAATCTTGATAATTTACTGCTCTGTCCAGTGTCCTAGCAAAACCACATTTGCACTAATAAGATACAAAAAATAACAAAAAAAGTTTTGGTCTGACTATAATTTAATAAATAATAATGAATGTACCTACCTAACAAAAAACTTAACTAAAACTAATCAGGACACCAATAACATATTCTACATATTAATTTTATGACTGAATATTTACAAAAAAGTCTTAATTCATTTAATAAAAAAGCCTAGGTAATGAAATATATATCTACTATTATCTATTACAGGTAGCCATGATCTTGGGCATAACAGGAGCATGCAGAGGATTGGAATTAAGTATGATTACTACCAAAGACATTGAATTTCAAGGCGATATAATCGTAATCCAATTGAGAGACACTAAGACAAAAATAGATAGATCATTTGTGGTCCGGGATGAATTTAAAAATATTTTTCAAAAATATTATGACTTGCGGCCCAAGGACACAATTACTGATAGATTGTTTCTCAATTACAAGAATTCCAAATGCACTAAACAAGTAATTGGACGGCATACCATAGCTTCAATGCCTAAGAAAATTGCAACTTTTTTAAATTTAGATGACCCGCACTTATATACTGGACATAGTTTCCGACGTAGTTCAGCAACACTTCTGGCAGACTCTGGAGCCGACCTTCTAGCTCTTAAAAGGCATGGTGGCTGGAAGTCGGATAAGGTTGCAGAAGGTTACATTGAAGACTCCATAGGAAACAAGGACAAAATATCAAAAAACATTACAGAAAACATAAAATTAAGAAGTAGCACAAACACAGAAAATCAATACAACTCTTCGCATCAGAATTATGAATCTTTGTATGAAAATCCACAACCAGGCTGCTCCAAAGATCCTCCAGGTTTCATTCGGCAAAATGTAAAACAACCTCCATCCATTCAAGTTCAACCTTCATCTTCAAGTACATATTGCCAGGTTCAAAATTTGACAGATTGTCCTTGTGGACAATCTGTCATCACTGCATGAATCAAATCCCCAGCCACCGCCTTCTCATCAAGATGTTGGAAATAGCGAGCAGTCCACCGCACATATCGTACCATCACAAGCAGGTTCTTCAACAGATATACAACAAACCAACATTTCTGTTCCTGGAAAAACAATAAAAATATCTATAAGTAACTGTCCTAACATGTCCAATATCACATTCAACATAAATTAATAATAACTTTGACAAAGTTTTCACGTTATGATTGATTCTAAATGTATGATAAAGTACGTAATATAAGTAAGTGGTCATATCTTAGACACTAAGAATGTTTAGTGAGTATTAGTAAGACTTTGCATTTCAATCTTACCTGTAGGTAGTCCCCTCATGATTTCATTTTTATGAATGTTGTACTGTACAGTTAATGTAAATAGGTAGCCACTTTATGTTTGTTTGTTCCCTTATTCCCAACGAATATTGCGACGTCCGAGTTCCGATATGTTGAAAAAATATTTAAGGTTATTATAAATGTCAATTTCCATTGGGTCGTTGGGTCGTTCTCGTTGTGACATATCGTTCAGAAACTAGTATAATGATTTTCTAAATTATATTTTGTATTAAAGGTTGAGCTGAAAGATATGACGGTGTACCATGTTGCAGTGTCTATTGAATCGAAACTGGCAATAGCAGCCAACCTTTTGAAATGATTTATAATTAAAACTTTTAGGGGGCGTATGCACGATCAACTTATTTTCAGAGTGATTTATTTCTCTTTGTCGCAGTTTGCTACACTTTATGCGCATACAAAGAGAAGAGTCGTGAAATGTATGGGGCACCATACATTTCACAACTCTTCCTAGGTATGAAGGGCAAAATAGTAGCCGAGAAAAGTCTCTTGTGTGTGTGTGAGCCCTTAAATAGTTTAGTATAATTATGAACTATTATAGTAACTATAATGGGCTGATATATCTAATACAATAACTATATATCTACACTCAAGAGCAAAAGTAACGGGTCACTTTGTACTGATTTCTCATACAAAGTGACCTAATATTTTTGCTCTTGAGTTTATATAAAGACTTGTCTCTGCAACTATTTTGTATGTAATGTAAATAACCCTGTGTTAATTTTAGCGATATACCTAATATGATAAAATAAATTTTTATACCCATATACCCCTGTGTTTTATTTTATTTTATTTCCTTACATGTTTGAGAAAAGCACTATACATGCTTCGACCGTAATCAGCTTTCCTGGCTTCGTATTATAGCCGTCCTCGTCTTCGACTCGGACGGCTACTAAATACTCAGCCAGGAAAGCTTACTTACTGGGGCCTATTTCTCGTACGTTACAAGTCTTGTAATACAAGTGTGTATCTATGGTAACGCTTGTATTTCAATACTTTTTACAAGTTTCCTTTTCACGTAAATGTATAATTGTTACAAGAGGGGCGTTAAAAGAGTTTTCACAAGTGTTGTTTTTTCACAAGTTGACAAACACTAGTAGATATTATATACTAAAATAGTCATTTCGTTCCTCAAAAGCTGTACTATATACTTGTAGCTTGTGACTTATCACGCAATAATGAGGAGTCTCTATAAACTGCTAATATGCGTTTTTGGTACAAATCGAATAATAAATAAATGAAGATATTGCATTTTTAAGATCTCAAATGTGTAAGTTTTTAATGCACTTCGTTAAAATCAGTAATGTTATTTAATTTTAGCTTTCATTTTCCAAATAAAACAGTAAACTCATTCCTATGTAATTATTATCATTGGGAGAGAACCGGTAAGTAAATGACCAATAACATAATAATTTTGTAACGAATTCACTCGTATTATAAAAAATAAAATACCTACACTGAAGCTTGTAAACATTCATAGAGTGACTGACGAAACTGAGTATGATTTTATGATTTTACACTTGTACTTGATAATTTTGAGAAACGCTTTTCATTACTACTTGTATTATTATACGCTTGTATATTCCGAAAACACAAGTCAGCCATTTTGTTGAGGAAGATTTGATAAGATTGATTGTCGCTTAAATTCAATAAAGTGTCGTATATTCATTTGGTGGTAATGTGGTCTAGCGACTCTTCAGATGATGAAGAAGTGATTGTGGTGAGGAGGCCACGAGTGTATAGAGACAGAATAAATTATACTTACATGGAAAATACTTTTGAGTACAATGAGAGATTTCGACTTTCAGCAGAGAAGCTAGAACATCTAAGAAATGTATTAGGTCAACATTTGGCCAGACTTACTAATAGAAGTAGAGCACTGTCTGTCGATCTACAGCTGCATACTGCTCTTCACTGGTTGGGGACAGGCATGCAATACCACGCAGGAGGAGACATGCACGGAATTAGTAAAGCCAGTGTTTGTAGAGTCATTCACAACTTTGTTGCCGCTGTAAATGAAACTTTATACCTCGAATATGTGAAATGGCCAGAAAATATGCACGCAGTAGTTGCCAAATTCTATGCCATAGCCGGAATGCCCTTTGTGTGTGGTTGCATGGATGGTATTCTAATCGACATAGATGCACCTACCATACACGAGGAAGTTTTTGTCGATCGACATGGCAATCATTCGATCAATTGCATGGCTGTGTGTGGTCCGGATTTAAAATTTTATTATTCCTACGCAAATTGGCCGGGGAGTACACACGACGCACGAGTTTTGAGGAATAGCATGTTGTACAATCAACTGGAAAATAACTGGAGACCTCTTCCAAATGGTATTATCCTTGGTGATTCTGCTTATCCCGTGAGGAATTGGCTGATTCCGCCAATTATTATGAATGCCAATGATGAGGCAAATGCAAGATTTTTAAGGGCGCATAAAGCTACACGACGATTAATTGAAAATGCCTTCGGTGTGTTGAAAGAGAAATTTCCATGTCTCAACCACCTTCGATTAAAACCTACTAAGGCCTGTCAACTATTTCAATGCTGTGTGGCACTGTGTAACTTTGTACGGGATCAAGCTGAAGATGAGGATGATATTCAAGACGCAAACGAAGATGAAGAATATAATTATGGTAACTTCGAAAACGAATTAAACCAAGGGGCGCAAAATGCTGTACAAAGAATAATAGGTTTCTTCAGAAATTAAATTATTGTATTATTCACATATAAGTAGATTGTTTAAGTGAGGAATAAAAAATATTTTACTATAGGTACATTTTTATTCCCTTTCTACTAAAGTAATATATTAATTCAAACATAACCCTAGTCACTTATAGCATCCAAAAACGCATGGTTTCTAAAACATAATTAATTATATTTTTCATGTCCTCTATATGATGGACACAGAAATCATTTAGATTATCTATCTACTACTATCTCAAGCCAATCCTGTTCTACCCGCTGATGATATAGGCAGGCTTTGGTGCCCGGTGATATATAAATATTATATTTGAGGAGAATTTTTCCTTTTAGTACGTTGCTAATATGCTGTGGTTCATACCAGCATCCCCCAAAAATGCAGTCATCGTTATGCTCTGGCGTTCTTTTTAATGCGGGCATTTTACCTCAGGCGAGGCGTAGCTAGATATTTGAAGGAAATTTTATTACGCTGTAATAGTAAACACCAACTTGTATCCAGTCGTCATAAATAAAGAGCAATATGACACGGACAGTTTAGCTTTTTTTTTTTGTTGGATGAAGTTGTATTTCAGTCAGTCCGGCTAGGATGGAGCCATAAAGTTCTTGTTTTAAAGTTAGAGTGTATACTTCCGCCACAAAGTGAGGCCGAAAGAGAAGGTAGTCTAGGGGACTGTGTCGTCTGTGTCACGTTTTGACTAAGGAGGTAAAAACGTCGTCAGACAATTAAAATGTCTTTTTCTTAAAATGGAGGTCGCATGTGACAATTTTGTAACGAGTGCGAGTGAAACACCGCTCTCTAGATTATGCCCTCTATCGGACCGTTTTTACAAACTGTTGTTATGCTCGGTATCGGTAACAAGGTTTAACTGTGGTTAGGGAAATAGAGTAAGCGTAATGTCCGGTTTCCCTCATGGTTCGGGATGGGTGCTTTATATACATTCTACGATACTTTTTTTTCCAGTCATATTCTATACCTACTAGTCGCGTTCCTAAACTTAAATTATTCGAAAACATTCCAATTTATCCTAGTCTTCTGGCTTTGAAAGATGAAACAGCATTTTGTGAAAATTTTTGTATTTTATATGTGGGAGTTACTGTTAGGTAAAATTTATAATCCCCCTACTGTACACTATTTACTGAAATACCTATTTGAATTTTTTTCAATGTATTGTAAACTATTCATAGCGTAGTTATGACAAGACCCCGGTAGGAATTCTCCCTATATACGAATTCATATTGCTTTCCTATATGACTTAAATGTCTCTCTCATAGATGTAATAAAATACTTTCTTTTTGTAATATTTATATTTAAAATACATATCGTGCTGCAACCGTTTACGGGGCATTACTCGTGTCATCGCTTCCAGTGTGATCACTGGACACGTAAAGAGTTTGCGTCCCGTCTTCGTTTATTGACACATTATCTTGTGTAATCAACAACACACTAGAACAGTGCCCTTGTGTTGTATTTATTTTGCTCATAATTTCATTAGTGTAATGAGAATGAGAAACATTCAAACGCTCTTCCATTTCGTAAATTTCCAATTTCATTTTGTAATTTTGGAGCTCTATATACTCCAACTGTACTTTGAGTTTTCTCTTTTTCAAAGTAAGCATCTCATCGTTTTTCTCCTGTGCCTTTGATTTATCCGTGACATGCCGCTTGTCTGGGAATAGAATGTAAATATATGTACACATCAATCCGCTACCTAAACTAGTACAAAATTGTACTTAATTATAAACCATCATATATACTTACACTTAACATTGACTTTTCTAATATTATGGCAAGGTACGGTGTCGTCAACTTTGGAACTGTGGCCTATTTCTTTTTGTTCAATATTTTGGCTACTTGCCATTGTGTCGCGTATGCCTAAACCTTCCAAAATTGGCGAATCTTCACCTATTATTTCCATCACAATCTCGTCCAGTGGGGTAATTTTTTTGTTTTTGCCACCTCCAGCGCCGGTTGTTTTAGCATTGTCTTTTTTAGCCTGAAATTCAATGTGTATTATAAACGAATGTCGCTAGCCACGTCAGTCTATCAATCAGCCTATCTGATTCTATAGCCTTAACTTTTATTATTAAAATATACGGGCAGACTGCACGACGATGTATAAAGCCAAACATTAAAACGTAGTCGATACGAGTGGAACTCATAACTCTCATAACTCATAAGTATTTTTTTTTCACTTACCAATGTCGCCCGTTTGATATTGGACCAAAATACGTCTCGGGCATACGAAAACTCTTTGTCTTTTGCAATCAAACCCAAAGCTTTGCCAAATTCACAAATTTTTCTCCACTCTTGAACTTTCATATCCTTTGTTAGTGTATCAGAGAATTGACCAAAAAGAATATTTTTGGCGTCGCGGATTTTTGTCAGTACCGCAATTTTGTTATCTAATTTTTCCATTTTGGCACAAGAAATATATAATAAAATGCATTTATTGACCAAGGCGTTAGCGTATTATATTCTTCTCTTATTAAGATTATGATGCATAACAGTGACATTGACATTAAGATAACATTTATAATGGCCATCGCATTTCCTTTTTGCATAGTAAACAAACCTATTTTCTAACTTTATACAGCCGCCTTGTAGCACTTGTAGAAATCATTCATACGAGAAACAGAATTAAAACACACTTGTACAATGAAATTTTAATTGTAAGCTTGTAGACTTGTGCACTTGTAACGTACGAGAAATAGGCCCCTGGTCTCTGCAGTAATGTACTATTAAGTTAGAAAAGAAAAAAGTTAGGAGCAAAATTGAGTAATAATAAACAATACATACATTTTAATGTCGCTACACTACGGAAGTTGACGTTTACATTGAGCTTCGATACTTACTATGGAGAATACGAGCCCAAATGCAAAACAGTTCGACTATGAACATTTTTATACTGGAGAGATTTTTAGACTAGAAATATCAAGTTCAGTAAATAACTAAAGCAATAAATAAACACAGTAAAAGATTAGAAAAATTATGTATTTTTTAACCGACTTCAATTTCATAGAAGGAGGAGGTTCTGTATTCGGTTTGGGCTTTTTTTAGGGTTCCGTAGTCAACTAGGAACCCTTATAGTTTCGCTTTGTCTGCCCGTCCGTCCGTCCGTCCGTCCGTCCGCGGATAATCTCAGTGACCGTTAGCACTAGAAAGCTGAAATTTGGTACTAATATGTATATCAATCACTCCAACAAAGTGGTACAATAAAAAGTGGATTTTTTTTTTTATTAGGGTACCTCCCCTATACGTAAAGTGGGGAGTGATTTTTTTTTTCATTTCAAGCCTAACGTGTGATATATTGTTGGATAGGTATTTAAAAATGAATAGGGGTTTCCTAAAATCATTTTTCGATAATGTAAATATTTTCGGAAATATTCGCTCACGGTGTAAATATTTACATTATCGAAAAATGATTTTAGGAAACCCCTATTCATTTTTAAATACCTATCCAACAATATATCACACGTTAGGCTTGAAATGAAAAAAAAAATCACTCCCCACTTTACGTATAGGGGAGGTACCCTAATAAAAAAAAAAATCCACTTTTTATTGTACCACTTTGTCGGCGTGATTGATATACATATTAGTACCAAATTTCAGCTTTCTAGTGCTAACGGTCACTGAGATTATCCGCGGACGGACGGACGGACGGACGGACGGGCAGACAAAGCGAAACTATAAGGGTTCCTAGTTGACTACGGAACCCTAAAAAAATATGCGTCCCCCCCCCTCTAACTTTTGAACCGTAAGTTTTAAAAATATGAAAAAAATCTCAAAAGTAGAACTTTATAAAAACTTTCTAGGAAAATTATTTTGAACTTGATAGGATGAATAGTTTTTGAAAAAAAATTACAAAATAATTTCTGAACTAAGTTTGTAATTTAACCGCATAAGCAGGTGTTTATTGTACCTGTAATTTCTACAAAATTACAATGAAATGACGTGCTTTCAAATAAAGTAAAAACGGTGAAAATCGGTTCACGCAATAAAGAATTATTCCATAAAAATCATCTTCCATACTTTAAGCTCGCGCGCAATAGTTTACTTAATTTGCCGATAGATGTCGCTGTACGTGGAACTCTCATATCATATCCTACATGGCGGTGTTATTAACTCTTAAGTGGGGACACTTACTGTGACGGACGGAAAACTACGGAACCCTACACTGAGCGTGGCCCGACACGCTCTTGGCCGGTTTTTTTTATATGTATGTTCACCGATTACTCCGAGACGCGTTGTCCAATTTGAATAATTCTTTTTTTGTTTGAAAGGATATACTTTCGAGGTGGTCCCATATTAATCTGGTGCTGTTCTGATGATGGGATCTATGAGGAATTGAGGGAACTCCTCAATTTTTAAAGGCACATGTATGGTGATTTGGGTGTTTTCTTAAGCAACTCGAGAGTTTTCTCTCGAAAACCACCAATTTGATGAAGTGGACCTGATAATGATGATTGTTTTGATGTAGGATATTCAGCGATTACTCCGAGACCCGTGGTCCGGTTTGAATAATTATTTTTATGTTTGAAAGGATGTACTTCCAAGGTGGTCCCAAATTAATGTGGTGCTGTTCTGATGATGGAATCTACGAGGAATTGAGGGAACTCCTCAATCTTTAAAGGCACATATATGGCGATTCGAGTGTTTTCTTAAGCAACTCAAGCATTTCCTCTCGAAAACCACCAATTTGATGGAACGGACCTAATGATAAAGACCACATATGACATGTGGAACTTTCCTTAGTTTAAGCGGGTGTATTATGAACTTTTTCTTATACGTCTATACCGATTATTCCGAGACCCGTTGTCCGATTTGAGTAATATTTTTATTGTTTATAAAGAGTTACCTCGAAAGTAGCAGACTAATTTGGTTGGACCTGATGATGGGAATCCATGAGGGATTGAGGGAACTCTTCAATTTTAAAAGGCTCGTGTATGGTGATTTGAGTGTATTTTTAAGCAACTCGAGTGTTTCCTCTCGAGAACTACCAATTAGATGGAGAGGACCCGATAATGAAAACCGCAGATGACATGTGGAGTCCCTTCCATAAATAGCTATTTGAATTGGGTAAACATTGTATGAAAGAAGGAAGCAAATTTAGTTTATGTCGAACAAGGTGATTGAGATCCCGAGAAAGCGTAGCAAAAGATTCTACTAATTTATAAGCATGAGCGTAGCGAGGGCGTTTAAGGCACGAGGTGCAAAGTTAATAACGTCAATCTCGTTTGGCACATACAACTCTTCACCTCGGCCTTCACACCGACTACATCTGCATCGCTAACCGACTGCACCGCGCACCCTCGGGTTTTGATTTCCACCTCAATCAGACTAGTGATACCTATTACGAATATTTTATTTTATATGCATCCTAAACGCGGGGGTAGTAGAGTCGACTACAAAGAGATGTATCCACTTTTGGCCAATATTACAACGCGATAAGGTGAAAAAGTGGATACATCTCTTTGTATTTGACTGTACATTATTAACCGACTTCAATTTCATAGAAGGAGGAGGTCTGTATTCGGTTTGGGCTTTTTTTTATGTATATTCACCGATTACTCCGAGACGCGTAGTCCGATTTTAATAATTCTTTTTTGTTTGAAAGGGTCTACTTCCAAGGTGGTCCCATTATTAATCTGGTGCTGTTATGATGATGGGATCTATGAGGAATTGAGGGAACTCCTCAATTTATAACGGCATATGTATGGTGATTTGGGTGTTTTCTTAAGCAATCACCAATTTGATGATGTGGACCTCATGATGATGGTTGTTTTGATGATAATGATGATGATTTTTTTTATGTAGGATGTTCAGCGACATTACTCCGTCACCCGTGGTCCGATTTGAGGAATTCTTTTTTGTTTGAAGGGAACTACCTCTAAGATAGTTCCACATTAATCTGGTGCTGTTCTGATGATGGGATCCATGAGGAATTGAGGGATCTCTTCAATTTTTAAAGGCACATGTATGGTGATTTGGTTGTTTTTTTAAGCAACTCAAGCATTTCCTCTCGAAAACCACTAATTTGATGGAGTGGACCTTATGATGAAGACCACATATGATATGTAGAACTTTCCTTACATTGAGTAGGTATTATGAACTTTTTCTTATATATCTTAACCGATTATTGCGAGATCCGTTGTCCGATTATGATAATTATATAACCACTAAAAATGGAAAAATAAAAACTTAAAAAAAAAAAAGATAAACCGACTTCATAAAGTATAAAATAAATTATTATATTATTTATATGCGTTACAAACTGATATGTTTGAAGTCGGTGCCAAGCCAAAAAGTTACAATACCGGTCAAATCAGCTGCAAGTCTGAAAATCACAAAACATATCGATACGTACTTACATTGCAAAGGTGAATGTGAATCTATCTGTTACATTTTCACGTCTAAACCACTAATCCAATTTTGATGAAATGTGGTACCCATGTCTATATACTCTGATACACGTCTACTTTGTCAATAGTCGGAAAAAGACGGCAAATTAAATAAAAATTATGTATGGTTGACCTTCCATCCAAAATTTGAAATATCGCGCCTTTTTCTACTGAAAAGGTGGGTCCCACACACTCGGTGTGTCTGAGTATAGAAAGATCAATCTAGCCATTGAATTCCTTTACACTTCGATATTACACCTTAAATGAAGTAAGATAAATAATTCAAACCGAAGCACGGGCTCCGTTCGAGATATGGTTAGTCCGAAAACAAGTAAAAAAGTTTATTAAGAAACATCATAAGACGCATGATTATACTTTCTTTCTGTACTTGAATGAGAACCTACGTGCATTGAATACCGTATTAGAATAGTTCTATAGTATGAAGAACAATTCACTGACCAAATACGCCTCGTTCATATTAACTGTTTTGTGATTTTCAGACTTGAAGCTGATTTGACCGGTATTGTAACTTTTTGGCTTGGCACCGACTTCAAACATATCAGTTTGTAACGCATATAAATACTATAATAATTTATTTTATACTTTTTGAAGTCGGTTTATCTTTTTTTTGTAAAAAGTTTTTATATTTATATTTCGATGACAGTACATATTACGGTTATTTGCTGTAAAAAACACATTTATAAACTTAAGCTACCGAAGCAAAATTGTTCGTCTGCTAGTAACACGGTGCAAAAGAATTCGTCTACCACTGGGTAGTGTCGCCTTTCCTCTTGTGGACGGCTTCAATTCTTTGTGGCATGGTGTCCACTAACGCCGCACATTCTGCAACGGATATTGAATCCCACACTGCGTTTATCTTGTTTCTTAAATCTTCCTTCGACTTGGCGGGATCCTTACGCAGTTTCTTTTTCATCTTCCACCACAACGTCTCGGTCGGAGACAAATCTGGGCTGTTAGGTGGCCAATTCTCCAGGGTAGGGATATTGTGTTTTTTTAACCAAGCCTTCGTACTCTTGGCAGTGTGGCAAGAAGCACCATCTTGCTGGAAAACATACATATGTTCTTATATTGTAAACTGGGAATTGAAGGCAATAAGCTCGTCTTTAAGATTTCTTGGTACTTAGGAGCATTTACAGTGCCCTCAATAAACTGCAGCCGACCCACACCTTGAGCTGACATACACCCCCAGATCATGAGCGAGGCAGGAAACTTGACTTTTCTCTTAAGGCAGTCTTTATGAAAGGCTTCGTTCTTATTGCGAACAATTTTTTTCCGTTCGTCTCCAACAGCCACTTCGAACTTCGATTCATCGCTCTATATTATGGATCGCCACTGGTCAACGGTCCAGTTTCGACGAGCTAAAGCAAATATTCGCCTCTTCTTTTTCTGAAGTTCAGTAAGCAAAGGTTTTTCTTTCGCCGTATATAATTCGTATCCCATTCTTTTTAAGACTCGTTTGCATGTATCGCACATCTTTTTTGATCATTTCTCGCCATCGCACGGTGAGTTCTCCTGCCCGAGCACGTCGATTTTGCTTAATAATCTTTTTCAAAACTCGGTTTTCGGCTGGTGTAGTAATGCGTGGGCGACCACTTTTCTTCAAGGTTGATATACATCCAGTTTTCTTATAATGCTGGATAATGGAATGTATTGTAGATCTCGGTAGGTGAAGGTCTTGAGCTATTTTATGCACAGATTTTTCTGATTGACTGCTTGAAATAATAATTTTTCGAACGTCTTGTGAAATTGGTTTACCACGACCCATTTTGAAAATGAAAACTTGATAAATAATACGAAATTGAGAAAAATTGTCTTTTTATAGCCACAGTGACATTTCTAAAATATCAAACAATTCTATTTTCAAACAAATTTATTTTTAAATTTATTCTAAAAGCACTAATTGCTTACTTGACGAACTATTTTGCACCGATTAGTGTGAAACGAACTCTTTTGCTTGTGATTCGTGAAAAAAGGAACGACTAATTCTCTTGCTATGTACAATATCAGCTCAATATTAATATATAAAGAAAAACTATGTTTGTCAACATCATCAGCAATGCTAAATATATTTTTGTAATATTAACGCTGCAGCGGTAATCAAAGATTTAAAAAAAGTTGTCGCTTTGCAAGTGACAAGACGAACTCTTTTGCGTTTGGGCTCGTACATACGTATACACCACGAGGCGAAATATATTTTTACGTAGTTTTTTTTAGTATAAGCCTTAAAATTATATATATTTAAAAACTGCAATAATCATGATTTCTCATGATGTTTTTTTTTTATTTCAAAAGACTTTTGTTATATAACGTTCTAAAACAAATATTTTTCTGAGTGATTTTCCTCTCCGCAGACCTTTACAAAAATATGGAATTTTACATTTTTAATATCAAAAATGATTTGTTTTTTTTTGTTGTTGTGTGTTATTGACCAATTTTTATAAGAGATTTACGGCCATGGTATAGTTTTGAGTGAATGACTTTTTGTGGATGTAGAGTCCGGAGTTGCAGCAAGCTTGCAAAATTTGTATTACGGTTGTACCAGTAGCTACATTTACCATTTTTTTATATGTAGGATTGACGGAAACTGCAGATTGCATATTAAATAATTTTCTACCTGAAATAAGGTCACATTATATTATACACGACCTTGATTAGAGCATGTTGAGATCGTATACTTTAAAGGTTTGTGCCCACTAATCTGTTCAAACCATGACCGTTTTAGGACCGTACTAAGCACGTAAAAAGTGTCGCACGCTGGGAAAACGTAGCAACGTATAATCAGCTATTTATACCTGTACAAAACGCGTATGAAGCGCATATGCAACGGCTTTGTATCCCGTATCATATACATTTGTAAAGCGTGTGATGCCTTTTAAAAATTACGTAGAAAAGCAAAATCTCCACGTAGCAAACGTGATTACAACCGGTTCCCGTTGGAAACGCTTAATAAACGGGGTTTGATCGGAGTTGAGCCCCGTTCAGACACCGGTCTACGAACGTACCGTACCATGCAGAGAGTGACTTGGTACCTGAAAATTATTCTCGACAAGAATATTGGACGGCCTGGTCATGGCACGTTATATTGTTGGTCTGTGCCGGAACGGTCTAATGAGCATCATAGTTATTCCTACAAAAAACGTTTTTTTTTTTATGTATCGGTGTAGTCATGGCACGGTAATGGTTTGGACGGAATAGTGAGCATGGTCACAGACCTTAAATGAAACTCCTTTTGACTGCAACGAATTCTTCTTTAAAAGAGTCGGATGCGCATAAAACACCTCTGAAGAAAAGGAGGGTTAAGGCGCCAATAGGCGCTTTACATTAGGCCGGCCGTTGTTTGCCACCATCTTGATACAAGTAAAATAATCAAAGATTTTATCTTCCAATACAAACGGGAAAGAAAAGAAGTTATTTTATATTTCGAATGTGTGTAGCCTGAGACGGTTTGATAGATTTTACTGTAAGTAAAAAAGTTCTTATTTCTATAAATTTAACAACAGTAAGTGGAGACAGCAAGCGGTTACCGTAGCCTATGAACGTCAGCTTCATTTCACGATAATATGCGAATATTTAGCTGACTCTAGAGTTGCCATGTTCATCATACCTACCATGCCACGTTATATCATTACTTAGTGAGTGTTACCCCTAGGAGATAGTTCAAATTAGTTAGTGGCTCTACTGCGGCACATCAAATTGCTACATAAACGTCTGTCCCTTGTAAACAAACAATGCATCAATAAATGGATTTAATACGTACTTAATTTATCATCCTCTTGCCCTTGTCGTATTTACTTGGGTCGGCGCAGCATGTCTTCCACATGTCTCTGTCACCCGCCATCTCATATACGTACTTAATTATTTAAAAAAATTGTCCTTGTTTTATCTAGACTAAATAATAAAATAAAGTTATTTTTGTGGGCTAAACTATAATATGGTGGGTGTCACGAGATTAACTACATAACATAATATTGCGACCTTAGGTTTACCTGCTGTAATTTTTTTACACAAAATCCGTTTTTTTTTGTTAACGAATACACACTGTTCCTTAATATTTATCCCATGCTTTCTTAGAAACCTATTACTATATGTGGAGTTTCGCGAAAGGGCCCACTTTATCGATTTACAAGGCAACTTAATTCATTTACTTCACATTCACTAAATATGTAGATAGCGTATATTGTGTAGATTTAAAAGGTACTAATAACGCCATATCGACAAAGTGGGACCTTTTTCCCTGGCCTGACACATACGTTTAATTGTTTATTGCTAACTACTGCTACTTTTGTATTTACAATATGTAAAATTGTACAGGTAGTCATAGCTTAAAAATAAAAATTAACATACTGCGTTTAAACAAAGAAAGATACTTTTCATATTTTTAGAACATGCATGTTATTCGTAAACTTTTTATTTATTTTGAATAAGTTAATTATTTTACGTACCTAACTATCTATGTTGTAGACATGTTCTAGATCTCAAGATCAAACTATTAGCTAAAGCCAAGCCTTCTTGCATATGTTTACCACTTACACTTATGAAGTTATGAGCGTAAGTCGTACCAATCTCAATAAAGAAACTGAGTCGCCCCTAACGTTAGACTTTGCGCTAATACTTGTCGTTAAGAGGTTCCATTGGGTCATCATCAGAACTTCCACCTACCCGAATATTAATTTCTAATATTTCTTTATGGGTACTTAGGCATCACAGGCTCTTAATGAAAAAAATCGAAGTCATTTATACGTGCGCCTTTTATATCCAAAGAGTTCCATTTGCTCCTCCTGGTTTCCATAATCAGAACTTACCTTTGATAGTGGTAGTATATCAATTTAGTAACATATTCCTTGATAATTAACATTTTTTCTCAATTAGGTTTCGTAATGGCGACTATCCGAGTTGTCAGACATATTAAAAAAATCGCATAAATTGACACCTCCCCTTATTTAAAAATAGGTTAAAAGTATTTTTTTTTCACTCTATTTATATTTAACACTTTTATTACGTACGAATCGTTTCATATTTCAAAGAAAAGACAAAAAAATTGAAGGAAACGTTTAACGCAAAGTAAGCCGTTTTAGTGCTCGCGAGTGTATTCAACCCCATATTACTCCCTTCCCACAGCAAATCGAGACTGGCGACCATTAATCTACACAAAATTACCTTTCCAATGATATATGACACATGGACATTGGACCGGGTACCAGGCTCCATACATTTCTGCCCCTTCTCCTTTGTTTCGTATTACTTGTACACGTTATAAATGAAAATTATAACTTTCTAGCTTCAGTAGTTTCGGCCTGGCTACAATCCAACTTTTCAACCCCGTTTCAACTCCTTGGGGTGAAGATTTGAAAATGGCTGAAATTATTTTTTTGTTTGGAGCTGAGTACTGTCAAGCCTGTCAATCAATCAATCAATTTTTTTAAAATATTACGTTACAAATTTTCACCCCCCTTTTAACCCCGTTAGAGGTTATATATCAGAAAACGCTGAAATGAATTTTATTATTTTTTAATTAGCAACAAACGTACGAAGTTTCAAGTTTCCAACTTAAAATTTTAAATCCTAACCATACAAACGCTTTTTACCCCCTGAGGGCTTGAATTTTTCAAAACCGATCCTTATTACTTGTACAAATTAAAAATGTAACCTTATGTGCAAATTTCAACTTTCCAGCTTCAGTCGTTTCGGCTCTGCGTGGATCATTCAGTCAGTCAGTCAGGACATAGGAATTTATATAAATTAAAATAATAATAAGAATTATGTTTTATCAGTGTGATTTAAAAAATAGTGTAAAACTAATAAATAAAATGAGCCTATTACTTATTCCACCCTGATTATTACTCCTAAGTAAGCAACTACGCACCATACGTTTTGCCCTTCTGCGCTTCTTAGATACCTACACGGTAAACGACCTTAGGTGCACTAATCGTATCGGCTGCCGCACGTCTTACGTGTTTTAGTTTCCGCCCCGCGCCCCGCTCCAATTATGTTTATTTTTTGATTACTAATTTTACAATTCCTGAAAATGCTCAGTATATTTACTGGTGAAATTTTGATATTATGTAACATATTATTAAGGCTAAAAGGAGCATCAAAATCATGAGTGTAGAATTAATGCGTGTGTTCGAAAATCTTATTAAATCATTTAAGAAATAGTAATATTACAGTCACCGCTGTAAATTTTTTTTTAAACGAAGCGTAATAATTGTCTCGACAAAATAGTGAAAAATCGCCATTTGTATAATTAGTGTTTGATTATTATTGAATTTTTTTTATCATTTTTATTATTTCTAATGTATTCTCAACTTGACAGGAGGTGAATATTTCAAATACTGTTTTAAATATTCAGGTAGTCCCTTGGATTAAAAATCTCTAGTGTAGGATTTAATGTTTGTGGTAAATAAACATTAAAATTTTCAATTTTTTTTTTAAAGAAAGCACAATGTATTTTTTGGGAAAAACTTAATATATCTTTTCAATAAATGTTGTTTTACCAGATCCCAAGGACAAAATAGTGTAGGATTAAATGTGACCTCCTCGAACAACTTAAAGTTTAGTGACGGGACTAAATTGTTTGGCCGGGATTCTCCATGTAACTAAGGCGGAATAAACCAGCCTATCTTGATACAGTCCTCTCTTATTTCAACGTCCCAGTAGGACCCTAACAATGAGCATAACATAAATCAATGATAAAAAATAACCTACGCTATCTAAAACAGTACCTAGCCTACCTAGTACCTACACACCTAGTTATACTTAGTTACTTACACAGATAAAATATAAGTTTGGTCTAATAAAACCCATCCATATATCTAGGAAAACCAACGTCGGAGCAAGCATTGCGTACCAGAAAAATACCATAAGTAACTTAAGGTCAAAGAATACTGTTTGATTATTTATATTATACTGTGGCGGACGTAGCCATGCAGCCACGAAGAGATTCAATATTTTAAACCCAAGGTCAAATCTAACTATTCACACGTTCGACGCTACACTGCTCTCATAAATTTGTTAATTTCAAGAAAAATATATTTCAAAATGCCGTCTTGTGTCTTGCGAAAGTGCAGGCATAATACCAAAAACACAAATAAAGGCAAAGGACCTTAGATAATTCAACCAACCAGAGCGGCTATTGACAGGCGTTCCCCTCTGCCGAAAACATATGACCAGTGGTCATATTTATTGTATGGACTGACGTTTATCTGACGTGGCTATTTGTATATTACGTACGAATAACCATACATTTAACGTTCCCCTCCCCCGCAAAAACGGCAGACTTTTCGGATAGAAAATAACAGACATGGCCGCTCCGGTTGGTTGAATTCTCTAAGGGCCTATTTCACAATCTCCAGATAAACTTATCTGCCAGTTAAAATTATTGCTATCCTTTTCTCCAGTCATATAAAAGAAAAGGACAGCAAACATTTATCTGACAGATATGCTTTAACTGGAGATTGTGAAACAGGCCATAAGGGTAATAAAATATTTTCTCTTGACTAAAATATGCAATGCGAAGCGATCAAAACGAAAATTGGATGCAAGACAGAGTAAGTAGTGTTGGCAATTATTGTGAGAAAAAAAGATATGCCACTATTTTCTAGATACCGCGCCGTGGCGGCCTTGTGGCGTGTTGTTTGTGGCCATTAAATTTTAGACACCTGCTTGAACCGTATGGCGGTTCACATACAGATCATCTATTGATGGACGTAAACAAACGCGAATAGCTCGGTAGCGTCAACAGACTTGATACGCAATGTTTTATTGTTCAATGTAAAATATTTCAGGTCAGGAGAACTATTATATTGATGCTTATTTTAATTGTTGATTTTATGATCCTGTCTAAAAAGCAGATTATTTCGATTTCGATCCGAATGTATAGATAGAATTTAATAATATTCGCTATTGACTTATTGTAAATGTCTAAACGCGTCAGTCAATTTTTATAAGGGTAAGCGTGTGCCAATGACGTACGTACATAATTAAGTATAAAGGATGGTATATATGTTTGTATGCTTGTTTGTATATATATCTTGGAAACGGGTTACCATCATCTGGTAGAAAAATATTGGTCAGAAATACACTTGGCATAACATGTTTCGCAGAAACAATTTTGGTCGAATGGTAATTTTGCATAAACTGCCGTGTCAGGCCAATCTCTTCCATCTGAAAAAACATAGTTTTGAGTAAATCGCGTTTGAAGTTTTTGACAAACAAACGTTTGTACTTTACGTATTTAGTGTAAAAAGTAATTTTAAAGTGCTTTTTATATTATAATAGATGTATAGATTTTTTTCAGTTAAATATTTTTTTATAAATGTTTATAGAAATAGGTAAAAACTACAAAAATAACAAGTTAATACAATTTCGCAAAAGCATTATTTTATTATATTTCTTGCGCGTAACTCTGTTAACTTGAAGTTAGAGAATTCATTGTATGAGCGCTTATAGTAAACCGCGTGACCAAGTCAAGCAAAATTCTTGAAGAGCATGCGTAGCTCGCGTTTATCTTAAGTTGTATGAGAAGGCTATGTAAAAAAGTAAGGCATGTATTTAACCAGGCTCCTAAATAATTAAATTTGGGTAGCTATAAAAAATAAAAATGGGTACCTACCTACCAAAATTAATAGGTTGGCGACTAATTTGGGGCCGTACATTATCTCAATATGGGCTGTTTTTAAATGTCTTAATAGCCATTGTCTAACTAGAGGTATGTATCAAAAAATTATATTGAAAACTGAATTTATAACTGAAACGCATTTTAAGAAGCTTTTTTTAATCGAAAACGATTACCTATTAAATTTAAAATAAGGTGCTTTTAAAATATTTCGGATGCAATTAAAGTGAATTACATATTCAATATTAGTACAACGGGCAACTTTACACGAGCTGTAATTATAAGATAAAATGGATTCTTAAAAAGTTACTAGGGTCTATGAATATTGGTAGGTAAGTATCTACAGTATATATAACCAAAATTCATATGCCACATATGATTTAGAAAAAATGAAAGGTACCTTTTGTATAGTATTACCAAAATACCAACCTAGTTAATAGAGCATAGTGAATGGTGCCTTTTGTGTAGGTATTACCTAAAGCTTGTCCCAGTAAAAAATGTCGTTAGTTTACGCGACGTTTGAATATCAGGTTTCAATCAAAATGGTTGCAACTGGCTGGTTATACGTTAAATGCATCTCGTTTCTTTATTTAATGTTAGAAAAAAATCTGTCACAGTCACATTTTCAAAGATATCGTCTCCACAAGAAAAACTTCATGAGAAAATATTGTACAAATATGTCCAATATCAAGGGATTTCCACGAAACAAGTGGCGATGGAGCTAAACACGTCTGCTAAAACTGACCAAAGAGTCCTAAAACAATTCAGAGAGACTGGCGGTATTCGACGGCGTCCTGGAAGTGGTCGGAAGACCGGGTTTGTTAAGAAAAATATTGAAAAGAGTATCATAGCTGCTTTGCTGAAAAAATCTACATTATCTGTAAGATATTTAGCTAAAAAGGATAAACGTCTAAATCAACTGTGCACTGAGTAAAGAAAAATAATTCTATAAAGACGTTCAAACAAACTTAAGTGCCTAATAGAAATTCGAAACAAGAAACTGACGCTAAAACAAGATCAAGAAAACTGTATTCAAAATTAACGACAAAAAAGTACTGTACTGTGATGGACGACGAAACATATTGCAAGCTTGATTTTAAATCACTGCCGAGACATCATTTTTATTCGGGGACCGATAGAAAAACTGTCAATGACGAGTACAAGGTAATAAAAACGGATAAATTTGCAAAGAAGGTTCTTGTATGGCAAGCGATCTGTTCATGCGGCAAACGCAGCACCCCATACTTTGCTAAAGGATCTATGAAAGGCGATATATACCTTAAAGAGTGCATGGAAAAGCGATTATTGCCGTTTATTAAGCGACACAAGAAGCCAATTCTGTTTTTGCCTGATCTGGCCACGTGCCACTATTCTAAAAATGTGATAAAATGGTACAAAGCCAATAATGTCGAGCTTGTGGAAAAATACCAAAATCCTCCTAGCTGCCCTGAATTACGACCTATAGAAAATTATTGGGCTCGTATGAAGCAGAAACTCTTAAAACATAAAACTAACGCCACATCAGTTGAAAACTTCAAGCAAAATGGAATACAGCTTCAAAACTAATCACAGACACAGATGTACAAAACCTGATGGCAGGTATCAAAAGAAAATTACGAAGTTTCTGGATAAATAAACAATAGAACAAAAACATAACAAAAATATATTTTTTTTATTACATTTCTAACAAAATGTTGTCAAAAATTTGGTAATTTTTTATTATTTATGTTTTTCCATACGAATTAATAAACGACATTTTTTTCTGGGACAAGCTTTAAATACCTACCTACCTAGTTAATGGAAAATATGAAGGGTGCGTTTTGTGTAGGTATTACATAAATACCTACCTATACTTCCTTAGATTGTTATTAAATCAAATCAAATACAAACATTCACAACATTTTAAAAAATAATCAACTCAGCAGACCTATACTTCCTTTTTTTAGATTAGAAAAATCGTGCGTTTGTCGTAGTTTTCCCTCATAGGGCTGAAAAAAAAGATACATAGGCGAAATAGATCATTAATTTTCTATTGTGAAAAAAAAGAGGTATAGTCGCCTACCTTACTTCTACACAGACCACTGCACCTTCTTAAGTTTTAAAGTGAAATAAAAAAACTTATTGCAGTTTATAATAACCATTACCTGTTGTTTATTGACATTTAAAATAAAACAAGTTGTATAATGTATATGTGTAGTAGTATTTCTACTAAAAAAATAATGACTAGAATATTCAATGAAATTATTTGATTATACCTAGATAGTAGTTATGTGCCTACCTTTTGGAAGTAGGGATTACCTAAAGCTCAAATGCTCAATGTATACATTCAAAATACGTAATAAAGAGAGGGAAAATTGCATACTACGGGTTCCATACAGATCAATTTTTTTATTATATATTTTTGTTAGCTATTTTTTTATGACAAATGCACTGAACTTTAACTTTTAATCACAGTTAAGCTCCATGTTACTTTGCTCGTCTTCGCACCTAAATCTTCCTAGGCTTATTTAAAAATACAAATTACTTTTTTAATTTTTTTTAATATTTATTGCCATGGAAGATTCATGTGGCAAACGACCATTACCTAACCAACATGCATACCGGTCGCGCAGACATTTTTTTTATATCACGGCGGTGGCAAACAAGCATATAGCCCGCCTGATGGCAACTAACAATAACCATGGGGTCATTGTTAGTCAGGCCAACGCTCCCCCCCCCCCCCCCTCAAGGTCTCAAATCTAGTATTAACCACCCTATAGCCTACCAATAACCATTAAAACATTTTCTACTCCACCTTTTGTAAGGCAAATGCTCCAATGATTGCGCTAAGAGTATGCTTCCATAACATGCTTCCTTTTAAACCATTTCGTTACTGAACCTTAAAAATATTCCAGTTTCCTGAAATTTTAGTGCTCCCGTAATTAAAATGATACCAGCAATTGATACCCAAAAAATGGTTAATTAAGTAGAAACAAATAGCTGGCAACAAATATTTAACCAAGCCTGCTTTGAATAATAGATGCCAAGTTAATATTTTTGTTGCCAACCAATTATTTCAAGTTCCCGGTTAATTTTTTGGTCAGCTATATATTGCTGCCGTTTTTCAATAATATGATGCCACATGTTTGAGGCTTATAAAAAAATATTGTCGCTAAAATATTAATTCACTGCCAATTTATATTATTATATGCCTTAGAAAAGTTGCCGATTCATGGTTTAGATACCCGGAAAATTGTAAGCTAAAAATTTACTTTGGCACGAGGTTCATTAATGCGGTCAAGCAAGAAATGTTTATCTTAAATTTTACTTCAATATTGCATCCTCCAGATTTAATTATACCATGTAGTCCGTTCTTCGACATACTGCATCGTCACACATTTTTAGATGTATAAAATAATTTAAAAAAATAATTAATATCATTCGGTTACTCATTCAGTCACCGATCCCGGTCCGCCGCCATCTTTAATGTTCATTCGTTTTTCGTGTGCAGCATCGTCAACATCGTTCTTGAACTATATAATTACAAATTAGAATTTAAACAGTAAAAAGTGCACAAAACATGGGAAAACGCAAGCATAAACACAGTGATAAGGATATTCGTCGCAAGATACGACGTTTGGAAGAAAAATTGCGGCATAATAAGCGGAAAGGTAAATCTACCCGTTATTTCAACTATTTGATTTCGTACGTGTTTTTTTCTATGCAGTTGCTTTTCCTGTGAATAAAGTTAGTGTGATATGTAACACCTACTGTCTTAACGTTGTAACACGTGATTTTATGCTGACAGTTGTAATGTTTTTTGTTCCTTGAAGTAGTAATACGAGATATTGCTCTGGAACAAAATTGTACCTATTATTTGATCCTTGATGTGGTAATACAAGATATTGCCCTGGAACAAATCTTTTTTTTTACTTTCTTGACGTGATGATACTGTGATATCATCCTGAAAGTAACAAAATCTAATTATTATTTTAGATTGGGACCGAAGATCTGATGCCTCGACGTCAAACTCGTCACATAGCCCTTACTATACAGATAGGCAGTCGTCAGACTTCGAAGGTCAATATAGCGAGGCGGGCGAAGATTGGAGGCTTCGAGAAGAAGCGTTGATGGAAGATGAGACTTATGATGATATTGTGGGACCGGCACCACAGTTGCAGTCAGTGGTCAATCAACCTGCAGCTATCCCGTCGCCACAGATCGCGGCAACGCCAGCGCCGCCGTTGCCACCAGCAACCACCGTACCGGTGCCGGCCGAAGCCGCCTCGGTGCCAATAGACCCTGCTCAACCACCAGCTACGACACTCCCCCAAGAGATCTTAAATATGCTGGGGGAGGCAAAAAAGTTAGAAGAACCTCTCGGTGAGCACATTCCTGGTGAGCTCTCTGAACGCTGGGGAAAAATCCTAATGGACGGGCTGGGCAAGGAGCTCAAGCAGTCTCTTGCAGAAAATATTCTTATACCGAGTAATTTTTTACTAGCTCGCGCACCCAAGCTGAATCCAGAGGTTGCAGCTGTTATTAATGATTCTGCAAAAAATCGTGATATGCGTTTAGAAAAAGCCCAAAATCAACTGGGTTGAGGCATTGCTGGGCTTGCCAATTTAACAAATGATCTAATAAAAATTAGACATGACGAAACTTGAAATTATCAAAAAAATATCGGAAGTTACCCAAATTTTGTTAGACCTTCAATACGAAGAATCGATAAACAGGAATAAACTTCTAGTACCGTTGCTAGACAAGAAGTTCTGGAATACAATTAAAGGAGTGAAAAGAGATGAATTCCTTTTCGGAGAAAAATTAGGCGACAAAATTAAGAGCTCCAAGGATATTGAAAAGTCAGGTCAACAGATTAAAAAATCTTTTCCATTCAATTCGACGTTCCAGCACCGCAAGCAAGCAACGCAGCAGTCGGGAAACGCGAGAGCTCCTCCTCGCCATTACAAGCCGAAGGTCGCGTCTGCACCGACGACGGGCAGATACTACGAGCCCCAAGCCTCGACCTCGGCGAGGAGGACGACCTCGGGCCAGCGTCGCGGGCGGCAGCACCACTACCACCAGTCCAGCAGAGCGAACGAGCGGAGTCGGCGTTAAAGGTACCGCATGCTGGTCGTATACAATATTTTTATGATAATTGGTTGTCAATTACCAATGACCATACGGTACTATCATTTGTACATGGATATAAAATCCCAATTGCTTTACCATTGTCACAAAGTATTGAGCCAAATAATCCTCCATTTTCAAAAAGGCAAATGGATGCAGCTATATCAAAATTAATTAAATTGGGAGCTATTACGCAATGCAATAAAAATACTCCTGGGCAAATTATTTCACCTATATTTTTAACGCCTAAAAGTAACGGCGGGTTTCGGTTTATTCTGAACTTAAAAACACTAAATAAATCAGTTTATTCGCACCATTTCAAAATGGAGGATATTCGTACAGCTGTTAAGTTGATATCTAAAGATGCCTACATGGCTACAATTGATCTGAAGGAGGCCTATTTTTTAGTTCCAATACACCCTTCACATAGAAAGTTTCTAAGGTTTAGATATGATCACTTATATGAGTTTAATTGTTTACCAAATGGTTTGGCTTCGGCTCCTCTTGTCTTCACCAAGCTATTAAAACCACTCCTATCATTATTGAGAAGTCAAGGGCATATATTAGTAGCCTACCTTGATGACATTTTATGTATCGGAAATACTCGTGAATCTTGCAAACACACTGTACATGTTTTAATGGAAAATTTGGAAAAACTGGGTTTTGTAATCAACTTCGAGAAAAGTAAATTCAACCCTTCTCAAATTTGTAAGTTTTTAGGTCTAGAGATTAACACTAAGGATATGCAATTACAGCTGCCTCAGGAAAAAATCCTAAAAGTTATAAAAATTACAAAAAATATGCAAAGTAGAACTTATACAAGTATACGTGAGTTTGCAAAGTTCATAGGTACTCTTACAGCCGCTTGTCCTGCAGTGGCGTATGGTTGGGCGCATACCAAGCTTTTCGAAAGGGAGAAATTTTTAGCTCTTCAAAAATCTAACGAGGATTACTATTGTAGAATGGTTCTAAAATCATTTTTACTTGATGATTTTAAATGGTGGTCTAATATTAAATATAACGCTAAGAATGATATTCAGAAGGGCACTTACCAGTTCGAAATATTTACTGACTCGTCTCTTACGGGCTGGGGAGCCGCGTGTAATGGCGAAATTACTAGAGGACACTGGTCAGCCGACGAAGTTCAACATCACATTAATTACCTTGAACTTTTGGCAGCCTTTTTGGGTTTACAGTCATTTTGTAAATATAGTCGTAATTTAAATATTTTACTTAGAATCGATAACACCACTGCCATATCCTACATCAATAGAATGGGTGGTATTCAATACCCCCATCTAAATAAAATAACGAGGACGATATGGGAGTGGTGCGACCAGAGACGTATTTTTGTCTTTGCGTCTTACATTAAGTCATGTGATAACACCGACGCTGACCAAGCCTCAAGACACACCAATATTGACACAGAATGGGACCTTAACCATGAAAGTTTTCAAGTAATTACTGATCACTTAGGTGTTCCTGACATAGATCTGTTCGCATCTCGCTTGAACAACAAATGCCCAAGATATGTGTCTTGGAAACGAGACCCTAGTGCCTATGAAATTGACGCTTTTACTTTTTCATGGCGTAATTACTTTTTTTACGCCTTTCCACCATTTGCGCTCACTCTCAAATGCCTTCGTAAAATAGTTGAGGATAAAGCCACGGGCATCCTCGTTGTCCCATATTGGCCGGGACAGCCATGGTTTCCGTTGTTTTTGTCGTTAGTGAAGTCAGAAATCATCTATCTTAATCCTAATAAGAATCTTTTACTTTCCCCTTCCAGAGAATGCCATCCTCTTTGGCGCAGCCTGGCGTGTGCACTGTTATACGGCAAGCCTACATAAAAAACGGCATACCAGATGATTGTATTGACATAATGTTGCAGTCTTTATCTAAGAATACTCTTAATCAGTATAATGTAGCGTTAAAACAATGGTTTGCATTCTGCCAAATTAATAATATTGACATGTATAATGCTTCGGTTAATGAGATTTTAAAGTTTCTTACAGAAAAATTTCATGCAAATGCTAGCTATGGAACTTTAAATTGTTTTCGTTCCAGTTTATCTCTGATTCTAGGCAAGGATCTTTGTAATAACGATTGTATTTCGAGATTCCTTAAGGGCGTATTTAAAAGTAAGCCATGTTTTCCGAAATATAATTCTATATGGGACCCTAATTTAGTCCTGGATTATCTTTCTAACCATGTTCCAAACGAGTCGATAACAATGGAAAATTTGACTAAGAAATTGGTAACTCTGCTCGCGTTGTCTACAGGACAACGTGTGCAGACGTTGTCATTAATCAATGTTACAGATATTCAGATACATGAGTCTCGTATCGTTATAGGCATAACTGATATCATTAAAAATTCCGCGCCTAACAGACATAATCCAAGATTAATTATCCCCTTTTTCAAAGAAAAGCCTACTATTTGCCCAGCATATTGGCGCTGTCCTGTTACGTTGAAAGGACTCGTAACTTTAGATCCGCTATAAATTCAAACAAATTGTTCCTTACAATCAAAAAACCTATCCATAATGCTACTTCGCAAACTATTAGTCGCTGGATAAAGCAAACGCTAAGTAGCAGTGGAGTAGACACCAATACGTTCACAGCCCACAGTACCCGCCACGCCTCGACATCGTCGGCTAGCAGATCGGGTATTTCCACAGATATCATTAAAAGAACAGTGGGCTGGTCGGGAAATTCTCTTTGTTTTGCCCGTTTTTATAATCAACCTTTAATCGATAATGAAGAAGACTGTTCTTTTGCTCGGGCTATAATTAATAGTTGATATAAGTAATATAATAATAATGTATGTGCCTTACTTTCATACCAAAATTGATTAAATGTTTACAACCTTAGTACCTATCTGTTGTAGTAGTCAATCAGAGGCATAATGTAATTAAGTACTTATTTGTATATTACATAATTTCATTGCATAATAATAAATATTGATTAGAATACTATTCAATACTAGTTTGCTTTTCATTCTGCAACCAGCGCTAAACATCTACATGGTATAATTAAATCTGGAGGATGCAATATTGAAGTAAAATTTATGGTTAAAAGAACTTACCTTAAGTGAATTTCAACCATAATTTTACGAAATATTGCATCCGAGAGATTTAATATCCCGCCCAACCCTGATAGGTACATATTAACATATTTACATTATTTAAAGTCCCCTATGTTGCAGAATAATAGTCTTGACAATTAGCTCTAAAACAAATGAACATTAAAGATGGCGGCGGACCGGGATCGGTGACTGAATGAGTAACCGAATGATATTAATTATTTTTTTAAATTATTTTATACATCTAAAAATGTGTGACGATGCAGTATGTCGAAGAACGGACTACATGGTATAATTAAATTTAATTAAATTTAAATTTTATTTTATTTTAATTTATTCACAAATCATGTTAACTAATCGTTTGTTGCTGTGCTTTCAGTGTGTATAAATTGAACATTTAGAACAGGTTGGCAACTACTGTTTCTATGTTTACTCAATTTCTAATCTGAAAAAAACAAAGTATAGACGAAAAATAACATTTTTTACATCCAAAAACCAGGGACCGGCCCGCTATCCCTTATAAAGGGTTTTGTATGGGTTTTGCATAAGGCTTAACTAACCATACCTTTTCCCGGACGATACCCTTTCATATTCTTGGAAGAATAATAAGTAAGGAAGCGTAATCAACGCTCAAAATCTGCTCCACTTTCCTGGTGCCAAAGTGGGCGGAGCTTGTGACAGCAGTGCCCTAATGTCATATCAAACGTCTTGAAATTGTCATGTCGTCAAAATATTAGTTATTTGGGTCCATGAAATATGGGTAATATATCGGTATTAAAATGCCGGCTTGTGTCGTGCATTGGTGCAGGAGCCACACAGGCGCCAAAGATAGTGATCATCGGTAAGTAAATCACGCATAGATATTCTCATACATTACGGACTTGGTCGATGTTATGCAATATAAGTTTTAGAAAAGTACGAATAAGTGCATATTGTTTACGTTATTTTATTAGAGTGACATACATGATACATGACATTGACTTTTACATTTGAGTGATTACTTCTTTAACAGCATAGACAATTTAGGTATACATAACACCTCCGCCACAAATCTCTATGATAGGTTCCTTGTCCCTTCATTGGGGATTGCTGTACTGAGGACCTGATCTATATGTCTCTTCCAAGTCTCACCGGCATCCGTTTTAATTTCGTAATGTAATCGGCCCAGTATTTTTGTAACGGTTCCAAATTGCCATTTGTAGCGTCCGCTTGTGTAATCTCTTGCCTGAACTCTTTGGCCTACAGAAAATACCCTGACCGTAGAGTGTCTCACAGACCCCTGTGTTTCTGCCCTTACTTCCACCGGTCTGGTTGTGAATTGGACGTGTAAAGCGTTCCTTATGGGCCTATTAAACATTAGCTCGTGTGGGCTCTTCCCGGTGCTGGTACTCGGCGTTCTCAATAGTCGTTCCTTGATCGCCAGTATCTTGTCTTGTAGAATACCTGGTTCAAAATGCATGCTGTGAAGCGCCTTCTTTATAGTTTGGACATATCGTTCCGCCTGACCGTTAGTTGCCGGGTGATATGGTGCTGATGTCTTGTGTAACACCCCTCTATCTTTAAGGAAATCTTCGAATTCTCTTGAAACGAACTGCCGCCCATTGTCATCGACTGTTTCGGAGATGTCATCCGTGTTGTATTCATCAGTAAGTTCAGGTTCTATTTGATTGTTCATGTTGGTAGATCGCAGACATACTCGTCCCAGGTGACCTTTTCTTTTGCATTTGTTGCAAATATCATTTACGCTTCGACATTTGTCGGCTTGATGTTCGGGACTTCCGAAACGAAAGCATTTACCCTTTAGATCATTAATTGAAAGAGGTTTGTTAACTAATTTATGCTTGACAGTATGGTGTACAGCTTGAATTGCGCGATGGTCATGACTCGAACAGGGTGTTGGTGATATGTATCTGCTGTCTGTTTTTGCAAGTTCAAAAGTAATTGCCGTTTTGATAACTTCTGCAAAATTGGTAACCTTTGTATCTTGTAATAGTTTCGTACGTATGTCGCCATCTCGTAAGCCTCTAATGAATTGAAGGATCAGAAACTGGTCACTAATTGACTTTTTACAGTTTCCGCATGAGAACTCGCTGTCTTGGCATAATCTTTTTAATTCCGTCGTATATAGGGTAATAGTTTCATGCGGTTCTTGATTCCGAGTAATAAATTTGTGTTGACAAACCCATATGCTTGGTTTTGGGTCCACATATTCCTTTAATGCATTGACTACTATGTTAAAATCCAATTCACAGGGATCATCAGGAGCACATAAATCGTAAACCTTCTCGTGTAGGTCCGGAGGTATAGAACTGAGAAGCATGAGGGTTCTGGTTCGTTCATTATCGCAGTTGCTTAATTTCATGTAAGTTTCCAGCCTTCTTACAAAATTTGAGAATTTTTCACGTTCGTGAAATGGTTGAAAGTTAATTTTCGGTCGATGTACAGATACGGGTGTGTTTTCGGGTGTAGCTTCAAGGCTTCTAGTGTGTTGTGATATTGACATGTAAGTCGAGGGTGCATCGGCAACGGGAGTAGGGCGTAAGCTGTGTAACTTCAGTTTCAATTGGAATATAGTTTCTTCCGTTGTGTGCCGATGTTCAATTTCCGCTTCTAAATTCTCATTTCGTGATTCAATTTCACTTTGAATGTTGTCAAATTTTTTCTCATAATTGTTAAGGCTTGTAAGCCGTTGACTTATTTCGAAGTCTGATGTAATATGTAGTTGTTGTAATTGTTGGTCTAATTTTGTAAGTTGACCACGTATCGAGGCCCGAAGACGTGTAAGACGTTCTAAATCCTCCATCCTCGTCGCCAGTTTTATGTATTTACTAATTATTCGTAATAAATAAGTGCATATTGTTTACGTTATTTTATTAGAGTGACATACATGATACATGACATTGACTTTTACATTTGAGTGATTACTTCTTTAACAGCATAGACAATTTAGGTATACATAACAGTAAACATAACTCATTTGAGGAAAAGTATAATGAATGTTCTTTTATAAGTATTACCTAGTAGTAATAGCACTAATAGCAGTAAGGTTTCCGTTGTTAACAAAGAATATTTTCAGTTTTTTTTTTATCGATATACAGTACTAGCTGTGCCCGCGGCTCCGCCCGCGTGGAATTCGGTCTGTGTCAGTAAGCGGCTAATTCACCCCTAATTTCTCTCCCACTACCCTGGAGGCGGAACTTGAAGTAAAGTTGACAGATGAATACGCTAGAGGACAGTAGTCCTAATAAAATAATATATTTTACAATCACCACTAAATGAAACTAAACTCAAGTGATTTCCGGGATAACAATGCAAAAAAAAAAAAAAAAAACCGGCCGGGAGCATGTCGGACGATGCTCAGTGTAGAGTTTCGTAGATGCTGCCCTGTTACAAAACATCCGTTCAAACGGACGTTTATTAAGGGATATATGGCGGCGCTTACGTCATTTTACTATTCGGCACTTCCTTTCACTATGCGTTTTTGACTGATAATTCAAAAACGGCTGAACTTTTATTCAATATAGTTTTTATTGAAAGTTCTTATCAGGCTTCACTAAATTTCAGCTTTCTAGTGCGAACGGTAACTGAGCTAGACCGCGGACAGACGGACGGACATGGCGAAACTATAAGGATTCCTAGTTGACTACGGAATTTTATTACGTTACCGTAGGTAATGAATTTTCATACGTTTTTACCACACTGTCACAGATAATACACTGATGTTACGTTACTGGTTGCAATAATGGTGGTAATTACATACGGTTCGGAACGCGGAATAGAGGATTTATGATATTGGTGTAGATCAAGATATTTATTCTTCAATGTAAGCACATTACAATGCACTAATGAACGTCAGAGAAAAAAAAACGTGAGTGTCGTGGAACACTCGATTGGAACGAAGTTATGTTATTTCGTTTTATATATATGTTTGGTAAATTTTGTGGTTTTAATTTTTTTTTAATTATTTGGAAATTTTGGAAATTTGGAAATTTTTGAAAATTTTTATTTCTATTCTATTGGTTGTTTCTTCCCCATGTAAACTTCCACCCCTTTTGCATCCGCTTAATGGATAATTTCCGAGATAAGCAGATAAGCAAACAAAAATTCTAAAAATTGTTGGAACGTGTTCTGTTATCGATTCTAAGAATTCCCAGCCAACTTTTTTTCGAATATATTCCATGAACAGACTTTCGACCCAATTCAGCTTTATTATATGTATAAGTATATATAGTTTTTATTGAAAGTACCTTTCAGGCTTCACTTCCATTATTTTTTTCATTTTTTTTGGACCTACGGTTCTAAAGTAAGATGGGGGGGGGGGGGGAGGCTTTTTTGAAGATGAAACTATCCTTTGTCCTTTATCGAGACCCATACTACCTCTATACCAATTTTCATCTAAATCAGTTCAGCGGTAAAAAAATCCTCATACCAACTTCCAACCCCCTTTTCATCCCCACAAGGGTTTGAAAACTATCCTATGACGTTTCTCGAGACTCAAATTAACTCCATACTCATTTCTGTCTAAATCGTTTCAGCGGTTAAAAATTATCCATACAAACTTTCAACCCCAATTTCATCCCCACCAGGGTTGATTTTTGGGATTAAAACTATATATTATCCTTTCTCGGGACTCAGACTATCTCTATACAAAATTTCATCAAAATCCGTTCAGCCGTTTTCACGTGATGCACGGTCAAATAAACAGACAAACAGATAAACAGATAAACAGATAAACAGACAAACAGATAAACAGACAAAAATTCTAAAAATTGTTGGAACGTGTTCTGTTATCGATTCTAAGTATCCCCAGCCAACTTTTTTTCGATTATGTTCCATGTACAGACTTTCGACCCTCTTCAGCTTTATTATATGTATAGATGTATAGATGGGTCCTTGGAATAAATCTTTATCAATATTATACTACTTTGATAATATTGAAATGTCTCCCTTGTACTCATATATTGGGAATATGAGATACGTACTTAATAAACAATCTGAATATGCCACCTCAGTCGGTTTTACTTACCTACTAAATATAATTTAAGGCGCTAGGCGCTAATTGTGGCCAAAAACTGTTACTTTCTAAGGGATATATCTCAATAACGGGTCATTCAAAAAATTTGAAAAAAAATCATGTTAATTACCATTTCATGTACAACATTGTCTACGTTTGAATATTTCGTGTAACGTATAGTTTCTCCGTTATTTAAATGTAACGAAATGTCGTTTTACGGTTAATTTTGCTTATATCTACTGAACGGCTCATTCGATTTAAAATATTGTTGAACTAAAAAATGTGTACTACAGAACACTACAAACTCAATGTAGGATATTTAAATTGATTAAATTTTCTTAAGCAACTTGATCATAATTCCACATTTCGTGCGTTGGTAGCTCGTAAACGGCGTTGCTGGCAGTCGTGAGCTAGCTTTGAGACGAGGACGCTGTGTCGCTCGTCGCTCCGTGCTTCCCTTGTACTACAAATACTTGTGCTTGGCCCGTGAGCAATAATATCGGACTTACTGTGCCTAGACTAAATAACTGCAGAGGGTTCATGCGGTGCGGGCATAACGTGTCTTGTCGGAATCAATAGCGCATAGACGTTTTATCTTTTAAGATAATATACCCGTGTGTGTGTTCATGTATTTACGTTCTTATAAAAAGTGTATTTTATTTATATTACAAATTAAATGAATAAATGAAATAAAAATGGAGAAAAAACAGAACTCATGCATCTTATAATGCCCTGAAAACAAATGTAGTCTTGTAAGTACACTACAATTATGATGTATTAGTACTTATTCTGATGACTCACGCAAAATAGGCGTTAGTCGTCGAGTTGCGGAAACCTGCTATTGCTACAATACGATGGACTAATAAGTAATTTCGGAGTTATTATTTACGAAAATATGCGTTTTATCCAAAAGTTGAATAAGACCTATTCTTTTTAAAAGACCTGTCCAATAATACCACACACCATATGATACATATAGTATCGTATCAATCGTTGGGGAAGGGTTGGAGCGAAAAAAAAATCACCTCCACTTCATTTTATTTTTCTGATTTTGTTTTACCACAATACGGCGTGATTAAAACACATACAAATTTCAGTGTACTAACTATCACTGAGCAAAGCCTGATCGAGATTCTAATTAAAAATTGCTGATATTTAAGAGTTTAATGTAAGTAAGAATAAAGGAAAAAAAGCTTTACTATCTCACTGAAATGCAAATTTATATTAATTAATTATCAACACAAGTAAATAAATAAATTACTACTAACGGTTAATACTACATATCAAATATCTTTAAAAGAGACCGGCCAAGAGTTTATAGGACCACGCATAATGTAGGGTTCCATAGAAAGTAGTTTCTCGGAGATAACTCAAAAATAGTTCAACCGATAATATGTGAAATAGTTTTCATATAAATAATTACTAATCCGTATCTTCTTTTTTTTCATATTTTTTGGACTTACGGATTAAAAGTTAGATGGGGGGGGACTATTATTTAGACTTTCGAAGCGATTATTTCTAACAATATTGACTCAATAAAAAAGCTTTTTTTTATATACCACGACGGTGGCAAACAAGCATACGGCCCGCCTGATGGTAAGCAGCTACCGTAACCTGGAGTCACATGCGCGTTGCCGACCCTATACAAAAAGGAGGATTCACTGTGTTGACGACTAAAGGAACAAGAAGGTCCCTCATCGTCAACACACTAGGTCCTCTTTGAGCTCTTTGGCAACCTTACTCACCAGCAGGAACACAACACTATGAGTAGGGTCTAGTGCTTTTTTGTCTAGTGATTTGGCTGTGGTTTTCTGTAAGGTGGAGGTACTTCCCCAGTCGGGCTCTCTTCGGTTCGGGGTCTTTCTTGAAGCAAATCAAATTATTTTGTTCAATATTTTTTTATTTGCAATTTTTAAGTAGTTACACTACTATATATAAATCTGGCCTCGGACACCGGAGGGTTTGGTCACTTTTTCTGAAGTATATGACATCTATTTTCAGACAATAAAAAAGGTTTTAAAAATCCTCTATATATACTTAGTCGGTTCATAAGTTCTGTCACTAGGGTTTGGACTGGTAAAATACGAACTGTTAGAGGTTGCTTACTATTTCAATATATGATTAAAAGCCTATTTAATACTGATTAATTTACGATATTATTTAAGGCAAATAGTTGTGGCAGTTTTACACAATTCCCTGTAACATTCGAAAAAGCGGAATAAAAAACCACGTCAAAAACACGCGCCCTGTTCGAGTTGATTTTGACCATCATTATTTTTATTCAATTTTAAGAGGCTTCAGTCTTGCATACTGCATTAGCTTGATCTTTAACCTTCATTTTAATATATAGTTAACATGGGTCTGACTGACAAGAAGGCTAGTATACGCAATTTTGGAAGACTACCTTGATGTATGGCATCAAAATCATCGTGTTTTGCTCAAAACTGAAAAATACGTTGAGGTTCAGGAGAAGAATAGCTGAAGCACAGACTTGTAAGTCAACTAAATATTGGTTTTTAAATATGCCTTAATCATCTACTTTCATAAAAATAACAATTTGTAACTCTGGACAACTATAAAAATGATCTAAACCAATTTTTGTGAAGTACAATTTTCATAAATCATCGGCGTGTTTTGGACTGACAACAATCTTCAAGTTTACAAGGATCTATAAAATACGCGATCTTGATTATAAGTTAATCATATTATATTTTAATCTGTATGAAATATGCTTTCTAATCAGGTCTATTTTTTTTAAATAAAAGCTTTGTATTATATTTTATCACTTAAAACCCTTGTGACAGAACTTATGGACCGACTAGGTACTTGTCGCATCCTGGTCATGATTACGGATAGTCAAATGGTCATGAGTCCGTACTCATGACTCGACGGAAGTTGCAGTGGAACGCATGCGCCCTCTGTGGCGCTGTACGGAGTCTAGGAGAGGGAGCACGAGAATGGCGGCTGGTCATTCTGTTTGGAGCAGCCGTCAAGTGCACTAGTCTCTTAGGAACTGTACCGCGTTTCGCTAGAACCTACTCAGTTGATCTGTGATTAAAATTAAGTTGATTTCTCTGTATATCAAAAATAAACTATAAGGTGTTTTCTCAAGTTTTGATATTTAATTATGTCCGATGAAGACCTCTATCCTCCTCATGTGACATCAGATCGTGGGATAAAGAAAACACAGCCCATATGGAAGCAACCACGTGGCGTGATTTTAGATTGTGCCGTCAACTAGACACGTGGTACCGGTAAGGCTATGTGTCTTCCTCTCGGTGAACAAACCTGGTGAGTTCCACTCATTTTGTTGTTTGGTGCAAATTAGTGTCATTACCTTATGTGATTTTGACTGCTCGTATGGAAAGTTTTATGGAGTAAACAAAGCTTTTATTAGAAGTGAAACTAAAGCTTTAATTTTAAGGTCCCTACTTTCTATTACATGGTTTGGTTATAAGCTTTCTATCACATATCCTAGAAGGTTCTGTAGTAAACAAATTGCGATTAAATACCAAGACTCCCATTTAAGCATACCATGCAAACATTTGCTACTCGTGTGAAAATTACCATTACAGTATGCTGCAATAGACACTTCCGGCCAGTATGCGGCCACTGGTATGGTGAAGCCTTGGAGAGAATTTGCCTGCTGTCTGAGCCTACGCGACTTGCTGGCATCTGAGCAACATGGAAGCTGTGCAGTATCTTCAGTTCATTGGAAAAAAGGGAGAAGTTTCTTTCCAATTATTTTAAACTATAAGCCTGAGAATAATGACTGAAGCACATAATGAGCCATAGCTTAGCCACTTGTAACAATCATATTTTGTATAGTTTCACTTTTGTTTTTATAAAAGTGAAAGTTATTGCTTTATCTGAGATACAAATTGCTTAGTAAAATAAAACACACTATTGAAATTGATTTAATAGGAATTATAAATGATAAAGTTTCCTTATACATTGGCAATATGCAGTTTGTTTTCATTGTGGTAGCATATCTACATGCTAACATTTTAGTTTAAATAATATGATGAAACTGATGCCACACAATTTCATATTTCCAGTTCGCTGTGGTGAGAACAGCCTCCCTGCAGCTAGTTGACCCCTTCATGCCCGGAAGGCGTGACAAGTTGCCTGTGTGTGCGGCAGATGCTGAATGGTATCGATGATGGCTTCGATGCACAGACCTCAACACGAGTGATAGCGCCGTTCTTAAACCGGTGAGCAGTTCTCATTTCGTTGTGATTTTATGCCTCTGTTTAGAATTCTTGATAAAATTGAAAATGATTTAGTATGGTTTTATGGATTATGATTTTTATTCCATGTGTTGTGGAACCGTGCTTTCGATAGACTGGAAGCGCCCTAACGGACTGGGTGTTTGATAATTAAGCTCACATATTTTTCGAGTCAAAAGATTTTCTACGTTTCCAAGAAACTGGCGACTTGTTACTAGTATTTCGAAGTATTTATTTTGAATTAAATATGGCCTTTAAAGAGTCAGGCAGAACTTACTTTGCAATTGAATTTTATTTTTAATATTGAGTTCCAAGCTCTTCTAAGCTAGATATTGATGATACTGATAATAAAAGTTGTTCAGATGAATACGACCGTAATGACAGCCTCTTTTTTTCTGGATTCGCTATTGACAATTTCTGTTTGGTGGTTTTCAATGGAGATTTCCCGATAGACTGGGCAGCGAGTTGTGCTTTCCATAAATTGAGAGCACGCCCAATGCACGGGGTACATTGTGTAACCGCGTCAGAAGTTCCGGAGCATGTAAGAGGTGCACGATGACTGCTTTTTATGTGCAGTATGCTCTTTGCGAGGAGTAGCACTTACGCGGCTGAGATGGTTAACCTCTGACGAGGGTGCACTTGTGTGTGTTTTTGTTGGTAGCGATTGCCATGTTACTTATTTGCCTTTTTTTGGTACTTACCAGTGTCACGGTCGTTATTATCAGTCAGTATTATTACTATCATTATGATGATTATCATTATCAAATCTGAATATTTGGTAAAACTAGGTCTTAATATGACTTTGATGTAGAATACAGGGAAGGTAGAGATGTCTCACGCAGATTTTCTTTTTCGACGTAAGTTTGTGGACAACTGTGTGACATGTAAAGTCGCAAGGTCACATAAGGTACAGGCAAAGTTCAAGCCGAACTGCATCCAATTCCCTAAAGTGACAGCGCCGTGGCATACAATACACATTGACGTCACCGGTAAGCTGAGCGGAAATAACGATCGCTAAGAGTATGCATTTGTTCTTATTGACGCGTTTACAAAGTTTGTTTTGTTTTACCACACCAAGAACACTAAGAGTAGCATTCGGGCAGTAACTAACAGGGTAGATGTTTTTGGCGCCCCATCGAGAATAACTGCAGATTTAGGTAGATGTTTTGCGAGTAGGGAATTTCTTATAATCGCGACGAAAACATCGAATTGCTTATAATCGCGTGCTAATGGATATGTAGAACGGGTAATGGGTGTGTTGAAGTCTATGTCCTTTCAAGTCAAAGGTACATCATTATCGGTTGTCAATAAGGCGTTACCATAAAAAAACCATTTAGAAATTAACTCTATTAACAACCGACAATGATGTACCTTTGACTTGAAAACGTCACAAATATCGATACTTAAGTATATTATTATCGACGCGTTCCTCGCACTGGGTACGTTTACTTAAAGATGACATTATCTCGTTCACGGACAGGTTGTCTGTGTCTGTGTTTTGTACTTGTGTGAGTATATTTTATACTAGTGTTTGATAATTTTATCGTGTGCGTGTGTAGCGACGTCAATGGAAAATGCATTAGTGTTAAAAGTATTTGTGTGCGTTTCCTCGTCCCCCGCGCCGAAATTGGCAGACTTTTTCTGATAGAAATTAGTGCGCGTCTCGCATCCGGTTGGTTTAATAATCAAAGCGGGCAGCTGACGAGGGATTGTATGAGACGATGGTGATTCGCGGGAATGGACGAGATGATTGGTCCATTGGGGTAATCTGTAGGACTCGTTGTCCATAGCATGGTTCTTATTATTATTATTATTTTTTAATACCACGGCGGTGGCAAACAAGCATACGGCCCGCCTGATGGTAAGCAGCTACCGTAACCTACGGACGTCTGCAACTCCAAAGGAGTCACATGCGCGTTGCCGACCCTTTACAAAAAGGAGGATTCACTGTATTGACGACTAAAGGAACAAGAACGTCCCTCACCGTCAACACACTGGATCCTCTTTGAGCTCTTTGGCAACCTTACTCACCAGCAGGAACACAACACTATGAGTAGGGTCTAGTGTTATTTGGCTGTGGTTTTCTGTAAGGTGGAGGTACTTCCCCAGTCGGGCTCTGCTCCAGATTTGAGTGATGACATTCGCTGAACGTGCCCTACCACACTTAGCGAGATGCCATTCGCAGTGCCCATACCTCTCTTAAATTTATTCTCATGTTATGGTTCATTTCCATGTTTCGCCTATTTAATTTGTCGTAGCATAATGATTCCGTATGGCCGATGGCTCCTCGATCATCGGAGCTTATCTCCATGATGACTTTTAGTGCCGACTAGTGCGACTATCCAGTGCTCCCATTGCTGTATTGTGTACATTTGGCAAGGTGCATAGAGTTTGGCCATACTTCGCATGGCATGGCATGCCCCATGTGCCCCGTGTGAGGGTCTGATCAAGGCAATGGGCGGAAGTTTGTAATTCTCTCAGATCATGTTCATACCCCATGTCGGGGATGCTCTTGTGACTAGTGAATTCGAGTGGATTTGTATAGTATGTTGGGATCGCCTGTCGGGGGGATGACTATACACGTCTATGAAACACGAATCATTAGAAGCCAGAGACTCCAGTGGGGATTGTACGTGTGCAAGTGAATGATCTGCGAGGGTTACAGGATGGCCGTTGTAATTTTTCGGTTAATATAGGGAGGGTAGATTAAAATTTTACGTAACTTGTGTATGATTAAAAATAAAAAGTTAAAAATTAAAAATATACAAACTACGAAATCCGAAGTCTCGCTCAACTTTGAGGAATCGTCCGAATCGTTCTGTATGGATGTTATGCATGGCTCAGGTTATATTTTATATAATATATAATTTAATCCCCCCCCCCCATGTGTTACTAATAAAGTAACCTTGTTTTTTTTTTTCTATACACTAATTGGGTGATATTAAATTGAAATTTTGAAAATCTTTTGCATATGTGTAGGTTTATTTGGCGGTGCGCTTTTTTGTACTTTTCAGTCACGAGCGCTTTTTTTTATTTGAGTTTCGTGGACTGTAGGTTGGTTCAGCGGATGTAGCTTTAAATCAATATAACACTCAACAGTAATGAAAGGAAAATAGCGGGAAAATGGGACATTCGCACTCACTTACTTGAAAAATGTCCGTTTTGGAAATGCCGGCACGTGTGTACTGCGATCACCGCTGACGAGTTGACTTTTTCACCAAGGCCTTGGACTTTTCTAGTTCACTTCGACAAACACTCAAACACACACGGTTTTTATATAGATTGTTCGATTAACACATGATTAAATAGATTTTTATTGATTAATGGCTAGAGCGATTTCGGCGCGGATCGCTGCGAGGCCATATTGGAAGAACAGTATCTAATAGATGTCGCTCGTAGCACGAGTGCAAGCGAAACAGCGATATACACGAGTGTGAATATGTAGGAGCGGGATAGGTATAAGGAGGATTTTTTAAGAGCGTTCAAATATTAATTATTTGCAAAAACGAAACTCAACACTAATGTCATTATAATTCATAGAGCACAAAAACAAGAACCATCAACCGATGGCGGTGGTGGACCCCGATAACATAGCCGAAAATGGACTTAACATTGCTAACCATTTTGCAAAACACTTTTCGTCTGTGTATATCTCGAAAAACTCTAATACTCGTAGCGGGATTGCAGCTAACCCACTGAGCACAAGTTGTAAATTTATTAATAAAATACATCTGACCGAATTAGAGGTACTACGAGCTATCAAAAAACTTGTTTGTTCAAAAGGAGCTGGACCAGATGGCATACCCCCCATATTCGTGAAACGGTGTGGTCCAACATTGGCTCTACCGCTATACTTGATATTCAACCAGTCACTCACTGAAGGCTGCTTCCCTGATGTGTGGAAAGAGACTCGAATTGTGCCAGTTTATAAAAAAGGTGACGAAGTTGACGTTCAAAACTATAGTCAAATTTCGATCCTATCTTGTTTTTCCAAGCTATTCGAGTCTCTTGTCGAGCCTACACTGTGGGGATTGACGGAATCCAGTCCATCGGATCATCAACATGGGTTTCGACCAGGTCAATCGGTGATGACAAACTCGTGCCTTGTGTTACTGATCTATGTCTCCAGCTACCCAAAGGTTGTCTGGAAGAGATCGCTTTTAAGCGATAAGACCGCCTGTTGTTACCTAGTTTTTAATTTTGATTTTCTGTTTGTCTATTTCTACTTTATGGTGCACAATAAAGAATATATTATTATTATTATTATTATGCCAGCAGGTTGATAAAAGTTCACAAGTTGATAGCATATACACCGATTTCAGTAGCGCCTTTGACAAAGCCGACCATGCAATGCTTTTGCATAAGCTCAGTCTTTTTGGAGTAAACTGGTTCGGATCTTATCTTGTTAACAGACCGCAAAGTGTCGTCGTTCACGGCTACAAATCACAAACATATTATGCCTAATCAGCAGAGCTCGGATTTTTCACGGCAAAACAAAACACTAGCGTAATTTAGCCAGTGCTTGAAATATTATTTTATCGACACCTATCGAGTCTTACTAGAGTATATGACAGGTATTGCCTCAGTACATTTTTTTCTTTTTTTATTCGATGGTACACCTATCAGTGTGAATGTCAAAATTTAAAAACTATCAAACGTGCGAAAATTTCGAAAAACAGGAGACTCACTAGAGCTCAAAATCAATATTTTTGACCAGTCTAAGGTGACCTACTGGGGGTTAGAAGGTTGTGCATTAATTACCGGACATCCTGTATAAGTAATAAAATAACTTTTCATTTTAGCTTTGCCATAGTCGAGCAACAAAGAGGTAGGTCTGCATGTACAACTTAGAACGAAGTAACTATACCACCTCATTTAAAATGATAGAAACGACTGCAAATTTCATCTCACATGACATATGACATTCACACTTTAACTGTCATTTCATTACGTATAAAACGTAAATTGCATCTAGGTATTATTTATTTCGCAACGCATTGAATCCGACGTGTTGGATATACGTATAATAACTTAATATTGCAAGGTATCAATTAATACAATAAAACCGGCCAAGAGCGTGTCGGGCCACGCTCAGTGTAGGGTTCCGTAGTTTTCCGTCCGTCACAGTAAGTGTCCCCACTTAAGAGTTAATAACACCGCCATGTAGGATATGATATGAGAGTTTCACGTACAGCGACATCTATCGGCAAATTAAGTAAACTATTGCGCGCGAGCTTAAAGTATGGAAGATGATTTTTATGGAATAATTCTTTATTGCGTGAACCGATTTTCACCGTTTTTACTTTATTTGAAAGCACGTCATTTCATTGTAATTTTGTAGAAATTACAGGTACAATAAACACCTGCTTATACGGTTAAATTACAAACTTAATTTAGAAATTATTTTGTAAGTTTTTTTCAAAAACTATTCATCCTATCAAGTTCAAAATAATTTTCCTAGAAAGTTTTTATAAAGTTCTACTTTTGAGATTTTTTTCATATTTTTAAAACTTATGGTTCAAAAGTTAGAGGGGGGGGGGACGCATATTTTTTTACTTCTGGAGCGATTATTTCCGAAAATATTTACATTATCGAAAAATGATTTTAGTAAACCCCTATTTATTTTTAAATACCTATCCAACAATATATCACACGTTAGGGTTGAAATGAAAAAAAAAATCACTCCCCACTTTACGTATAGGGGAGGTACCCTAATAAAATAAAAAAATCCACTTTTTATTTTACCACTTTTTCGGCGTGATTGATATACATATTAGTACCAAATTTCAGCTTTCTAGTGCTAACGGTCACTGAGATTATCCGCGGACGGACGGACGGACGGACGGGCAGACATGGCGAAACTATAAGGGTTCCTAGTTGACTACGGAACCCTAAAAATGAGTAATGTACAAGATCGGATCAAAACGTGGATTGAAAATCACCCTGAGTTAGTCTATAATGAAGTGACCTCCACTATATACTGCTCTATGTGCGATATGCATCTAAAACTGAAGAAATGCAATATTGAGAATCATGTGAAAAGCAACCGCCACAATTACCGGTCGGGGCAACCAAATAGGAAACATCAATTTTATTTCGATTTAATTATTTTTCTTATTTCATGCAACATACCATGGGCAACAGTCAACAACAATAATTTTCGTAATTTTTTTAACAAGTATTTATGTTGCGACTGCTCTATGACTTCTTTACCGGACGAATCGACCCTGCGAAAAATTTATTTAAATCTCGTGTACAAAAAAACTATACAGGGTATAAGAGAGGTAAACAAAACCAATTATTTGTGGATATCTATAGACGAAACACCAGATTTCATGGGAAAATGTGTGACAAACGTGGTGATTCGGTCTTTGCAAAAAAATTGTTCTAAGCAATTTTATCTTTTGGGGTCGAAGGTTTTAGAGAAGGTAAATGGGGAAACAATAGCAAACCTAATAATAAACCAATTAAAATTTTTGTTTCAAAATTCTTTCAATGATAACGTAAACAATTTGCTTTTACTTTGCACAGATAGTGCCGCATATATGCTTAAAGCCGGTCGTATTTTAAAAGCAACGTTTCCTCGTATGAAACACATTACGTGTTTAGCTCATGGTCTGCACCGGGTTGCCGAAGAAGTGCGAGATAATTTCATAGGTGTGGATGGGTTGATATCGAATGTCAAAAAGATATTCCTAAAATCTCCAGAGCGTGTACGCCTTTTTAAGGCAAAATATCCGTCCATTCCCCCCTACCTCCCGAGCCAATTATCACCAGATGGGGAACTTGGAAATCTGCTGCGGTATATTACGCTCAATACTATGAGCAAATACGTGATGTCGTCTCCATACTTGCTAATGACTCGGCAGCTATAAGAGCTGCAAAAAAATGTTTTCAAACACGCAAACTACGACCGGAGTTAAATTTCATTCGCGACAACTACGAAGTAATAGCCTCTTCAATAGAACAATTGCAATGTTCGACTTTATCCATTGCGGAATCCTTCCTCATTCTGGATACTGTTCGTTGCTACGTAAACTGGAGTAAACTTTTACCAGTGATACGTAAATTTGAAGCCGTGCTCGAACGAAATCCTGATTACGAAATTTTAAGAGACATATCTGAAAATATTACCCGAACTGATAATGAATTCTATAAATTTGCTCCCTTGACGTCAACTGAAGTTGAACGTACATTTAGTGTACATAAATGGATTTATAGTGATAAACGCAACTGTTTACTCCCAGAGAATGTTGAAAAGATAATGATCATCTACTCCTATCACTATTACCCAAATAAAATGTCTTGTGCTGCTGTGTGTACTGACGTAGATTTTGAAGAAGAAATTGCGTCTGTTTCTAATATATAGTAACTTTATACAAATGTTTTTATTAGTTTTATTACATATTAATTTTATTTGGTGACTTTTATTTCTTCTAGTTCTGAATTATCGATATCGATAAAATAATATTTCAAGCACTGGCTAAATTACGCTAGTGTTTTGTTTTGCCGTGAAAAATCCGAGCTCTGCTAATCAGGAGTACCACAAGGATCGCATTTGGGCCCGGTACTTTTCTTGATGTTCATTAACGACATCACAGGCCGCATAAAGCATTTTAACTATTCACTTTACGCAGATGACCTAAAAATATATAAATCAGTGGCTTGCGAATCGGATGCAACGTAGTGTCCTGGTGCAATGCTAACCGCATGACTCTGAACGCAAAGAAGTGGTTTTTTGTAAAGTTTTGTAGAAAAAAAAACCGCTTGTGACAAGGTACGACATAGGCGGCATCGAGTTAATGGAAGTTGCTAAAATTAAAGACCTTGGTTTAATTCTCGACAGTGAATTAAAATTTTATGCACATATTGATGCCGTAGTCAAGAAGGCTGCACAGATGCTTGGCTTTATTAAAAGAAACTGTATAGGTTTCAAAGACCAGCAAACCAAAATCACGCTATTTAACACCCTAGTACGTAGCCATCTAGAAGCCGCCTCAATCGTCTGGAGCCCCTACTATCATGTTCACTCCCAGCGTATTGAGAGTATACAAATAGCGTTTACTAGGCACCTTGCATTTCACACCCCTGGATTTTCACATAGAAACACCTATGAATGTCGGCTTACTAAGTATTACATGCACAGTCTACGTGATCGACGCCCAATGCTAGACTTATGCTTCCTACACATGACAGTCAATGGACAGGTAAAGTGCAGCAAACTGCTGCAAAAAATGTCGATTACCACACCCCACAATTACCCACGGAGGCCTATAGCAAAGCCCTTTTCCATACCGTTTACCAGGACGAACTGAGGACTGCAGGCCCCATGGTACGAATATGCTCAAGTTACAACAGTTTTATCGCACACAAAAATAACGTTGACATCTTTCACGACCGTCTGCCCACATTTAAATTAAAGATACTATCAAAACAAAAACAAAAATAATGTTCATTTCTAATTTTATAGTCTTACCTCTATCTAGATTTATATAAAAATTCAGTGTTTTTTTTTAATTGTAAATTGCCTTGTTTTATAAAATTTTAAGTTTTTTTTTAATTGTAAATATTTTATTATGTTCTGTACAAAGTTAATACTAGTCTAGTTTTATATAATTTCTAGTAATTTTGTATAATTGTAAATATGTTAGTAGTTTATGTTTGTATCCTTATTTAATATTAAAGTACCACTACGATTCTCTGTCAATGATATGCACACCATAATTGTCGTAATATATCAGAACAAAGTGCCTTATAATTAAGTATATTATTATAAGTTGTAATATATACGACGTGGACGTGATAAAATAAATAAAATAAAAATAAAATGTGTCCCTCTCCTTAATCGACATCAACTTCTCCACATTCTGCTAAGATGCTACATTTGTATATAGTACTCGTACGATCGCACACGTCTATTCAGATCAAGAATATAAGTTTGCTTCATGGTTAAAAATAGGGATAACATTTATGGTTACTATAAGTACACAGAGCTTAGTTACCTAGGTCCATGATCTCCCATTACTATTATAAGTGTATCATCAGTCCGTTTGAGTAGACGCTTCAAAAACGCTGCAGTGTCGTCGTCGGCGTACTGAATTTCGTTAATATCATCGTGCGTGATATCAGCAATGAATGTGAAGACAAATCGTCTTCCATCTAATTCCAGGAACTGCAAATAAATTAATTTTATTAAGGTAAAATCATATGGTTTACGCAGCCAAAAAGACGTTATACCATGTTTTAACAATAAGAATATGTTTAGACAAATAACTATGCGCGCACACATGCATGTCTTCTATAGGATTAAGATCGATGCGTTTGTATTTCAGTTGCAAATAAACAGTCGCTTTGATTACACGTAAAAACATTTTAATTTTGAAGCCATCCAAAACAGAACCTAATAGCTATCGAAACATGGTCCTTCGAACCGCATGCGAATCGGAAGAATAACCAGCCGGCGAGCGAGGCAGTACCTGAATCGAGTGAAAAGTGCAGTTGTTTACTTATAAAAACATTGGAATTTCTCGGCTACGCGGCGATTTAATTGTTATTGTGGCGAGTTATGAAAGAGAATAACATCATTGATTGGGGACTTACATCGTTACTTGTTGTAAATTGACATGGCTACAACATCAATAGACGAAATCTCGGTGCAATTAGAAGATATATATAACAGTATTAAGACTACCGCGCGGCCATTGCTATGGTAAACAGTGACTAAGCATCGCTCCGTGAAATTAATTATCCTACGGTGTTAAACAAGTGCGATTATCTTAAATACTTGTTTAGATATCCTTAACAAACTTTTATCCATTCGTAAAGTGTTAAAGTCTGCAAAAATGTGATCAACTTATGTGTATTTTGTGTTAATTAACAATCAAACCGGTAAACTACCGTGCAGAAAGTGTTCAATACGACGCCTGCTTGTAAACAGGCGTAAGTGAGTGGAGTTCGTGCGGCGCTTACGTCTTTTCAATATAGTCTATACTAAATACTTGCTTCTTTGTGAGCCAATGTCCATACGCGTTACCTGGTACATTTCAGTTTATAGTGTCAGTTAAAAACATCATTATGAGTAACTGCAACAAATGTGAATTGGAACTAGCCCACAGCGAGACAATAAAATGCACAGGTTGTCAGGACAAATTGCATTACTCGTGCGGTGGGCTGACCGAGCCTGAGTTCAGAAAAATACTCCCCATGAACATGATAAAGTGGAAATGTCCAAATTGTAAACAACTGAAAAAAACTTCGACACCGGCAGTGCCTTCGCCTAAAACACCAGTTACTCTTAATGAACAACAAGATGACCTTAACATCGACAACCACCCATCCATAGTTAGTATAGACACTGGGACATTGCTGAAAAACATGAACGATCAGTTTCAAAAACTATCTAAAAGTATATCTGAGCTCAGAACCAGCTTCAACGCCAAATTAGACGCGCTGTCTGCCTCAATAGATGTATGGTCGAGTAAATATGAAGAATTGGAAAAGAGTGTCGCGACAGTGCAGGCCGAAGTCGCCGCAGTTAAGGAAGAGAACCAGCTTCTCCGCAATCAATGCAACCTTCTTCAAAAAAACTTTGATGACCAGGAACAAAAAGCGCGACAGTGCAATTTAGAAATTCAAAATTAACTGAGAAATCGTCAGAAAATCTCATTCATATCGTTTTAACTCTGGGTAAACTGCTGAAAGTCGCCGTCGCTACCGATAGTATTAAAACTGTTCATCGCGTACCCCATCATGGACAAGCAGACCGGCCAAAAAACATCATCGTTGAACTTTGCTCCCGCCGGCTTCGAGATGATATCATAGCGGCGGCCCGGGCCCGGCGCGGCGTCAGCGCTGGCCAGCTGCTCCAGGCCGCGAGCGGCGCCGCCCCCTCCTCCCAGCCGGATGACCAAATAAACACCGCGCAGCCAGTTTTTATCAATGAACATGTCACCCTTAAAAATAAAATCCTGTATTCCAACACGCGCAAAATAGCTAAGGAAAAACAATACAAATGGACCTGGATTAAGAACGGTGCTATACTTGTGAGGAAAGCCGACAACACAAAAGTTAAACGTATACGCTGCGAAGCTGACCTGGACAAGCTCTGAGGATACGGTAGCCATTCTATAGGGTTTTCGACTTTATTATTGATTTTTCCGCGTTCATTGTTCTATTGTATTACAAATTTTGAGCATTGTTTGTTGTTCTGCTATCCTCTACGGCTTTTTATGTACATTCATAATAATAATATTAAGAAAAGAAAGAAAGATAATAATATTAAAAACTATTCGGTGATTATATGGATACCTACGCATACTACGTGCAATTATGTACAATCTGAATACCTTATATTTTTATTTTTATTTAAGATGTGTTTTTATTATTTATGCATATATACCCAATTCATCATGACGCTTACGTCTAAGGCGCAAATAATAATAACCTGTTTTCTTATCTGCACCACCATGGCAATTGTTACCGTTATTTATACTTTCGTTTCAACTTCGATTATGCACATACTTGTAATTTACTTTCCGTATAACAATAGTGTTCTAGGTCAACGTGCTGTTCTAGTTGTTGTTAAGTGTGTCGGGACCTAACAAATTAAAATTCTATTATCAAAACTGTGGTGATTTAAAAACTAAAATTATTGATGTGCGCTTAAATATACTACAATGTGATTATGATGTCATAATTTTAACGGAAACGTGGTTGCGGCCAGGTGTTAATAGTGCAGAATTATTCAGTAACAATAATTACAACGTGTTTCGGCGTGATAGGGACTTGGTCGGGGCGTCGAAAAAGGACGGCGGAGGTGTTCTTATAGCGGTAAAAGCGTCCCTACGAGCATCTCGCGTCCCACACTGGGAGTCAAAAAATGTTGAAGATATTTTCATCACACTTGTTTGTCAACAATTCAAATTAATAATAAATAGCGTCTATATTCCGCCTAGAACATCCTTTAGCACATATAAAGAATATTGTGATAAAATTGCAAAAATAAATGATAGCTACAGTGGTTTTGATATTTGTGTTGTAGGTGATTTTAATATCCCTACTATTGATTGGGTTGAGCGTCCGGTTTCTCGCGAGCTTATCGCCACGTACGGTACCCTATGTCAAAGAGGCGGGCTTGTCCTGAGCTCCACTAGCATGTTGGGTATTCAACAATTTAATAAGTTTCGCAATACAAATGGTAGGATCCTAGACTTACTATTTTGCAGCCGGGAGTGCATAACTGCTGAGCCTGACATTGAACTCTCCAGTGTTGATAGGCATCACCCGCCTATAGTCTTTACCATGAATATAAAATGTCCTCGCCCCCTATCTGTTCACTGTATCCCTAAATATAATTATCAAAAGGCAGATTACTCTATCATATCTGATAAACTAAATCAAATAAATTGGCAAACTGAATTAGGTCACTTAGAACCAAACCAGGCAGTGGAACGATTCTACAACTTGCTATTCGAGGTTATAGATAAACTCATCCCACTTAAATATTCAAAAAACCTGAAGTACCCGAAATGGTTTTCTCCGGCACTCATTAGCACTTTGAATAGGAAAATTTAAGTTTGGCGTAAATGGAAGACCTATCAGTCCCTAGCCGATTACCAAGAATACTCACTTCTTCGCACGCGCTGTAAAGTTCTAATGCTAGAATGTTTTAATACCTATACAGATAGCACAGAGAAGTCCGTTAAAAGTAATATCAAGGCATTTTGGTCCTACGTAGCTAGCCTGAAGAAAAACTCGTCTAGTTACCCTGAAACTATGCATCACTTAGGTGAATCCGCATCTACACCTAAACAAATAGTAGACTTGTTCTCAAAGTTCTTTCTTTCTGTATTTGAGCCTAAAAGTAATATAAGCTATGACGATCTTACAAACCTACCACAGCATGCAGGGTCATCTAACTTATCTAATATATATATTAAAAAAACTGATCTGGTTAAGAAGCTGTCAAATATTGATACAAATAAGGGGATCGGACCTGACAAAATCAGCCCCATACTTATTAAAAACACAGCCAAAGCTCTTACTAGTCCGTTGTACATTATATTTAACAAATGTTTAAGTTTATGCGTCTTTCCTGAACAGTGGAAAACATCTTATGTTACACCAATTCATAAAACTGGCTCACGAGCAGACATAACTAACTATCGGCCTATATCGGTTCAATCCTGTATCCCTAAAATATTTGAGAGTCTAGTACACGACCAATTATACCCCACGTTAGTCAATACTATAGTACCCGAACAGCACGGTTTCATGAAAGGTAAATCTACAAGCACGAACCTTACGCTTCACACAAATTACTTATTTGAATCTATGGATAAACAAAGACAGGTCGATGTGATATTCACAGACTTCAGAAAAGCCTTCGACAATGTCGACCATTTACTGCTTCTAAAAAAGTTAGCTTACAACGGTATTCGGGGTTATCTCTTACGCTGGTTTATCTCTTATCTCTCAAACAGAAACCAAGTCATAGCTGTGAATGGTTTTATGTCTGATCTCACAAATGTTACTTCTGGCGTAATTCAAGGATCTATATTGGGCCCCTTACTATATATTATATTTATAAATGATTTCTTATGTTTGCAGATGATTTAAAAATATATAAATCTGTTAAATCTCTTAATGATATCACCCTGATTCAAGATGACATTAACAACTTCACCGCTTACTGTCATACAAATAAACTCCAGTTAGCGAGCGATAAATGTCTACATATATGTTTTACTAAAAATAAGAAAAATGTGTATGACTCACAATATAGGATTGGCAATACAGCTATTACAAAAGTATCCTCTATACGAGACTTGGGTATATTATTTGACAACAAATTAGATTTCTCTTGCCATGTCGAACAAATCATTTCTAAAGCATATCAAATGTTAGGTTTCGTATTAAGAACTGCAAAAGTTTTCAAAAAGTCATCGACTTACCTTCTCTTATACAAAGCTCTCGTTCGGCCTCATCTAGATTACGCATCGGTTGTCTGGAACCCATTTTATTCGAAGTATTCTAATGCTATTGAAATGATCCAAAAAAAGTTCCTGCGAGCAACACATAGACGCTTAACAGGTAAATATTTACCCTATGACGGCTTATTAAAGCATTACAAGCTAACCTCCCTTAACTTAAGACGCAATTGCTCTGATATGATGTTTCTTTACAATATATGCAGAGATAATTACGACTGCACAGAGTTGCTGGAGAACATTCGGTTTAGAGTCCCCGTTGTACCTCACGCTCGGCCGTCTTGTTCGCCGTCCCGATCAGTTCCACTAATGCTGGTCATCGTGCACCGTTACGCCGCCTTTGCAATACTTACAACAAGTTGCTTACATCCATAGATATCTATAACACAAGCAGACCACGTTTCCAAAAAGAGATACTAGATGTCCTAGCTGAGGCAACTTGAAATTGTCATTTTATTCTTTTATAATGTCGCTTTATTGTTAGTACCTAGCTTAGTGTGATAAGTTTGGCTTAGTTTACCATAGCATTTCTATATGTACTGAAGTTAAAATCTCTCAGTGAGAACATTTAAGGAAGTAGGTATACACCTAATGTACTACATACTATTTAAACTGTATTTTATTATGTACTTACCTCTGTTGTTTCTCCAATAAAGAAAATAAAAAAGAAGGCGGAGACAAATTACAAAAAATGCCCGAAGGACAGGTTAACTCTGGGTTACGTAAAGGTGCGTATGCAATATATTGATGAATACTGGGCCTCATTCAAACAATTACATTCCGATTTACTTAAAATATCGAGTACGGAACAAAGGCTAACGCTGTTATATTTTGTTGACAATTACTAGGATAAATGTGAAGAAAAATACCTGAATCTAAAAACTGCGCTGCAAGACCTGTTGGACTATAACACACCGAAACATATTATCACACAAATGAATACTTCGTCAGTTTCTGGAGAATTTAAGACATTGATGGATGTGAAATTACCTCGTTTAGAACTACCGAAATTCTCGGGGGTTTACGAAGAATGCCAGGCGTTTGAGGATATGTTTACATCAATAATTCATGATAACGAATCATTGAGCGACGTACAACGGCTTCATTACCTAAAGTCTTGTTTAGTCGGAGAAGCCAGCGCCACATTAAAGCATTATAAGGTTGTGGAGAAGAATTACAGGCCAGCTTGGGATACATTAAGGAAACGGTACAGTGACAAACGTCTAGTTGTCAATACAATTCTTAAAAGACTTTTTTCTGCAAAAAAAATGCAGAGTCAACTACCTAATCAATTGAAAGTGTTGGTGGATAATATGAAAGAGTGTCTTCACAGTTTCAAGAGTATGTCGGTTAACACTGTCTCTTGGGATCCGATGCTCATATTTTTAGCAACTCAAAAATTGGATCCAGACAGCCACAAACAATGGGAGGAATACGTGAGCCTGCAAGACACCGGGGAGCTGCCGACTATAGCTGAACTGTTTCAATTTTTGGATAATAAAATTCACACGTTGGAACTTACCTCTGCGGCATCATCTGAAGTCAAGACGGCCAGAGAACGATCGATTCATGCCGCTGCCGTGACTGAGAAAACTTGTTTTTTCTGTCAAGATACTCATGCTTTATACCATTGCAAGCAATTTAGGAAATTGAATCCAAGCGAAAGAAGTGAATATGCGAGGAACCAAAAATTATGCTATAATTGTCTCCAGCTAGGGCATTCAGTAGTGTTCTGTAAACAAAAGTTATCCTGCAAGGTCTGCCGTCGGTGACATCATTCACTCTTGCATCAAAGTAATTATCCAGGAGCGACGTCAGCAACTGAAGATATTAAGACAACTGACGTCTCCTCTGCTTATGCCAAGATGGAAGAAATCGACGACCAGAACCAACTCGATGATGAATCTCAAGAAGATTCTGCAGGAAAAGCAATCGTAGCTAACTTTGCAGAAAAAGATTCCGAAGGGCTATTGGTCACGGCTATAGTACCTGTACGCGATGCAACTGGAAAGATGGTTCTACTGCGAGCGCTGGTAGACAAAGGATCACAATCGACGTTTATCAGTGAAAGAGCAGCTCAATTATTTAAAGTAAGGTGTGAGCCTGTTAGAGGTAGAATTACGGGTGTTGGCAAAACCAAGGTAATGGTTAACCAGGCCGTTCGACTAGAAGTTCTTTCTAGATAAGAAGATGAATTTAACCTTAATGTGAAGATGTATGTCATGCCTACGCGAGTAACAAAGGTGCTGCCATCCAAAACGTTACCTATAAATGAAAATCCAGGCAATTAGGCTCAATTGAAAGAACTCTGTCTAGCAGATCCGACATTTGATAAACCTGGAAGAGTAGACCTACTTCTTGGAGTGATACACGCAAATCTTGAAAGAGAAACTTGTCAAGGGTCCACCAGGAACACCCATTGCTCAACTTACCAGCCTGGGTTGGATTATCTTCGGGGAAATTGACGAATCAGACACTCAGGACGAGGTGATAGTAATGCATCAGTGTCTGGATATGGATAATTTGATGAAATATATGTGGGAATTAGAAACATCGTTCAAACGAGCGTAAACCGCAGAGGAAAAGCTCTATGAAGAAATATAGGAAACCTTTCACTCTAGGACCGAAGAGGGGAGGTATGTTGTGATAAACCAATGAAAAATGAACAACCACAAGCAACACAAGGTGACACCAGAAGCATAGCTTTGAAACGTCTTAAGCAGTAAGAAACACGTTTTGAAAGGAGGCCTCAATTGAAAACTGAATATACTAGAGTGCTTGAAGAGTAACTAGCTATGAAGCATATGGATGAAGTTCCAGAAGAGGAAATAGAAGATCCAGCTGTGTATTTGGCTCATCATGCGGTAGTTAGAGAGGAAAAAGAGACCATGAAGATTAGAATAGTATTTGACGCGTCAGCAAAAGGTACAAATAACAAATCATTAAACGACGATGGTCGTTGGTCGGGCCTCAACTGCAAGAAGACTTGCGAAATATCATTATGCGTTGGAGAATGAAAGGCGTTTGTTATGTGGCCGATGTGGAGAAAATGTACCGACAAAGACTGGTTACAAGGTCTGACACAAACTATCAACGATTACTATGGCGTAACAATCCAAACGAAGAAGTCAAGGACTATCGCTTACTTTCGAGTTACCTTCGGGACAGCCTCGGCTCCTTATTTAGCCGTGAAAACTCTTCATCAGATCTAGCTTATTCAGCTATTGATGAAGGCAAAGACCAACCTAATGCGGCAAGGGTCATTAAAGAAGACGTCTACATGGACGGTTTGATAACAGGGAATGACAATGTGGACGAAGCCATAACCACAGCAAGGGAAGTACAAAGCATACTTCAACGAGGAGGGTTTCACTTCACTCAAAATGGACGTCAAATAAACGTGAGTTCTTGCAGCAAATCGAACCTTCGCAACGAAGCTCACGTGTTAAGATGGAAATCAAGCTAGACGGAACAATTCAAGCTTTGGGACTGTCCTGGAATGTGGGCAACGACACCTTTCAATATACGTTAAAGCTGCCAGCCGTTCCTGAAATTGTAACCAACGAAACATTCTCGCTCAAGCGCAAAAACTATTTGATCCACTCGGTTGGTTGGCTCCGGCAATTATTCAAGCGAAAAATTTACTTCAAGTTCTGTGGCTTCAAGGAATCAGCTGGGATGAGGAAGTCAATGCCGATGTTAAACAAAAATGGGTAAACTTAAATCGAAGCTTTGATTGCCTCCGAAGTTGAGCGATGGCTACATACAACTCAGCACAACCTACAATCAGTCACTGTACACGGATACTGTGATGCATCTACGAAAGCATATGGAGCTGTAGCTTATTTAAGGGTTGAGACAGAAGAAGGAGATATACGAACGGGTATAATTGCTGCCAAAACACGCGTGGCACCTGTAAAACCAGTGTCCCTTCCTAGACTGGAACTGTGTGCTGCAGTGCTTCTGTCGAGACTTCTGAAACAAGTAAAGGAAGCAATGAGAATACCTGATAGTCACGTATTTGCTTGGACAGACTCCTCAGTAGTCCTTTCGTAGCTCTTGGGCGACCCGGGAAGATGGAACGTATTTGTCTGCAATCGAGTCGTTGAAATATAAGACAACATTGGCAATCAAAGATGGTATCATGTTGCCTCAGAAGATAACCCAGCAGATATCGCGAGTAAAGGGACAACGCTTCAAGTCTTAGCACGAGATCAAAAATGGTGGAATGGCCCGAAGTGGCTGCAAACCGACGACATTCCTTATAGAAGACCAGAAATAAAAGAAATAGAATTAGAAAAAAGGAAAAATATACAAGTCAGTGTGAATACAGAAAGTGAAGAACCAGGAATTAAATTTGAAGATTTTGATACATTACTGTTAAAGACAGTTGTCTATAGCTTGCGATTCCTTAACAGTAAAAAGATTCCTGAAAATGTTGAAAGGGATTTTACTACTATGGAATTGGAAAATGCTTTACTAAGATGCATAAAAATTGTACAAAAAAGTGAGTTCGACGCAAAACTAAATAATTTAATAAAAAATAAGGAGGTCAGAGACGATAGTGCAGTAAAAAGTTTAAATCCTTTCCTTGACGAGAAAAATATTCTCAGGGTAGACGAAAGATTAAGTAACGCTGACTTACCTGAAGAAAGGAAACACCCTATCATACTTGGCAGTCAAAATGCATTAACCCTGTTAATAATAGCAGATGCGCAAAAAAAAACTCTGCATGGCTCGTTCCCTTTAATGTTTGGTTATCTGCGTTCTAAGTACTGGATCATTAGAGCTAAAAACGCAATTAAAGCTCATATCCACAAATGTATTGTTTGCGCCAAACAAAGAGCAATTACACGTACACAAATTATGGGAAACTTACCCAAAGTTCGCATAATTCAAGCCAGACCCTTCTTACATAGCGGGGTTGATTTTGTTGGGCCAGTACAAGTTTTAATGTCCCGAGGAAGAGGAGCTAAGTCCAATAAGACTTATATAGCAATATTTGTTTGCATGGTAATTAAATGCATTCACCTGGAGCTGGTTGTCGATATGACCTCCGAGTCGTTCATTGGAGCATTTAAGCGTTTTGTTGCTCGTCGAGGAAGATGCACGCACTTATGGAGTGACCAAGGGCGTAACTTTGTCGGCGCGAACAACGAATTGGACATAGCATGGAAACAATCAAATTTGTAACTCCCGCAGCAATTAGCCGGCATCCTAGCCGAAGATGGAACACAATGGCGCTTTATTCCTCGATACAGCCCTAATTTTGGAGGACTTTGGGAGGCTGGCGTTACATCAGTAAGGTTTCATTCAAAAAGAATACTCACCGCCAGTCTTACCTTTGAGGAGATGTCGACGACGTTATGTTCTATAGAATCGTGTTTGAAGTCTAGACCATTCATTTCAGTTGATACAACAGACCCTGACGTTGAAGTCCTAACCCCGGGTCATTTTTTGATTGGAGAGGCGCCGGTCACAATACCTCACCCTGATTTACGAGAGATCAACACGAACAGGTTATCACGTTGGCAATTTACACAAAGGCTTGTTACAGACTTCTGGCATAAATGGAAAAATGAATATCTCTCCCGTCTTCAAGAGAGACCGAAGTGGATGAAACGAGAACGTGAATTTGAGATCGGTGCTATTGTGTTGATAAAGGATGATCAACTTCCACCAGGCAAGTGGCCGGCCGAGTGGTAACGAAACACCCCGGCCCAGATGGTGTGACTCGTGTGTACAGTGTTCGATGTCCCGGAGACGTTACCAAACGTTCAGTGTCAAAGTTGAGTGAACTGCCTGTTAATACTTATGAAGATTAATTTTGATTCTGCATTATTTGTTGCATCATTGTATTTTATGCCCTTGATTCTTTACTTTACTCATTTTTTTAATAATTTCTAGTACCTATATAAGCATTGAACAAGTAGGTATCAATAATTAATGATATTACTTTATTCGATTTTAAGTTTGCTGCATACATTCTGATAAGATTTTAATGTGTTCTTATACCTTTTGTTATCTTAAAGTTGTAAGAGCCAACATGTATGTGTATTTCCATTTTGTGTGTGTGTTTAAACTAATGTTAAAGTCATTTATTGTGCCCGCTTCTTTTTTTTCTGTTCTTTGCTCCGATCGAATAATGTATTTTTTGGCAGGCGGCATGTTTAGACAAATAACTATGCGCGCACACATGCATGTCTTCTATAGGATTAAGAACGATGCGTATGTATTTTAGTTGCAAATAAACAGTCGCTTTGATCACACGTAAAAACATTTTAATTTTGAAACCATCCAAAATAGAACCTAATAGCTATCGAAACAGAATCCAATACGGTAGTTTTGAAAAACTGTCTCAAGGAGTTCATTGGCATGCTGCGTTTGCGAAGAATAAGGGCACATAGTGCGAACATTTACGACTTTTGCACATCTCCGCAGCGGAATTGACACTGCGGTATATCATTCCAACGCGAAACCTGAGCGGAGCGAAGGCGATTCAAGAAGATTTTGCTCTTTTTTCTCTTTTAATACTTTCAGGTTTCGCGGTGAAACCTGGCAACGTCGAACGCCCTGTGAAAGCGTAGTAAAACCACAGTTCAACTAAACTTAAACACTACATCTCTCCACTAATGTTTTTAAACCTACATCAAATATATATTTTTTGAAGGTAAGAAATTCTACTGGAGGGTCGTGCATTAGACGAGTAGACTGGAAAATAATGATACAACCATTTTTTTTAATGAAAACTAACCTGGTCAGTCATGTTCATCATCATCGTAAACTGCGGGGCGTCTCCAAAGCAGTAATTCCAGCTTCCGAACAGGTGCTGGTTGGCTGCCTGGAAGGCATGCATGTAGTGGTCTGCCGGTTGCTTCTTAAAGCCGTTGAAGCGGCGCTGGAAGGTGCCATTGAGTGGCATGTCCTCGAAGTATGCTGTGTCATACCTGAAAGACATATCTACTGTTCATCCTCCTAGCGTTTGTTCCGGATTTAGATGACGTCATTACGCGGGAGACATTCACCTATATCCCCGGTTTTCGGCAGTTTTGGGGTTCAGTGTCATGCCAAACAACATACTGAAAGTTGGTAACCGTATCCAACTCTGAACTATATTCCCATAAGGGTAAAATCTACTTTTACTGAATCAGCTAATTACATCAATTCCTATTTTGCTAACATTGGAAAAGAGCTTGCTGAAGAAATTAAACAATTTTCTTGGAAATCTTCCCACACAACCCGGATCATTTGTATTGCTACCTACAAACGATAACGAAGTTTACAATATATTGAAAAGTCTAAACGGTAACAGTGCACCAGGTTGGGACAATATTTCCACAAAATTTCTAAAATACGTTGCCAAAGAAGTCGTTCCTATCATAATTCACCTAGTGAACCTCAGCTTCAGATCAGGAATTTTTCCAAAAACTTTAAAAAAATCTACAATTACGCCTGTGTACAAAAGTGGAGACAAAGGTAGTGTCACCAATTATATGCCAATTTCAGTCCTTCCGGTAATAACTAAAATCCTTGAAAAGATTCTAAATACCAGACTGCTAAACTACTTAGATAAATTCAATCTCTTATCGGCATCGCAGTTTGGATTTAGACGAGGAAGATCAACCGAAGACGCAATAATTTCTCTTAGCACATTAGATGTAGAACATCTTGACGACAACAACAAAAGCTTAGCTGTGTTCTTAGACCTGAGAAAGGCTTTTGACACAGTCTCTCTTCCCATTCTTTTACATAAGTTGGAAAAGAAAGGTGTAAGGGGTACACCACTTTTGCTTTTCAAAGATTACCTCTGGGGCAGAAAGCAACGAGTTAAACTGGGTGATTGTGTCAGTGAGGATGAGGACGTATTATATGGAGTACCTCAGGGAAGCGTATTTGGTCCAACTTTATTTTTAGTCTATATTAACGATTTCTGCGACATGACCATCCCAAATGCAAAAATATTTTCATATGCAGACGAAACCGCCGTTGTTTTTTCTGGCAAATCGTGGGAAAAGGTGAAAAACAGTGCAGGGTTGGGAATGGCTCGGATCTCAAATTGGCTTAAAATGAATTTACTGACACTAAATACTGACAAGACCAAGTATATGTATTGATTTAAACTTACACGATTTTCACTCATTATTTTGTCAAAAACGGGACTTAATCGCGTACACTTACTTTTATTATTTCCCTGACGTTTCGAGCGTGCCGTAACGCTCGTGGTCGCAGGCAGGTCGCAGGCAGGAGGAATTGTATCAGCATCTCCTAGCTGCGCGGGTTTTTCGAACTACCCGCAGTTGATCTCGATTATGCACATTCACGCTAGGGTTGTCACTTTGCCTACACACAACACTCACGACATCTGATGGTTTGGAAATGCAAGTATTTTCACGCTTACATTTGCTGATCACTGGATTCCACGAAGACGAGATCCCCTGTCCCTCGTTCTGGTTGAAATTTTTATGCTTCCTAATTTCAATAGCCTCCCGTAATTTCCTGCTATCACGAAGACGTTCTGTGGAGAGGACTTTTGGATTATGTAGCTCAATCCAGTGGTTTGGTCCAGATTCCAACAAATGTTCGGCTACAGCAGACTTGTTTATTTGCCGATTTTTGACTGCTGTGATATGTTCCCTGACCCTTTCCGCTATTGTGCGTTTGGTTTCCCCAATATAGGAACTACCACAGCTACAATCAATCTTGTAAACGCCCGGTGTTTGATAAGGGATAACATCCTTAGCTGACCTTAAATGCCCCGACACCTTGGATAACGGCATGTATACGGTTTGTATAGAGTACTTCCTTAGTACTGTACCTACTTTGTCCGTCACTCCTTTGACATAAGGCAAAAATGCCGGTCATCTTGCAACATACGGATGCTTCCTTCCCGGTTTCCGTCTGGGTTGCCTGTCCACCCTGTACCTATTTCTCCTAAGGACCTCCTGAATATGTGACATCTCACTCTCTAAAAATTCAGGGTCACAAAGATCATGTGCTCTGTTCCTTAGGGAATTCACTAATGACAGTAGATGGCGAGGGTGATGGTGAGACAGAGCGTTAAGATACCTGTATCTTGATCCCAGTATCTCATTGTCCGCAAGCCTTCTCCGAACTACCTCAAGACATTCTCTTACTGGAACTTTACCAGATGATATAATGGTGAGTTTTGATGTCGAGTCACTCTTTACCAATGTTCCAGTAAGAGAATGTCTTGAGGTAGTTCGGAGAAGGATTGCGGACAATGAGATACTGGAATCAGTCATGGTGTTATTAAGGAACTGTTTGGAAGGAAGCTACTTTTTGTATAGAGGAACGAATTACCTCCAGATCGACGGAGTTGCTATGGGTAGCCCTGTCGCCCCGGTGTTAGCAAATATCTGGATGGAGCATTTTGAGGCCAGCTTAGATCTGCAACCATGGGCAGTGAAATTGTGGAAGCGATATGTCGATGATGTGTTTTGCATTATAAAGGGTGGCAAACAGGAAGTTGAACAGTTGCTCCAGTATCTTAATTCCATTCATTCCAAGGTAAAGTTTACCTATGAATTGGAATCGGAGCGTAGTTTGCCCTTTCTGGACGTGAAAGTGATAGGTCGAATGGATGGATCCCTGGCGCACACTGTCTACAGGAAGCCCACACACACAGACAGTTTTCTTAACGCTCTGTCTCACCATCACCCTCGTCATCTACTGTAAGTAGCGAATTCCCTAAGGAACAGAGCACATGATCTTTGTGACCCTGAATTTTTAGAGAGTGAGATGTCACATATTCAGGAGGTCCTTAGGAGGAATGGGTACAGGGTGGACAGTAGGCAACCCAGACGGAAACCGGGAAGGAAGCATCCGGATGTTGCAAGACGGCCGGCATTTTTGCCTTATGTCAAAGGAGTGACGGACAAAGTAGGTACAGTACTAAGGAAGTACTCTATACAAACCGTATACATGCCGTTATCCAAGGTGTCGGGGCATTTAAGGTCAGCTAAGGATGTTATCCCTTATCAAACACCGGGCGTTTACAAGATTGATTGTAGCTGTGGTAGTTCCTATATTGGGGAAACCAAACGCACAATAGCGGAAAGGGTCAGGGAACATATCACAGCAGTCAAAAATCGGCAAATAAACAAGTCTGCTGTAGCCGAAAATTTGTTGGAATCTGGACCAAACCACTGGATTGAGCTACATAATCCAAAAGTCCTCTCCACAGAACGTCTTCGTTATAGCAGGAAATTACGGGAGGCTATTGAAATTAGGAAGCATAAAAATTTCAAGCAGAACGAGGGACAGGGGATCCCGTCTTCGTGGAATCCAGTGATCAGCAAATGTAAGCGTGAAAATACTTGCATTTCCAAACCACCAGATGTCGTGAGTGTTGTGTGTAGGCAAAGTGACAACCCTAGCGTGAATGTGCATAATCGAGATCAACTGCGGGTAGTTCTAAAAACCCGCGCAGCTAGGAGATGCTGATACAATTCCTCGCCAGTCTGCCTGCGACCACGAGCGTTACGGCACGCTCGAAACGTCAGGGAAATAATAAAAGTAAGTGTACGCGATTAAGTCCCGTTTTTGGCAAAATAACCAAGTATATGTGTTTCAGTATTACTAATTCCACACAGCCTGATTTTGAAATGAATATTAAAATCCATTCGTGTCAGCTATCCGATTCCCCTGATATCTGTACCTGCCCAGCCATTGAAAAGGTAGCTGAAATAAAATATCTGGGTACAAATGTAGACCAGCACCTAAACTGGTACTCTCATCTTGACCAGGTTATCGCCAGAGTCAGGAAACTACTCTGGATTTTCATGACACTGAGACACATTGTACCAGGTAACAGCATACTCTTACAGTCGAACTCTCGCAACATATTAAATGAAATCTATATTTCCCTGCTGCAGTCTGTAATAGGTACATCATCACCCAACAGCAGCTGACTCAGCTAACTTCACACTCTTCACAGGCCACCCAAGACGAATAGAAAATTAAATAAAAAACAACGTTCATTTTCTTAATGTAATATGATACGCTACAACCATATACGGAATATTATAAAAATCATTTTCTATTTACTATGACCTCGGCCTTGATCAGTGTATTAACCTAAACCGAGAACAAAGGATTGTGTACCTATATAAAGCGATCTATTTTCCAACATTAAACAGTTATTATCCACACGTTAAGCGTTTCACTTACCTAACACACGTCCCATTACCATATGGCGACCCTTCCAGTCGGGCTGCTCAAGGCAGCCTCGGTTTAAATACCAGCCAGCTAAGCCAGCTCCACGAACCAGCTCAGCAAGCGCCATGAACCACCCTATCCCGGACCTGCGCAGCACAGCTCAGCCCACAATGGACCAGCCCCGCTCGACCCTTCAAACCCCCGAAGCCCCGCCCAGCCGAATATAGACACCGCCGCCTCAGCAAGCTCATCAGCCATCCCAGCCGTTCAGCAATCAAGAAAGACACGACACAATGGCTCAGCCCCGCTCCACTGCGACAACCAACAAAGGCACCAACGCACCAGTCAGCCGGCCAGAGTTAGCTAAAACCATGGCCATGATCACCATAACGGTAACGTTCAAGGAACAGAGGACCCCAACCAGAACAGTCCGATGGACCAAAAAAAGGACACCGCTTTACCACCATCAGCCCCAACAACCCACACCAACGGGTGACCCAAGGCAAGCCCCACGACGACAAAAACAATGGAGAGCAAGCCAAACCACCACCGCCACCAGCAACCAGCCCAGCAACCAGCGGAGCAGAGCAAAGCATCTAGAACCAGCACGTCAAGCACAGCAGAACGTGTAGCAGCTACCAGTTGTCACAAGCCCCGCCGCATCCAAGTCACCAGCCCCGCCGCACCCCATCGCCAACGCCCAGCACCGACCATCGATCGCAAGTATAATTCTAAGACAGTTTAATCATAATTACTTAAATTCTGTGATAAATTTAAGCCCACAATTCTAAATGTAACTATAACAATAATTCACATTACGCGTATAGAATGACCCAAATTATAAAAATAAGTTAGAAGCATTACAAACAAACAAATATTCGAAAATTCGTTCAAAAACACCCTAAACAGACAGTCAATCAAAATAAATTCCAATTAGTCCAGTCACTAAAGAATACAGCCCAAAATAAAATAAAATAAAACAACAAATATCCGTAGGACAGAGCGAAATAATTCAATCTCACCTCACAAAATTAGAAGACGTGTACAGTAAAATCTTATCAATATACAGCCAAGAAAAAAAAAAAAATGGACAAAACCTTAATTAATTAACCAAAAAACGGCAGTAGCATTGCTACCAGCCATGGACGGATCCGAAACCGTCATCAAACAGTTTATAGAATTATACGCGATAATGATTAAAATCAATGACATAAAATTGCTAAAAAATTTCGTAACAAAAAAAACCCATTAAAAAAAAAACGCAAAACTTAAAATATCCAGCAAACACATCAGTAAAATCAGCGACCGCGATCCAAAACAAACTATACAACATAAAACAGGGAAATCGGCCTACCAAACGGCACAAGCAAAAACTAGAAGTTTATTCACGACGGCACAGGCTAACGGCAACAGCACAAAACAAAAAAAAACACATTATTTATTAATGTCAATTATTACCAGAAAAGTTACACGCATAAGATGCCACTTAAAAAAATAAAAAATAAGACACATTTTACAAAATCCGTCGAAAATAAAGTAACTACACTATACCAATAAAATAAAGAAATAAATTCAACCGTACGCACGTATTACACTCAAAACATTTCATAACGCATTACAGTGTATTGACGTATACATACACCGACAAAAAAATTTTTTAATATCTACACAGACATTACTTTAGTGTTTTTATAGATTGATATAAAACAAAAAAAACTACATGGTGATAAAAAACGCAACAAAATTTAACTATGGCAAAAATACAATTAAACAAGTTAATATATTTGACAGGCACTAAATCCTAGACACATAATGATAGTGTTGAAAAACCAATTCGTGAAGGTCCTTGGACACATAATATGTTTATTGAAATAAACTAGTGTTAAAAGAACTGCCTCAAAAGTATAAAAACTACATAATAAACTATCATAATGACAAAAATAAAACAACGCACTAAATCTAATGCAGCAAAAATCCACAAAAATCACCATTGACAAAGTAAAAAAATTCAAAAAAATATCAAAGACCAAATCAACCGTCTGCGCCAGCCAAACCAGTAAAACATTAAAACTAATAGACACATAAACTCAGTTCAATTCACAATAAACGCCACAACGTACTTATATCCTATTGACACCAGAGCCAGCCAAAGTACAATAACACGCGACGCGACATTGAAAACCCAAGGTCGCATGCAAGCTGACCAACATACGCGGAATAGGAGGAACGATTGCGTCATACCATACAATTACGCGACGCTTAGAGAGTGATAGCCACGATTTCCAGAATAAATTGACAAATAAATAAATAAATTGATAAATTGATAAATTGACATCACTACATACCACAATAATTAAACAATTTTTATTTTTTTTACTTATTATGGCTGCAACATGACACGACATAAATAGGGATATTATTACGTTAAGAATAATAAGAAATATATGTAATATCTTAAATATTACAAATGACTGACTATGACTGACTATGACTATGACTATAACTATGACTGTAACTGTGACTATAGCGTGCAGAAAGCTAAAACAGATAAGTGTCGCAACCAACAATTAGCCTGATCACCTAAAAGTTGTTGTGACCCTTATATGCTTTAAGTTTACAAAGTAAAGGGTTTCCTTGCATTCCTCTTTACTTCACGCAATACCAAGTAGCCCATAAGAGAATTAAAAGTAAGCTGAGTACACCAGGATACAAAGCAGACGCTAACCCTTGGAACCAAACAAATTCGAGCGAGTTCTCAATTGACCAGGTCCTTGGGCGCACGGGATGTTCTAAGTCTTCCGATGCGTTAAAACACTGTCTGATAGTACATAATAATAATATGTACCAGCGCGCAATAATAAATATTTCCCTGTATCCTTAAATCGAAAAACTAAAAATAAAATAGTATGCCATACGGTCGGCCGACCCGATTCGCTAAAATGCGCCATGTACTCATTTAAAAAGTGACAAGTATCACAAACAAGCTTACATAAGGACAAAATGCAGACATTGCAAAATGGCTCATTTAATGTTCTACACTGTGTGTCGAACCAAGTACTCTATCGTGTCCGAAACGAGCTTTCCTCGCGAGAGAACTAGGTCGCATTTGAAAGGCACAACAGATACAAGAAGAATACCTACTACAAAAGAAAAAAACAACCAAAGATGGAAAGAGCTACCAAAGTGTATAAAACACACATGACGGACGATCCGTACCACGACTAATTATTATAGAAAAAGTCAAGAAAAATCACAGACAAAGATGACAGACGTGTCACATATAACTTATTACCCACTAGCGGACACAGTCATAAGAATAATTACCAATAACGTTAAAAGTTATTACTATTGACCAGGAATACATAACGGCATTATAAAATTCATAAAAGCAAAAAACAGTCATAAATAAATCAAAGCAGACAGAGACAGCACATTCATCTCCACAACTATGCGAGAAATTTGTAACATATTAGGTATAAAACAATTACAGTCAACCACTTACCACCATGAAAAGCCTAGGATCCTTAGAAAAATCGCATAAAGCACTAGAATCATATTTAGGGATACATACACCCAACCACCAAAACAGACAACCAGACTCACCAGTGATCTGATTAGTTACAATATTAGTATTTTCGTATAACACAATAGTTCATTCGACAACTAAATACACGCCATACGAGCTAACATACCCAGAAAACATCACTCATCAAACATACCCATTATATATAAATAACTTCGATTCCTATCCCATAGAATTCAAACATATGTCACAAAAGTCCCAAGCAGACGCTAGAAATAATTTAATTAAAACAAACACAAACAAAAAACATAAACACATCAACACATTTCATAAAACAAAAACAAAAAAAAACTAATTACGATTTAAAAATTAAACCCATAAGTAATAAAATTGAAGATTTAGTATTAATCAAAAAAAAATTTATTAGACATAATATATCAAAGACCATTTACCGTCATAGAGGATCAGGATCCAAACGTAAAAATATTAATATCAGGAAAAGAATACGCAATCCACAAAAATAGAACTAAACCATACTATAATTAAAACAACCACACAAATAAAATAAAAATAAAATAAATAAAAAATTTCTTAAATAAAAATAAAGTAAATATAAAAAAACACAAACAAAACACATAAAACAACACATCAACACCTTTCATAAAACAAAAAAAAAAAAACTACTTACGATTTAAAAATTTAATCCCATACGCTATATATCTATCTATATATATATAAACCGGAGATCCACTATAAATCAGAAAATAAGACAGAAATAAAATAAATATAGTATATCAGAGACTTTACTTTACCATCATAAATAATCAAAATTCAGAACGTAAAAAAAAAAAAAATTAGTTTCAGACAAAGAGTACATTATCCATACAAAAAAACCCCACAATATATATATATATATATATATATATATATATACAAAATTAATACACAACACAAACCCATAAAACAAAAAAAAAAAACACGCTCACACTCGACACTACACTAAAACAGCAAACTAAACGTTTCCATGTCAATGATCACATCTCATTCCAAATACGGAAGTTCTATCTCCACACTGTAATGATATCAAGTAACAAATAAACATCAGGTCAATAATTTACAAAACACAAACACCTAGCCATACAAGGATCGAAACAAATAAACAAACCGCAGCATATAACTTAGCAACAAACTCACCGCTATTTTAAACAAAACACAACTTAGACAGAAACCAACACCTGTATAACCATAAACTTTGATCATTTTCCATGTATAAACATAGCCATAAGAATAACCTAAGAACCAACATGTAACCCATAGACATAAGCCAAATTTAATGTGAAGACAAAAAAAAAAGGTTCAATCTATCTTTTAGGCCTCAAAAAAAAAAATTTTTTTCGCACGAATTTCATGTTTTTCAAAAATTACCATTACAAGTTGACGGAATAATTAGACAAGACTTTTTAATAAAGTACAAAAGTATCATAGACTATGAAAAAGGGACAATCACGTTAAACAATCGCAACAACACAGTAACAAAACCATTAAATTTAGAACATCATAATCTCCGAAACGTTAACCCTAACCATATACGAACCGAAATCGATAAACAATATAACATAGATAAGTTTACCAACTAACTTAGAGATGAATTAACAATTAAGTAGACCATATTTAACCCTTACTCAAAATTTTATAAATACCATAACTAAACTATACCTTCATTAAGACAAGAATGTAATCATATTTTCAAGTGCATCAACAAAAAAAAACCAACAAAAATGTAATAAAATTTTCAACTGCATCAACAAAAAAAAAAAACCAACAAAAATGTAATCATATTTTCAAATGCATCAGCAAAAAAAAAAACACCAACAAAAATGTAATCATATTCTCAAATGCATCAACAAAAAAAAAAAAAACAACAAAAATGTAAACATACTTTCAAATGCATCAAAAAAACCAACAACAATGTAATCATATTTTTAAAACCCTAGTCGTAAGATTAAAGTATTTTTTTTATATAAATTAGTTAAAAAACAAAATGTAAACAATAGAATTAAGCAGCCAAGTTTTTTTTTATATAATACTTCTAATAGAGCCAAGATTTATTTTATATTCAGAATTACCTTTTAAGAAACAAATTCATACTTATTAATGTAAAGACAAAAAACAGTTTAAACCTGTTTTTCTGTCTCAAAAAAACCGACGGACGTGTAATAGGTACTTAATCACCCAACAGCAGCTGACTCAGCTAACTTCACACTCTTCACAGGCCACCCAAGACAAATAGAAAATTAAATAAAAAACAACGTTCATTTTCTTAATGTAATATGATACGCTACAACCATATACGGAATATTATAAAAATCATTTTCTATTTACTATGACCTCGGCCTTGATCAGTGTATTAACCTAAACCGAGAACAAAGGATTGTGTACCTATATAAAGCGATCTATTTTTCAACATTAAACAGTTATTATCCACACGTTAAGCGTTTCACTTACCTAACACACGTCCCATTACCATAGTCTGTCCTAGTGTACTGCATACCGAACTGGGGAAATGCAGCAAAAATTCGATTCATTTACCTTGAACGATGTCAACGTGCTCTGATAAAGATCATGTATTTCAAGAAAAAACAATTTTCTACCGAATTGTTATACCAGATCAGTGATCTTCTATCGGTCAGAAGGTTGTTTATCCTTAATACAACGCTTAAGAAGCATAAGTCGTTACCATACAACCCTGCATACAAAAGTAAAAGAACAATTGTAAACGTAGCTATGACCACACACACACGTACATACTTTGCAAGATCGCAGTTCAATGCAAAGTCTGCATAACTTTACAACAAAATTAACAGGGAACTTGACATACACTCAAAACCATACCACGAGTGTAAATCGCTCATCTAATATTACTCTAATATTAAGTATGTTCAAGCATGTCCCATGTATGTAGTACCTAAGCTAAAAACCTTTAATTACCTACAAAACTTTTAACTTTTATAAACCTAAGGGAAGAGCGGTGCCTCCCAACACAGGCATTATTTTGCTTACCGGGTGGCCCCATCCCCTGTATCATAACCCTGTATGCATTTATGAAATAAATAATTTTGAATTTTTTTGAATAAGGGAGAGCACTATAATGTGTTCGCGATATTTCAGCACGTTAGAAGTATTCACGAAGCCATTGTAAACATGGCAATAATAAAAGTGCCATATTACCAGGAACTCATTTTAACTATATTTGTGTGTTTTGGTTGTATCAAAAGGACGTAGTTAAAGAAAAAGTGGTCAATCCACAAAATTACCAAAACATGAGTTTAGTATACCAGCAAGGTCTCTGGAGTGTATTTTTTCATTCAGCAAAAGGGCGTAGCGCTCACACAGTTTTTTCATAGTTAAATCGTCGTGGGATACCATTCCACATGTATGGAAAGCAAAAATAAATATTCAGTAATAATTATACATAACTCTTGGAACCTTTTTGTTATAATAGTCCATTCATAAAAAAGCGTTATATTTATATCAACTAAAGAAATCCAATCTGCTTGGACTACTTTTGAAATTACGCAGTTCATACTTTTGATCCTTACTATTTATCAACAAAAAATATTCAAATAATGTGAATCGTTTTTGAAAAACTAAATTAAATACGTCCAAATACATATAGTAAACAGTTAAAACAATTCTTCAGCCTTGGATCACTTTTATTTTATTGTTATTGTTCTAGCTTTGGAGTGTCAGTAAACAATAGAAAAGATCCAGATAAAATATATTTTTTTGAGCCTGGTATTTCAAATTATTCTAGCCTTATCTTTATTGCAAAACTAGTTACACAACGACGATAGCTGTTATTGGGATTTTGTTCCTATCAGTATTGACATGAATCTTTATACACAAAATGTTTAATCAGGTACAAGTAAACCATAGAAACAAATCAAACTGCTTGAATCCTTTTTCTAGATTTAATTAATACGTACATTACATTTGGCGGTAAAAAACAACCGATCCAAAACAGGTGAATCGTTTTTGCGAATTAACTAGTTATATTTTTATCGCGACAATCAATCATCATCATCAAAAACGATCCAAAGGACAAGAATCCTTTTTAGGGAAAAAAAGAATTAAGAATGGCAATCCAGTAAAAAAAATTAAAACGATCCAAATCAATGACTAATAATAAAATACTGTATAATTTGCCAATGAATTCACATTATTTCATTTGTTTAAACTTTTTAAGTCAATTCTTAAGTAGTAATAAAAGTTTCATCCGGTTTTTTATTTATTTTGATAACTAGCAATCAGGGACCGGAAAACCCCTCTTCAGGCTTAAGCCTATCGATTCGGTAACCCAATCAATTTGGTAACCTCATGAAATGGTAACCCTATCATAAGGTTACCCAATTGTAATGGTAACCTTATTGAAGTGGTAACCATAACCTTTAATAGAGTTAAGCTCAAAACCCTATTGCGATAGGGTTTTTGTTAAAGGTTTTCATTGGGTTATGGTAACCTTATCATCAGTTGTTTGTTGCTTTGCTACATTTAAACTAGCTCGCTACTCGTATAGAGCTCTGATTGTAGTCGCGTTGCTGACGCATGAATTTTGGATATTTATAATATCATTTATGAATGTTTGGAATGAATTTTTTTTTCATCATATCAGAAAAAAAACGTAAAATTTTTTTTTTAAATATAAAACACGTATTTGAATTTGTATGAGTTGTCGCATAGTCGGCAAAAGATAAACATCAAAAAACTTCGCACTACGGTGGAATGGTGCAAAATTATCAGAATGGTATCTAAAAACGAGAGAGGAGTTGAAGCGCCGCCGCTCTGTTACCTGCGCACTTCGTGGTCGGTCGTGGTATTTTCCATTGTTTGAGGTATTGGTTATATTATATTATTATATTACTTACATATTTAGATTACAATGCGGCGAAAGTCATACTGACAACAATAGAAGTTTAATTCAATATACCCGGCGAACTTCGTACCGCCAACATTTTATTTTTTATTTCTCCAATATTTTAATATTTATCCTGCTATTCGAGGTGGAAATAAATCCGTAAAATCAATCATCAAAATCGGTTCAGCTGTTTGTTGTTGAGTTAAAAATGGTGTAGCGGATACGATTTTGTTTTATACATGTATAGATTATATAAATACAACATATTGTTACCGCTGCTATCTTTGATCTAGAGATGGGCATTATTCGAATAATTTTTTATTTAAATAATCAATGATTATTATTAAATTTATTATTAATCATTCGAATAAACAAATTATTCGTCGTGAAATTATTCGCGAATAAATCATTCGACTGCCCTTTCGAATAATAAATGATTTATTCGTTATTTTATTCGAATAAATAACACGAATAATATTTTATTACACTTTTAGATTTGATATTAAACTGCAACTTACTCTAACTTATTTTTGGGTCAAGGGAATGTATCGCAGGTAGCCAGCCAGAAAGAGACGGATATATGAAAGAGCGAGTAAAACACATAACTAAACTTTCTTATCTATTTTGTACCAGTTTACTCATATTTATTTCGTAGTAATTAGTCTTTTGCATAGTTCGGTCTAAACTAGTCGCATCATAAATAATCTCTATTACTTTTATAAAAACGAATTTTGTTAATGATTATGACGATAATTTTCAGTGCAGTACGATACGATAGATACGGACTTGAGTGAAAAAAGTGATGCAGTACCAGAAAATAATATGAAATTATAATTAACTATAATTATACTATATTACAATTTCTTAAAAAATATTTCTATAAATTAAACGAAAAAAGTGTTGTAGCGACATATGTTGTTTGGTGTTCACCTAAAACTGCCAAAATAAAAGGACTGTCTCAGCGTGGCACTTGGCTCATCACAGGCGTCCACAGGCTACACTAACCGCTTACCATCGGGCGAGCTGTATGCTTGTTGGCCACCGACATGACATTTTTTAAATAAAATGCAACGTATTTTTAGTAGGTTTTTTATTTAAGATTCGTTTTTATTTATATTTAAGTTTACTGTTAATATACCAATTTATAATGTTTTCATAAATAAATTGATATATATTTTTTATTATATACTCAATACATAGGTAATAGTTTAGTGAAGAGCTCATGACAATTGTCAAAGAAAGCAAAATTAGGCTTGTGTTGTAGTTTCGGAACAATTGTCGTGATTTTCGAGACATATTTCAAAACCGCTTAGTACAAAAGTAGTAGTTTTAGTGATAATAAATAAAGCTATTCTTTGAATATCATGCTGGTGGCAAACAAGCATGCCACCCGCCCAATGGTAAGTGGTTTCCATAGCCTGTGGACGCCTATGAAGTCAGTAATACATGACATATATCACGTATGTCAGCGTGGTGAAATAGAGGTCAGGTCGCCTATGATTAGTAACTACTAAGATACGAATTCTCTAGTTGGAAAATAAATATTTCGGATAGAAAACCGCCAAATAGTTATTTTAACTGCCCTACCATATGAATACTTTACTCGCCGATAGTTTATTTTTAATTCATTCGAATGAATTATTCGAATAAAAAAATTATTCGAATGGATTATTCGTCGAATAATTTATTCGACGAATAAATACTGTCGAATGATTATTCGAAATTTTTATTCGTCATTCGCGACTAAAGCAATTTATTCTTATTCGTTATTCGTATTCGAATAATTTTTGCCCATCTCTGCTTTGAACTATTTGCGACAAGATGTTATGCGGGCCAAAAGATAAACCATCGTGGTATTTATTTTTTGCATGTAGTATCAATAATCTATACTAATATTATAAATGTGAAAGTGTGTCTGTCTGTCTGTTTGTTTGTCCGTCTTTCACGGTCTAACGGGGCGACGAATTGACGTGATTTTTTAAATGGAGATAGTTGAAGGGATGGAGAGTGACATAGGCTACTTTTTGTCTCTTTCTAACCCCCCACTTCCCTAAAATGGGGGGTGGAAGTTTGTATGCAGCATTACGGAGGCCAAAGAGGAACCGTGTTACCCCGAATTTAATGCGAGCGAAGCCGCGGGCAAAAGCTAGTATTTAATACTGCTGTCGAAAACAACAAGTTTATATTATAAATATTATAATAATGGTTCAGCATCTGTTTATTTTCAGTACAAGATTAGATTCTGCAAATAAATACTTGAGCATGTGGGCATAATATGTTCTGTTATTATTATTATTACAAGATTTAGTTCCAAAATAACTGAGCACAAAATTAATCTTAATGACTACAAATTTGATGTAAACATATTAATAGTATTAACATCATTATAAGGTAGATGAGGCATATAAGGCCCAGTGTTCAAAAATTTCAATTGTTATGTTATAAGTAATAAAATAATATTAGTAGCAGTCGGATTTGGATTTTATGATTATTATTCTTTTTAATTACACCACATACGTACATTTTCTGTCTCTTAAACTGTTTTGATATATGTTCTGAAATAACTACGTGTTTGCGCTCGCAACACTGAAGTGCCCTGTGCCAACCGCAGGGATACTAGACGACCAATGAGGGCTCGCGACGCCAGCGCCGAAGTTTAACGCATACACCACGTCGCTCAGGAAGCGCCGCGGGCACTCTCTCTTGCCTCTAATCCGCCAACGAAACCGCGCGTGTCCTAGACTACATATATATATTTGTACTTGCATATTTAAGTAAAGAATGGTAAATGTTTGCGTTATAGTTTTCATTCTAACAAACATCCCAAACACAATTGGCGACCGTGACAGGACACGCGCGGCATAGGCATTTTATTATATTTTTTAGTGCCGAAGCCGAGAGGTCGGCCATTTTGGAGCGTGGGCTTGGAGCAGACGCCGCCGCAAGACCCGAGCCGAGCAGGTCAACTTTGCCTGCCTTCGCCGCAAGCCCAGATCAACGTGCCCGAAGAGGAGGAACGAAGAGGGACGGCTGCGGCGAGTAGGCGCGCAAGATACGAGGCGCCAAGACTGCAGAGCAGGGCATCGACGGCCGGTAGCGAGGCGGCAGCGCGTGGCAGCTAGCCAAACGAGGAGAGTACCGTGAGAAAGTGCCGCCCCTATTTCTTACCCGCATTCCAATATACTTACCACACTCCTTATACCTAATCTTACCCACATTCCTTAATCTTACCCTTCTAATTTAGTAGCTACCCAATTTGCAATTCCCTTTAAATTCTTATTACAAAAACCCCGTCGAACTTAAATAACCTTTTTATTGCATTGAACTTACGTAACGTACCTAACTTGACAATTTACTTTAAACTTAAACTTAAACGAATCCCATTCTAACTTAACTTTAATCTGAGTGCCTACTGTGTGCTATTGCTTCATTTTGTTTTACTTTCAGCCAGTGTCTTCAAAGTGAGATGAGTGCGTGACCTTTGACCTTAGTGTGACCTAACCTTACCACGTGTTTGTTACTTACTTATTTTCGTTTCAACGCATTTCAACGTCAACTAAGGCTTTTAGCTAAGCGGTGCAGTGTTCATTTTGTTCTTTTTTTAATTTAAAAACTTAATATTTCAAACCTTTGTGAAGCTGCACGTGCCTTGTTATTTCGTGACGAAACCATTTTTGATTTTCTGACCACGCATTCACGCTTAATTCATTTGCATTCAAGATTTCAGTTAAATATTTCATTTGTATTTAAAATTAAATTGCACCTTTTTTCGGTTCACTTTCGCTGACCTAAACGTCTCTTTATCTTTTAACTTCTCACCCGCTGGCATCTTGGTTTGTGTTCGCATATGCACACTTTTCGCTTGCGCAATTTCAGTGGAAAACCTGCCGATTCGTGCACCACGTGTCACGTCTACGCCTGCGAGCACGTGCTGGGCTGCTGCGTGGTGAAGCCGCAAGCTGCGCACCGAGCCTACACTGCGTAGCTGTTGAAGTTTACAAGGGGCGTGAGCTGTTTTGCCAATTTTATTTACTTACGTGGATAACTCTTTACTTCTTATTAAAATTAATACGATTCTATTTGCTTGACTTCTCTGCTCAATTAAACACAACTCAGCATGTCTGAAGAGACGAAACGAGAAGCTCTTCTAGCGGAGCTGCGTATTAAACGTGGCTCAATAAAAGGACAAGTCTCTAAATTCCGTGGTTATTTAAATACAATCGCAGATGATGAAGTGCTGACCGGTGTTAAATTTAATGAGCTGACTTTAAGATTGAATAAAGTTATTGAGTTATCCACGCGCCTTGACGAGCTGCAAACTTCAATAGAAGTAGCTAATGCTGACAATTTTCACAACGAGCTTAACGAAAGGGATTCTAATGAGAGCCACATTAATAAAGCTATAGCTACTGCTCAAACTATACTTGAGCGCTCACAGGTTCAAAAGGCATCAACGGAAGACTCTGTCAAAACCTGCTCATCAGGCGGCTGTCATTCGGAGCACCTCGGCTTCAAGCTTCCTCAAATTAAAATCTCTAAATTTGATGGATCTTACTATAAATGGATGGAATTTAAGGATCTTTATGAATCTTTAATTCATAACAATGAGCATATCAAGCCAATACATAAGTTCCATTATTTAAGCTCATACCTTGAAGGCGAGGCGGCCCGAGTGATAGCAAATTTAGAAGTGTCCGCTGTCAATTATGCTGAAGCCTGGAAGCTGCTGTGTGACAGGTTCAGTAACAAAAGGCAACTAATCACTAACCATTTAAATGCTTTGTTTAATATGGATTCCTTACAGCGAGAGTCTGATAAGGCTCTAAGATTTTTAGGTGATCATGTAACTAAAAATCTTCGGGCGCTGAAAACATTAGGGCAGCCAACGGAGCACTGGGATACCATCTTAGTTCATCTATTAGCAGCAAAGTTAGACTCTAATACTAATGCAAAGTGGGAAGAACATAGAAACACTCTTAAAGAGTGGCCGACGCTTGAAGATTTTAGGGAATTTCTAACAAACCGTGCAGATATCTTAGAAAATCTGTATCGATCTAAAAGAGATAGGCAAACTAACCACAAGCCAGAGCCTGTGGCTAATAAAACTCCATTTAAACATGATAAAAACATAAAAACCTTCATAATTTCAGAAAAACAAGGTGACAAGGGTCGGCCGTGCTTCGTGTGCCAGTCCGATCATCGAGTATACGACTGCCCTACCTTCAGAAAAATGTCAGTCGACGAGCGCTGGTCGCGGGCTTCTAGTCTAAAGCTGTGCCACGTCTGCCTCCGTCCGGACCACGAGACTCGTCAGTGCAAGCTCAACGGCTGTCGTGTATGTAAGAGACGTCACAATACATATTTACACAATACACAACTAACAAATAAGCTATCTAGCGAGTCAGCCCAGGATCACAGCGTCCAACCTAACGATAGTGATAAGGATGCAGTAGCCTCCTCATCGACTATGCTAACTTCTGACAGTGCCGAGGTGCAAGGCACCTTTACTGCTAATACTGTACTCGCTAGCAGTGAAGCATTGTTATCGACAGCGCTAATTGAAATAATTAATCCTCACAATAATAAGAAAGAAACTGTCAAATGTCTTGTAGATAACTGCTCACAATCTAACTATCTTACTGAATCATTAAGGCAGCGTTTGCAACTTGATATTCAGCCTCTAACTGCCTCAAGTGTTACAGGAATAGGAAATACGCCTCTGACCTACAAACCTGTACGTTGTGCAGCTCAAATCAAATCTAGACTAAGCGACTTTAATGCCAATCTCGACTTTCTAGTACTAAATGAAATAACTGATCGCTTTCCAAAGAAATATGTTGACATAAGTCACCTTAACTTACCCGCGTCTACCAGCCTTGCTGACCCAACTTTTAATGTCCCATCACAAATCGATGTTCTTTTGGGAGTCTCCACTTTTTGGGAAATTATAACTGGGATTGCAAACAAACTGCCAAGCAGCAAGTGCACTTACCTTATCCCCTCTAAACTTGGTTGGCTTGTAGCGGGCCCAGTACAAGGAGCCTCCACTCATGTAAATTCAGTAACAACTCGCAGCTATTTTTGTTTGTCTGATCTGTCTGCCCAGATGACTAAGTTTTGGGAGACAGAAGAGCTGCCGTCTGAAGCGGATTTCATATCCGGAAGTGAGCTGGAGTGTCTCCCTATAGAACAACACTTTGTTGAAAATACTTATCGCCAATCTGACGGCAGGTTTGTAGTTCGAATGCCTCTAAAGGACTCTCCAGACTGCCTAGGCAACACATTTAACATAGCTAAAAAACGCCTACTTAACTTAGAAAAACGTTTCAGCAAACAACCTGACCTTAAAACAATGTATGTTGATTTTATAAACGAATATGAGCGTTTAGGTCATCTATCGGAGTCTAAGCAATGCTACATGGCCAACCACCTTCCTCATCATCCTGTGATGAAGGAGAGTGAGTCTACTCGTCTGAGAACGGTGTTTAACGCTAGCTGTCCAACCTCGTCTGGTTATTCAATAAATGATATCCAGATGGTAGGTCCAAACATACAAAACTCGCTGTTTGACATATTGCTTAGATTCCGCCAGTATAGGTATGTGCTCTCTGGTGACATAGAAAAACAGTATAGGCAAATTTTAATGAATGAAGCAGACAGAAATTTACAAGTCATTTTGTGGCGCGAAGATGAGCACCTGCCTATACGCTCGCTTACCTTGAACACTGTTACTTATGGCTTCGCCTCGGCAAGCTGGCTAGCGGCTCGCTGCTTGTGGCAGTTGGGAGCTGAGAGCAGGGACCCGCTGGTTACAAATATTATACAGAACAACTTTTATTGTGACGATTTACTAGTGGGCGCTGACTCTGAAACTGAGCTGCTACGCATACAATCTGGCGTCTCACAGGCTTTAGCTGCTGGTTGTTTTAACTTACGTAAATACCGCTCAAATTCAAATGCGTTATTACAGTCTGATCTTATTAATCAAGATGATCATTTAGCTTTGAGTCAATCTTGTCAAACACTTGGACTGGGCTGGCAACCCAGCCAAGATATGTTAAATTTCTCAATTAAAACTGACGACTCTGATGAAAAGGTTACTAAAAGAACGATTTTGTCTAAAACGTTCCAAGTTTTTGATCCTTTAGGCCTATTAAGTCTATGCACCGTTAAGCCTAAAATACTACTTCAGACTTTGTGGAAGGAAGGCAAATCATGGGACGAAACTGTTTCTCCTGAAATACAGCGAATATGGTCGCGGTTTATTAAAAACTTACATCACATTAAAAGTCTAAACATACCTAGGTACGTTTTATGTGAGTCTCCTTCCACAATTGAATTACACTGCTTTTCTGACGCAGCAGAGACTGCGTACGCAGCTTGTGTTTATGTAAAAACCATTTCAGGCTCAGGCGAGCAACAAGTACACTTACTGTGTGCGAGAGACAGAGTAGCTCCTATACGGCGAACCACAATTCCACGATTAGAGTTGGCAGGATGCTTATTAGCAGCCCAGACGTATGCCGCAGTGGTAAGGGCCTGGAGACGCCCTGTCTCTCGCACTATATTTTGGACAGACTCTAGCTGCTGTCTAGCATGGCTAAAAACAGATATTTCTAAGCTCAAGACGTTCGTGGCAAACAGAGTTGCTGCCATAGCTAAACTTGCTCCGGGAGCTGTCTGGAGACATGTGCCTACAAAACAAAATCCAAGCGACCTCGCTACACGTGGCGTCGATCCACAACATGTCTCTGGTGTAGCTCTGTGGTGGCATGGCCCTGAGTTTTTACTGAAACCTGAATCTGAATGGCCAGAATTGAACTCTGAGGCACCGGACGTCTTGCCTGAAATTAAGGTAACGTCTATGCTTACAAGCGTAGACCCTGAACCGCCTGTTATAGATTTTAGTAGATTTTCAAAATATAACAGGTTACTACGTGCTATGGCTTATGTTCGTCGCTTCATAAACAACTGTAAAACTAGGCTGCCTAAATTAACTGGTTCATTATCTGAACAGGAACTTAAAGACTCTTTGCACACATTAGTTAAGATTGCACAACAGCAATCATTTACGTCTGAGCTTGAAGCGATGAGCAAAGGCCACAAGTTGAGCCCTAAGTCGCATATTGCTACACTTACTCCTTTCATAGACTCTCAAGGTACTTTGGGAGTCGGGGGGAGACTGGATGCTTCTGATTGTAGTTATGAAAAGAAGCATCCCATGTTATTACGTGCTAAACACCCACTAACCAAACTCATTTTTACACATGAACACAGACGTCTCTTACATGCAGGACCACTGTTGCTGTTATGTTCGGTACGAGATACGATATGGCCGGTCGGGGGCAGGAACCTTGCGAGAAGCACGGCCCACAATTGTGTCACTTGTAGGCGCACCGCCGGTCACACTTTAAAAAATATTATGGGCAACCTGCCCGAACAACGCATAAAGGCTGATTTTCCATTCACGTCAACAGCTGTAGACCTAGCCGGTCCTTATTTAATAACAGATCGCCGAGGACGTGGATGCAAGATCACCAAATGCTATATGTGTCTATTTATATGTCTAAGATATAAATGTGTTCATTTAGAAGCTGTGAGCGACTTGTCTAAAGATGCATTTGTACTTGCACTTCGCAGATTTATCGCCCGGCGCGGTAAGCCTGCGGAGTTGTTCTGTGATAATGGTAGAAATCTAGTAGCTGCAGCTAAAGAGATAAATGACTTTTTTAAATTATATGAGAATGATATATCTGATTTTGCAGCTGGTCAAGGTATAAAATTTAAATTTGCGCCAGCTTATGCTCCTAACTTCAACGGCTATGCAGAGGCCGGTATTAAAAGCGCAAAATTTCATCTCAAACGAATCTTAGGCACTACCCATCTCACCTTTGAGGAACTGGCATCTCTGTTTTGTTCTGTGGAATCTATTTTGAACAGTAGACCTCTCTGTCAGCTCTCCTCCTCCCCTAATGACTTTTACCCCCTTACTCCCGGGCACTTTCTCATTTTTAGGCCGCTGACGTCGCTACCGGCTCCGCCACTTCAAGATCGGAACCCGAACCGCCTGGATCGCTAACTGAGACTCGAACAGCTGCGCCAACACTTCTGGAAGCGCTGGTCGTCAGAGTTCGTGTCCCTACTACAGCAACGATTCAAGTGGCGCGAGAGACAACGTGACCTACAGCTGGGAGAACTCGTACTCATTAAGGAGGAAGGCCTGCCGCCGATGCTTTGGCGCATGGGCAGAGTTGTCAAACTGTACTACGGGAAAGATGGCGTGCCACGAGTTGCAGACATAAATACCGCTAGAGGGCTAGTCAAGCGAGCACTCAACCGAATATGCCCGCTGCCTACGCAGGAAAAGGAAGCCTGAAAGATATTCTTTCAGCGGCCCGGAGTATGTTTGCGCTCGCAACACTGAAGTGCCCTGTGCCAACCGCAGGGATACTAGACGACCAATGAGGGCTCGCGACGCCAGCGCCGAAGTTTAACGCATACACCACGTCGCTCAGGAAGCGCCGCGGGCACTCTCTCTTGCCTCTAATCCGCCAACGAAACCGCGCGTGTCCTAGACTACATATATATATTTGTACTTGCATATTTAAGTAAAGAATGGTAAATGTTTGCGTTATAGTTTTCATTCTAACAAACATCCCAAACACTACGCATAAAATAGAAAGTCGGAAGTTATAGGCTACATTGAAAAATTATGCGTTTTTTCGTACGCTCTATTGACTAAATTGCAAAAGGGACTGAATTTATTTTCAAATATATATAATAAATGTTTTTTTAGACTATATACTATTGTGTATGGGATAAGCCGAAACACGATTGCTAAAAGTTGGCTCTGTAGAAAAAAATCCGAAGTTCCCTTTTCCCCTTATTTTCCTTATCTTACGTAAACTATAAGGTATTAAACAATGTAACTAAGTTAAAAATATTTATCTAAAAACTCACAGAGCAAAATTAACTCTCTTACGCCATATTTTTTAACAATCAATTTATAAGTGAATCAAAGCTTTTGATTGATGCCATACACTAGTATGTATAATTCAAAGTTTAGAAAAAAAATATTTCGGCGTTGTTCACCTTTGTTACACCATTATTTTAGAACTTAAGAAAAGATCTTCTGGCATTTTTAGTGTTCAGGTCATAATACTGATAATACTATTCGATACAATTCTTGAAGGGTAAATTTATAATTATATGTCTATTTTTATTTTAAATATTCTTCTTTATTTTACAACCTGCACTTAAGTTTCCGATTGTGACAACTGTAACAAGGCCCGAGCCGGGGTCATACATTTTCGAGCTTTTATTACTAAGAGTATGAAGGCTGGTTCGATAACAAGTTGCTAATTTTAAAAATAAGAAAAAATGTATAAGTTCTTTCTCACGTCAGTACTTATAAGTGAATAATATGTATTATTAAAAGAATTTAGTACAACCAGGTCCAACAAATTTTGGTTAAATGAAAAAGATATGTTAGGCTGGTTTAGGTTATGAAGATTTAATTATTTTTATAAGAATAAAATAGAAGATTTTTTAAATCTTTAGTATTATAAGGCCCGAATCCAAATAATCCACTTATTAAGAATATCGTCCTACTGTAAATATACCAAAAAGTTTTGAAACCTATTATACAACTAAAATAGATATGTATTTTGCGGGCCTTAATACCCTGACAGTGTTTTATAAGGTCAAAAGTAATAGTTTATAAAAGATGCATTTTTTGGGAGCTACTGTTTTATTATAATTTTTATATAAGCAGATTGAAAGAGTTTTACATATTGTCTTGATTATGTATGAAAATATTTTATTTAAAATAAAGGTGAGCCTTATATGCCTCACCTACCATAGAAACATATTTTTATGTCATTCATATTTATTTTAAATATTTACGAACACGGCACAAAATCTTGAGCCGGTAAAAACAAATTAGAAAAGTTTCTAAATAATTATTGCGAAATTTCAATTTTCCGCTTTTTCAAGTTTCCTAATCCAAAACCATTAATATATTATTTCCTCGCAAAACTATGAATCTCAAACTTTTATTTTTAAACTTCCTTGTATATCCCACTTTGTAATGGTTAAATAAAATAATAATGGTTCCAGGTTCTCGAAACCACGAAAGTATAGTTATCTCTAAAGTAAAAATACAATATCCAAACGAGTTGCGCGGCTGCTCCAATTTAAGCCTAAAACGCAAAGTACAAGGTACAATATTGTTTAAATTGACAACGAAAACAAGCGACGCTACCTGCAAAACCTGTTTGTACTGAGAGCTTAAATAGGCGAGCGGCCGAGTCTCGGTGCCCGTGACGACTGTAGTAATTTAATAATGAGCCTAATTTAAGTGTGCGTAAAGATTATATTCGTTTGAGCTGGTTCAATACCCTATGATAAGGTAACCAAATTGATAGGGTTTTTAAAGTGGTTAGTGGTAACATTAGTTAACTCGATCGATACGGTTACCCTATCAATAAGGTTACCACATCATGAGGTTACCAATATGATAGGGTTTTTAAAAGCACCTTTTAAATAACCCTATGAAAAACCCCTGTTATGGTAACCGGTTCCGGTCCCTGCTAGCAATACTGTAATTGCGTCAACCTGCGCACTGACAGATCGGAAAAACAGTAAACAGTTTGTGAATATTTTTTTCTTACGAAGATTTTATTCTTAATTCAAAACCGAAGTACTGTGCATAGTGTGAGAGTGTTATGAGGAAAAATGAAGAGGGTAGATCGAATATTTGGAGCGCTGCGAGACTCGACTCCAAAAAACAATGATTGCAACGACTATGGTAAGTATTGGTTATGTTCGTTAAGTTATTTTCTTGTTTCAAAATAAAATGACATAAAAGAGATAATAATTTTGTTTTTATAGCATGCAAATGAAAATTTCGCTTTATTTCTTTTAGATAAAAACGGATAAAGGTCCTAATGAAAAAAAACAAGTAACCGTAAGTTGTATTTATTTTAATCTTATTATTTACTAGCAAAAATATGTAGTTTAGCTAAAAAGGATGCATCTTCAAAATGTTGTCATTGAAATGAATGACTTTAGTGTTTGTCGGAGAGTTGATATTCTATTGACAGATTTTTGTGGACCGAATCCTTTTTCCTAAACTACGTCTTGACTGTTTAAGTTTGTTACTTTATCCAACAATACCATTTTTTTCCGTTTCAGTTCTCAGCAAATTACCTACTGGGACAGATTTGGAATTCGAACAAGGTAAAACACTAATATAAGTAATAGTTAGTACTGCATTGCAGAACTATTTTTTGCAATATTTTGGGTATATTATTCCAAAAGTTCATTGTAATGTCTTCGACTTTTCCTCTTATTTCCCGTTGGCTCGTCAATACATACCGCACGTCCGCCCTCTGTCACGGTCGGGCGCCTACTGCCATATGTACTCGAGACAACTATACACTACATCCCTTTCTTGTTTTATTTTTTTATTTGTACATTTAATTAAAAGATTAACGTTGTTTTAATTTGGATACATGTATTAACGTAAATACAATTCCCATAATTTGTGGATTATTCAGATTACTTTTCCTTAACACAATTATCACAGTGTAAATACTCCATTTCTCTAATTCTTCTCAATTCTTTTTTTTTTAAGTGGACTACGTACCTACAAACTGCTTTGAAATCACTTGCGATTTTTTACTATAGTTATTTCAACCAATATTGGCAATGGTAATGGAAACATATAGCATTAAGCTATGCAGTGATATAGGATACTTGTATTTATATCAACAAGTTAAACTATCCTTCAGCTAAGATTAACACTGGATTTCGGTAGCTTGACTGCTCCTAATTTTGTTTATTCACAATTGCCCAGGTTGTTGTTACTATTAAAAAATGGTTAAGAAAGACCAAGAGTCTCAGGTACTTAATTTATTGCAACTCATGTTTCCAATTGAACACTATATTTAGTCAGAAACAACCCAATACTGGTTTTATGCAAACCTTAGATTTAAAAGCACTAAAAACTTCGATGAATGAGGTGTTTGTTAACCAGAGACTGCTTTGTTGGCACTCTTTGCTGTAGCAAAGAAGGCTCCAGTTCTGGGCAAGACCGCTTAGTTTTAAGATTTTTGAGGGAGTTTGCCTGTAGGATCTGAAACTCCCGTCCCAAACCATTAGAAGTTAGTTTTAAGAGCATTACATAGTATGTGTACTCATGACGTCTTAACCAATCAAACGAGGTATTATATGTCTTTTTTAGTAATTACAGATTAAATAAATTCTGTGTGTGCTCCTGGCAATGGCAACACTTGTACATGGACGGATCACAGAAACCTGTTAACTACTTGCAATTTTTTTTTACAATACCAAAATATTATAAGTAGAGTCTCAAAATATTTGCAAGTAAGTTGCCAAACCCTTGTAGGGGCATTTTTGTACATTTCGGTTTTCAACATGCTTGCCTACGCAGCAGTATGATAGTTTCCCTGCATCGAGGACAGGTTGAAATATCAATTCATTATATGCTTTAATTTAATCAGTTATATTCGGGAGGCGGAACAATGGCTTTAACCTTTTCACCACCATGACCACATTATATGATAAGCAAAAGAAAATGTTACTAGGACGCATGAACGTTCATCTGAAGCTGTAAATATGGTCGTCGGTTAGTTCCGACTGTGACGTATAATGAATTTGTCCGCTTTAGACTGCTTATCTGCAGATTAATAATGATTGAACAATACACCTTACGCAGGTTAGGGTATTTTGCCTTTTACATACTTCTCAGTGTTGATGAGGTCCAATTACCCCGAAAGTAATTTGTGAATAGTATTTCTCTAGCTATAGGCTAATAAGGATAAAAACCCTTAGATTATAAATGGTCCATATCAACTGTTATATTGGAACCATTTCTGACGCTTTTCTGAGGTCTAGTCTCTAGAGACTCGGTAACAGTAACATAGACTGTATGGATTAGAAATTTCCAAACCATAACCAATGTGCGCGTTTATCCTCATTGCCCAACCAAATTATAAATTTAATAATGTGCCTTGCGAAGGCTGAATATTATACCAGTTTGTCGCAATAACTAGAAAGCAGATTCCAAATAATAATGATATGACCATCATAATTTTATACACCTTTGCGCAGGTGGTCACAGTCAATTTTATTATAAATCAAAATTAATGCCCAGGAGGCAGTTAATAAATAATGTTGCCGCGATTGTGGGCTCCTTGCTCAAAAGGATAGTCAGCCTTGCGCAGGCAGTGTTTGAGAAATCTTATGTGCCAGTCAAAATGTGGAACGCTTTCCCAAATGAGCATGTCTTCCTTGCGCAGGCGTCATGCCTATCTTATCATTAAAATTTTACTAGAATACTGTCTAAAGGGAAATATTGTACTTCAATAGCACTTATAAGAAATACTCGTTTTAAACGAAACTTAAGAACTGTGCTCTTGTATACAGTTGCGTATCAAGCATGTATTAAGTTAATAAGAAAGTAAGTAACTCGTATCAAATGTTAAAGGATAAAACCGTAAAGTACGGTTACTTGTAAATCAATACTTACGTTATAGTAAGTATAATATTTACAACTGCATACAAGAGTATACTTTTCTTAACCATTTCAGCATACAAGGCTATCGTCGCCTAGTACCCACAACACAAGCCTTATTGAGCTTACCGTGGGACTAGGTTGATTTGTGTAAGATTGTCCCATAATATTCATTTGTTTATTTTCTCAACACAATATAATGACAAAAATTTACCGTTATAGATTTGTTACTTAGCTTGTGTCTCTGAGAGTAGAAATACAAGACCTTAAAAGGGAGCTTTATCAACTCTCTAGCGTATCCACACTTTTCAACAAAAGTGAATATATAATTTTTTGGCCACATATTTGTAACAATTGTAACCTCAACGGTAATGTGCGTATTGATATCCCGATCCTCAAGTTCAAACATTTTTTTCAAGTATAAAATTGAGGGTATGTTCCTCACACTTAAACATTTGATATAATTTTTACATTTTATTATTTATTTTATTTAAACAAGTATGGGTAAATAACGCAATCTATGTAGGTATTATTACACAAATGAAAGTCATGTCATAATTCAATTAATGAATTTTCGGAATTTAAGGTTAACACGTCTTGAGAGTACGATACGCAATTCTACTTGTAAAATCGGAAAATATATCAAATATTAAAATTTGTATTTTTAATAATATATTGAATAGGGTAGCCGCGATGAGGCGCATCCTTTTAATTTACTTGATTTTATTATCACTTCATTATTTTGGATCGGTTCCTATTTGCCAAGGATGATATAGACATGGATGGTAATATCCATACAAAATCGCGTTCCTTTTATTTCAGGTTAAAGCACTAGCGTCATCTATCGGTTACACCAGACACTAAATCCTAGTTTCTAATACTTTGTTCGTCGCTTAACGCTGACAGAATAACTCGACTCCGTCTCGACAGATGGCGCTGTGGCACTTCGTACCGAAAACAGACGTATAGCCACTACAAGCTACTCTTTGATTCAGGCACAGCTGTCAACCGCCAAACATGGGGCACAAAATCTGTTCTAGATGTCACATCTAGTAGAATACATAATAAATCAATGCAACACACATAAGCTGCATCATTTTGAACTTTCTTCATCTGTTTAGTTAAACAATTATATTTCTTTCATTCTTGTGTGTTACGTAAAGTGCGGCGAGAAAAAGTATTTTATAACGGAGGAAAAGGACAAATTGGTGTAAAAACGTCTCCACCTATATTTAAACCACCCTCTTTTACGGTAGCCAACTTTTTCAATTTTTTTTTTGTTAATTTCACTAGTACCAAATTCTCCATTTATTTCACTTTTATATTTCATACCTATTTGGACCATGTGCCTATTTTGCAAGTCTATTCAATATGCTACTACTTATATTTTTCTTTCAATAGGACTTTAATGATAACAGACACATTTAACCATTGTTTTTAAAAGTGTGAATTATTATACAGACATATACAGACACAAAGTAAATATGGTCTTTGTCTTTGCAACTACAAGTATTTGCTTTATAGTTTCCGGATCACAAAATTCATTCACATGTAGGTTATTATAAGACAGTCTGAAACCCCAACTGCATAGCAATAACTTATTCATCAGCAGCTCAAGCAACCATGTGGGCAGTTATCTCCCATCTCGCTCGTTCATTACATATATCACTTTTTAATGCCCAGATCATATCATATGATTTAATCGCGCACGGTCGTTTTTTTATTTTTTTTATTTCAGATATTAAACAATACAATTTAATGTCTAAATGTTCAGTATTATCGACTGCTTTTCAAATTCGCAATTTAATGCCTCAGTAGTAGATGCCAATTAAATGGTCAATACCAAATGGTTTTACAATTTAATGTGTATGTATTATCTACTATTATTTGCAATTTAATGCATTTCCAACCATAAATGGATAAAGTTCCTTAGTAGATGCCAATTAAATTTTCATGCTAAATAATACCTCTACAAGTTAATGTGTATGTATTATATATTATTATTTGCAATTTAATGCATTTCCAACCATAAATGGATAAAGTTCCTTAGTAGATGCCAATTAAATGGTCATGCTAATTAATACCTCTACAATTGAATGTGTATGTATTATCTACTACTATTTGCAATTTAATGCATTTCCAACCATAAATGGATAAAGTTCCTTAGTAGATGCCAATTAAATGGTCATGCTAAATAATACCTCTACAATTTAATGTGTATGTATTATCTACTATTATTTGCAATTTAATGCATTTTCAACCATAAATGGATAAAGTTCCTTAGTAGATGCCAATTAAATGGTCATGCTAAATAATACCTCTACAATTTAATGTGTATGTATTATCTACTATTATTTGCAATTTAATGCATTTCCAACCATAAATGGATAAAGTTCCTTAGTAGATGCCAATTAAATGGTCATGCTAAATAATACCTCTACAATTTAATGTGTATGTATTATCTACTATTATTTGCAATTTAATGCATTTTCAACCATAAATGGATAAAGTTCCTTAGTAGATGCCAATTAAATTTTCATGCTAAATAATACCTCTACAATTTAATGTGTATGTATTATCTATTATTATTTGCAATTTAATGCATTTCCAACCATAAATGGATAAAGTTCCTTAGTAGATGCCAATTAAATGGTCATGCTAAATAATACCTCTACAATTTAATGTGTATGTATTATCTACTATTATTTGCAATTTAATGCATTTCCAACCATAAATGGATAAAGTTCCTTAGTAGATGCCAATTAAATGGTCATGCTAAATAATACCTCTACAATTTAATGTGTGTGCATTATCTACTATTATTTGCAATTTAATGCATTTCCAACCATAAATGGAGTAAAGTACCTTAGTAGATGCCATTTACATGGTCAATAGGTACTGTATGTACTTAACAATACAATTTTGTGTACCGAGTGCACCGACGCTTCCTGCCATCTTTACCTACACTTTACCTACAACCCATTTTCGCAATAATAAGAGGTTTCATCTACCTACGTGTAAACGCATGTAGGTAACTGGCTACGCACCTACGAGCAAAGCGCCCGCTAGGCACTTAATGGGTTAAATGCATAAAAGTGTCAAGTAAATTGGCAAGTTAACCGACAAAAGTGGTTTAATGCAGATGGAATTGCTTTAAATAAGCACTAAGTAGTTGTAGGTACTTTTATTTACTTCTTTAGCACCCTGCGCTCGAACATTGGTAAAATACCACGTTCATGCTTATAGGTATGTGTCGGTGTATGTACTTAATGTGTAAGTAATATGGATACCAGTATAACCTGGAGCAAGATAGAAAACCCCCTCTCCCCATAGGGTATTTAGTTGTAATTATCCTATCATTTAAGTAGGTAGGTAGAATAGTCTTGTAGAATAATCCTTATCAAAACTGTGGTAATGACTGTTTCGTCTAAATAATCGTGAGTCTAATGCGATCAAATATTTTCACATGCATAGCTATAGCTACGGGGTAACCAATATGAACCAGGCGTCAGTACTAAGGTAACTAGAAACTTAATTACTTGCTATTAGATATTATTTCCTTTAGTCTGCCCCAGAACGCAGATTTTGTGTCACACTTATTGTAAAAAATTCCTAACTGTGACTTTTATGCAACAATAACGTAGGTAGGTATAATATATTTAATGTAGAAACTTGCATACTAGATAGGTGCAGATTATTACTTAAGTAGGAGTTATTACAAATACCTCATTGGATTTGGCCTTACATTCGAGCGGATAAGGGAAATACCCTCGTCTTTGCTTATTGTCTTGACCGGACCCGATTTATTTGTGTTATCATTCTCATTTGTCGTACTTAATGACTTGCCTTAAGTTAAAGTTATAATGCCGTACCTATTCCAATAATTATTTTCAAGCCTCCAAATACTTATGTATTTCACCTTTGAATGGCGCGTAACGAAAAACTTGTTGACACACTATCGGTGTATCATGGGCCGTTATTATTCGATTTTATAATTTCTTTTTTTTGACGTGATAACGTCTTTAAAATCGTTTTAGTCGGGTGACATGTTCAGAAACTTGTGTCACACCAAAACCTCACGAGCGCGATCGCAGGTATAACGAGAGAGAGACGGACCGATCTCCCGTCTCATCTCGAGCGCTGCCAGTCATTCCGTGAAACTTGTCACGCGGAATCCTCACGAGCGGAGGCTGGCATAGCGTTCGAGTGAGTGGACCGATCTTCCGTCTCTCTCACTCTAGCGGCATACAAACGAATGGAGATTTTCTCGTGCGGTTAAGTTTTCGTTGAATGTTTAACAGTGAAACAAAATGTGAAGTGCAAGTGAAGTGTTACAACAATTGCAACAAAAAAAGGTGAATAAAATAGCCTACTTACTAACAATTAACATTCTTGAATAAACTTGTAAAAGTAATGAAAGATGGAAAAAAGACACGTGTAAACAAACGAAATTTAGAGGTTATGTTATGATAAAAATGAATTGTGGTAGTGTTAAATAAAAACATAGTTGGACTCATACCCTAAATAATTATAATACGGAAAAAATAGATAAAGGAGCGCGTCGCGTCGTGTGAATGATTAGAATATCGAATTAAAATCGTAAACTTGTCATTTTACACCCGAAATTTATCATCAAAAGTGTGAATAAAACGATAGATGTAATTTAAAATTTGAAAAAATTGTTATCTTCATTAATTCCTTACTTCCCAAAAACTTATATCACCAATAAGACGTTATCACGTAAACATCTCGATCGTAAACCTACTTTACAAACAACCAATTTTTTTTGAATACACGTTTCTTTTGGTGCTAGTCACTTTGATCCTCGTCGCCACCTGTAATGTCCTCGCTTTTCCTCTTATTTCCCGTTGGCTCGTCAAGACATACCGCACGTCCGCCCTCTGTCACGGTCGGGCGCCTACTGCCATATGTACTCGAGACAACTATACACTACATTCATATTGTTTTGTTTTGCAGCTTGTGATTATTTAACAGAGCATTCAGTGATGGAAATGATATCTAACAATATAATGAATGACACTTCTGCTTTGTCTGAGAAGATTGAGGGCGATTTGGCATGTAATCGTCAGTGATCGGAATTGGTAGTGCCATTTCGCGGGACTTCGGTGCGTAAGCTTAGTATGGATATAGTTTTTAACCCCAGGATTTGATATGAAAATTTTAAAGTTTGTGTTTGGTTTAAAAAATGTTTTAAGAACCGCGGGCCTAACGTATGAAAAATGTGGTAGATAATGAACGTCAAAAGAAATAGATTGACAGTAGAAAATATGCTACTATAATTTCAAAGAAAGTAATAATTTAATTATGTTTATTCAATATAATGATGTTGATGTTTTGTGTTTTATTTTATGATTGTATTATTGTTAAACGAAAGTATTTATAATGACAATTTTTTTACATTTGCGTCTTGAAGAAAATTTTCTGTGAGAAATACGAGTCGAAGAATCTCAAGTCTTATCCATGTTATGTACAATGTTTAAGGTCATTCACCCGAAATGGCACTACCTATTCCGATCACTGGTAATCGTAAACAAATTTCAAGCACTAGTAAGTTTTGGGCTTGTAAATAAATAATAAAATGTGTGATTTTTGTTTGACTAGGTATATTGTTACAAAAGATAATATTGCTTCATTTTGCAGCTTGTGATAACTTAGCAGAGCATTCAGTGATGGTAATAGTATCAAACAATACAATGAATGATAATTTTGAATTGCCTGAGGAGATAGAGAGTGATCTGACAAGTAACCATAAACTTTCAAGCACTAGTCAGTTTTGGGCTTATGAAACAAAATTTGTATGATTTTTGAAAAATGTATTTCATTAATAATTCTGATCTAAAATTTGCTTTATTTTGCAGCTTGTAAATATCTAACAGAGGAGCCCCAGTTGGAAATAACAAGAAATATTGAAAAGAATGGTACCTAATAAATTTGAATAAATACTTGCTGTTTGGCTGTTATGTTCCGTTCCTTATTTACCTAATGACACAGATTTCTCAAAAATTGAGACTCAACTGAAACACCATGAAAGAATATATACCGCAGATGAATACATGAAGGTAATGAAAATTGCAAAAAAAAAAGAACCCATTGCAGGTTTACAGAATGAAAAGAAAAGATTTTCTGAGCTCGAAAAATATCAAGAAGAAGATAGTTAACAGAAAAAATTTCGTAAATAAAGAAAAAGTTAATTGGCTGATTTCAAAAATAATTTTACTGAAGAAAGAAGACAAAGATAGTGTTTTCATGAAAAAAATATTAAGTGACGAGCTTCAAGAGCTAAACATTAAAAAAATATATAAAAGGGAGGCGCTTAGCTATATCCAGAAATGATTTTTCACTATTATGGCCTAATGGCAAAGAAATACCTCAGGCGAAATTGGATGATTTGAGATCAATGTTCGATCTTATCCCGAAAGACGGCCTACCATTTTTCTTCTCACTTCAAGGGAATCCCGACTATGTAGAAGATGTAAAAGGATATTCAGGACCTGTTGATTTTGCACCTGAACATACTGAAGTAGATTTTAATGTCATTAATACGGAGTCAGACTAAGACTTCATATAGATTTCGCACATAACTGATTTTAATGATGATGAAAATTCGTTTTATAAGAGGCATTTTTTTTTGTTTAACGGAACTAATCTCATTTTCTTTTAAATAAAACATTAAGTAACAAATGGTTTGTTTCATTTTAATTTTCTTGGTTTTTCTATAGTTCTTCATGATGTTTGTATTTTTTTTTAAATTGACTCCTTATTGGCTAATTAAAACAAATGAAGGTTTCATGGAAATTGTATTTTTGCAAAAAGGATCCAACCCCACATTTTGGCCAAATATCTCGAGAAGAATGGTATTAATGTAAATTATTTATATACGTACGTCTAGTATATATCTGACTGCATCTTTGATCTGAAGACATAATATAATAAAAGTGCATCGGTAATGAGGAATACCACTTCAAACTTAAAACCTCCATAACTTCTGCTCATCTTGCTGTGGATTGACCCCTTTCCCATTAACTACGTCCATTTAAATATCGCGAGATCTCTTTTTCGCGTCACATTTTCATTACAAAGATACTATCATTCTAAGCAAAACTGCTTTTTATTTTTGGTCTAAAGCAAAAATAATGAATAATACAATAGAATTGTCATAATAACTGGAACTCACCCTTCTTCTTTTAAATGCTTAAATATGAAAGGGAAGTCGTCCATAGTCCTCGGGTTTCCTCCCCTCCTCCGTACGTCAGGTTGTTCCAACTCTGTCTTGCCAGTCAATATCGGGAATAGAGCGTAAGTAGTGCCGTCCCCCAATATATTGTACCTGAATAAAGTAAAACTACTTTTATACGTGCAGCCTGTGGGTCAACTTTACTCAGAGGGCAGTCAACGCTTTACGCGTTCAGTATAATATTATACTCAGGATGTTGTTGGGTCTTCCGAGGTTTGGTAGCACTTCTGGTATATTTGCGGATTCGCGAATATGGCTTTCATGTCATAATGCGAAAGCGAGCCGCTTTCATTAAGTACTGCGTACGTGATAGCACCAACAGCATCCTAAATCTAGTGGCTAATAACTGGATCGCCCCATAGCACGGCACTGGGATGGTATTCGCACAGTATAATAATAAGAATAAGATTCTTTATTTCAGACCAGGTCCATATACATTTTAATTAAAATAATAATAACATTAATTAATTAAGATTACCTATTAATTATTAAATTTTATAATAAATTACATTTGTTAGTAAGCAACAAGAAATACATTATTAGTCTTACAACTAAGGTTAGTATACACATACAGGTAAAAACAGCATCCTATTTCTACATATAGTATATTGGCTTGCCTGTCAGTACATGTATCATATGGCAATGGTTCATGTACTGACAGTCAAACCTTGACGCAAATGCCCTCAGGATAATGTTAGAGCTGTCCCGCACCCTACGTGCCAGGGACGTGCATCGCTTCCGCATCGTGGTGTAAAAACAGTCTACCCTAGCTTCAGTAAACATCCCCGATGCGCTGCAGTAGCGAGGCAGCCCCATCATCATCCTGAAGGCATTGTTGTATTGTACGCGGAGGGCGTTGTACTGTTTCTGCGTGTAAGAGATCCACGTGTAAAAAGTTGTACAAAAGGCTCTAAATAGAGTTACCATATTTGCCCTAACAGACAAGGCCCTCCGTTCTCGCTCAATATCGGCATAATAATAATGTTATCATATCATCCGAAAGACGTCCACTGCTGAACATAGGCCTCCCCCAAAGAGTGCCACAGTGACTGGTCCTGCGCCACCCGCATCCAGCGGACTCTCGCGCCCTTTACCAGGTCATCAGTCCACCTTGTGAGGTGTCTACCCACGCTGCGAATTCCGGTTCGCGGTCACCACTCGAGAACCTTTCCGCCCCAATATGTTGATGCCTAGCCTTCTCCAGTCCAGAGTCTTGAAAACATCCTCCAGAGCAGCGGTAAACAGGTTAGGAGAAATAACATCTACTTGCCTGACTCCCCGCTGCAACGAGTTCTGGCTGTGGCTTCGAGTTTTGGTACTGAAGTCGGACTGACAGCGGGGTTCACGTACAAATACTTCAGCACTTCGATATAGCGATAGTCCACTTGGCACCTCTGGAGAGATTGTAGTACAGAACAGGTTTCGATCGAGTCGAAGGCTTTCTCGTAGTCCACGAACGCTAAGCAGAGAGGTATGTGGTCTACGGTACTAAAGCCTCTTCGGAAACCGGCTTGCTCGGGAGGCTTAAAGTCATCTAGCCTGCATGCGAGATGGTTCGTAATGACTCTTGTAAACAGCTGATAGACATGGCTCAGAAGTGAAATGGGTCGGTAGTTTTTCAGTAACGCGTTATCATCCTTTATGAAGAACAGTGCCACCACACCTTTGTTCCATGCCTTAGGCTCTCTCCCCTCCAGTAAAACGGTGCCGAACAACTTCTGAAGGGTCATAAGGACCGGTTTACCACCCGCCATCAAAAGTTCCGCTGTAATTCCGTCTTCACCAGGTGCCAGATGTCCGGGATGTCTTCGGTATAATGTCGGGTTAGTCTAGCTCTGGGGGTCTTCCGCTAGATCAAATTCAGGACTACTAGTGTTTACCTGCAGCTTTATGTGTTTTGGAACTTTTAATTTGTATCTTTTGTGCATAGTTTGTCTTTCACCATTTGTATTTAATCCTTTCTCATTTTCTCATGGGTTGGCTGGAAGAGATCCCTATCAGGGATAAGCTCGCCTTTGTGCATATCTTTTATACATGTTACTGTTGTATTATGTTATACCTACTTTTTATGTGCAATAAAGTGATACATACATACATACATACATACATACATACTAGTTGATGTGTACACCTGTCCATAAAAGCCTTCTATCTAACCCAGAAGCTTGTGTCTGGAAACGATTCTACCATCCTCAGTTTTTCATTTGGCGAGCTGACTCTTTCCAATAGACAGATCTCTTGCGAAAACTTTAGAACCCTTATTCTGCTCGAAGGCCTCTTCAATACGATTTGTATTAAATTGGCGCAAATCGCGGGTAAGAGATCCGTTTATTGAGTTGCCGGTATAATGACGCATCGGCCGAAGATTGTAGAACCATTCCTCTACTTTCCTCATCATTTCCGGTTTTAACCGTATTGATCACAGAGACATCATTGAATGTATGCTTTTTTGTTGACATGATGAAGTCTGTTGACTGTAGGATGAAAAAAAAAAAAGTCACGAGAGTGCATGTGAATAGGCTCGCGGCTAGCAGCGGACTGCCTCGCGGCACATAGCAACGAGTTGCATTACATATGGTGCAAACAATTATGAACCTTAAGTCTAAACAATAAGATTTAGTTTTGCATAACAACTTATTTTCTAGAAAAACTTAACTATATTATAACTAGGTACAGATTACAGGTATACCAAAAGAGCGCATCGTTAACACCCCCCACCCCAGTGCTGTTTCAGCACTCTAAACTTACTGGAATAGGGACGATGCGCGCCGCGGAACGCCGGTAAGTCGCGGTGGCCGTCCTAACCTCTACTAGTCGGGTGCGGCCGTCTTTGCCTGGGATCACCTCAGTGATCAAACCCTTTGGCCACATATTACGGGGCGAGTTGGGATCCACCACTAGAACGAGGTCTCCTACCTTTAGCGGCTTCCGTTCCTCCAGCCATTTAGTCCTAGGCACAAGGTTAGGTAAGATTTCTCTTAGCCACCTGTGCCAGAACATGTCGGCAAGCCTCTGCGCCTTACGCCACTGGTTTCTTAGGGTGAGATCAGAATCATCGAAATCGCCTACAAGAGGGAGTCGCGATGATGATCCTAGAAGAAAGTGATTAGGAGTAAGAGACTCACCATCGGCTGGATCGACTGACACGTGCATCAAGGGACGACCGTTGACCGAATTTTCAATTTCAGCCATCAAGCTGGTCAACACTTCCTCCCTTGGCGCACGTTCTTTAAGAACGACCTTGAGGGCCGTTTTTACAGAACGTATTAATCGTTCCCACGCCCCACCCCAATGGGGGCTGGCGGGGGGAATGAAGGTCCAATCCATATTATTATTGACTCCCTCAGCTTTTAGGACATCTCTGTCCAGTGCTTCCATCGACCGGCGCAGCTCTGTATCGGCACCCCTCAGATTAGTACCATTGTCTGAGTAAAGGTGGCGCGGCCAGCCGCGCCGTGCCGCCATTCGCCGCAACGCCATGATGAGCGCGTCCGTTGTAAGGGAGGCAACCAACTCGATATGGATAGCCCGTACCGTTAGGCATGTGAATAGTACGCCATACCTTTTTTCCCTGCGGCGACCCACTGCGACTTCCATTGGTCCGAATAAGTCCAGCCCGCAGTGGAAGAATGGTCGCTTGTGGTGTGCTACTCTAGCCTCGGGTAAATCGCCCATGCGAGGTACCTGAGGTTTACTTTTCATGATCCTGCACAGCATGCACTGTGACGTCACAAGTTTAACAGTAGGTCTAAGTCGCAGTATCCAATACCTCTGTTTTATATCGTTGACCACCATCTCCTGACTGCCATGGGCTGCTTTTATATGGTAATGACGAATGATGAGCCTAGCTACCGGATGACGGCCGTCTAGGATCACGGGTCTCTTGACGTCCAGGGCCACATCTGCCGCGGCGTCAATGCGTCCGCCCACGCGAAGTAGTCCATGCTGGTCCAGTACTGGTGATAATTTTAATAACCTACTTGTTCGATGCAAAGCCATTTGCTTCCTAATCCTGCCCAAGTCGTCCGAAAACGACTCGTATTGAGCGTGTTTCAATAACAATGTCTCAGCACGCTCCATCATATCGCAGTCGATCTCGCCCGCTCGACCTTTGCACCTAGCAACGAACTTTAGCACCGTGGCTGTGGCGCGAGTGAGGCGAAGCCAGGAGGAGAAGCGCTGCGGGTCCGGCACAGGTAAGCAAACTGGTTCTTCGCGCACCTGGACGACGGCTACGCAATCTGACGACTCACTTTCATTACCGGTAGGTAAGATGTCTGTAGGCCATAGACTTTCGTCGGCGTATAAAAAAGAAGGACCTTTGAACCACTCGTTCTGTAGGGCTAGGTCGAACGAATCCCGCGTGGCTAAATCGGCAACATTTAGTTTTGTAGAAATGTACCGCCACTCGTCCACGCGGGTAAGATCGTCAATCTCGCCCAAGCGGTTCGCTTCAAAAGTTTTTATACGTACGATTTTTGTTGCGGATCCGATAAATCACGTTTAAAGAATCACACCAGAAGTAACGCCTCATTGGCGTCAGTTTGTGCTCCTTTTCAATTGTACTAGCTAGTCTTGCAGCTAGCAATGCAGCTTGTAACTCAGCTTTCGGAATAGTCAGTGGTTTTACTGGCATAACTCTGCTCTTGCTGGCGATAAATGCAACATAAATAATACCGTTATCATTCCAGCGCCAATAGCCCACAGCGGACATCGCCTGAGTAGATGAGTCACTAAAGAGATGTAATTCCAAACTATAATACGAATAGGTATTACTTGACGCGGTCGTAGCGCTTGTAGATGCCGCTACGCCGTCGTAGCCTTTCGTAGCGCTGCGCGTAGGCACAGGAGCCGCGGGTTGAGAGGTAGGTGCGGGAGGGGAAGGCCTTGGTACTGCGTCGATACCTGAGCATTCTTGCATCTCGCTCGCACGCGTAGTCGCCAGATCGCGGTCCCTTACTGCATTGTGCGCGGCTGTGCGATACCATCTAGGTATACGAATATCTTTAATTACCTTTAGTAGGTCAACCCACTTCCGCCATTTGTTATATATCTCGTCCGGAATGTAGTCATCCCAATGCACCTGTAAACGCCAAGCTTCTTGAAGCATAATTCGGCCTTGAATCGTGAAGGGTGCTAAGAACCCTAGTACATCAAATATTGACATTATTACTCTTAGCATTAACCGTTTAGTAGGCCTATTCTCACCTTTGAGCACGTCGATCGGTATGCGTTTTAATGACAGATCGAAACCTAACTTGTCATCAGCCGGGTACCAAATGAGACCCAAGGTACGCTCGCTCTCATGTTGCTGGCCGACTTTGAACCTTACAGCAGCAGTACCTAAGGTCTCCTTTGGTACGCTGTTTAAAACCGCGACGCTGTTACTCGTCCAGTTTCTAATCTCAAAGCCGCCCGCCCTGTGGATATCACTAACGTTCCTTACCATTTCGATCGCCGTGGTCTCGTCGGGTAGGCTTCCAATATAGTCGTCCATGTAGTGCGAGTTGACAATGGCATCGACGGCGGCGGGAAATGATTTTTCGAACCGCCGAGCGTTTTTATTTTTAACAAATTGCGCGATGAATGGAGCGCAATTTGCACCAAAAATAAGTGACGTCATCGCGTACGTCCTCATGTTTTCAGTGGGGTGGTTTCTCCACAGAAACCTCAGCGCGTCCTGGTCTTCTTCCTGGATTTTAACCCTCAGGAACATGTCCTTAATGTCACCTGTTACTGCAATTTTATGTTCCCGAAAGCGCAGCATTATACCTAAAAGTGATGACAAAAGGTCAGGTCCTGTGAGTAAATAATCATTGAGGGAGCTACCGCTTACCTGACTGGCAGCATCGAAGACCAGACGAAGCTTTTGCTTATTCGGATTGTCCACGCCGAAATGAGGTAAGTAGTAAGTCTTCGGCGTGACTTCCGTGTTCATCAGTTCCCTGGCGTAATTATTTACTAATAAATGATTGACCCGTTCACGGTACCTTTCAGCGAATCCTGGATCCTTACCCATTTTGCGCTCGATACCCTTCATCCTGGTAAGCGGGTTTGGGCGGGAGTCGGGCACGACGCGGTGCTCATCCTTCCACGGAAGGCCGACGTACCAGCGCCCATCGACGAGCCTGGCAGAGCGCTCCAGCTGCGCGACGGCGCGAACGTCATCAGCATTCTGGCGCGTGTGCGCTGTCACACCCATGGAATCCAAAAGGAACGAACGCCTAACATCTTCATGTATTTCCCTCAGGAGGCACTCGTTTGTAGTGGTGACATGCTCAATCTCGCTATCTGCAATACACAGGTTAGTATGGACATTCACAGATCGCGAACCCCTGGACGGACGGACAGCCCGCGGCACGCACACTTTTCCATGGACGCTCCAGCCGAGGCGGGTAAGTGTACACGATGGCTCATTAAACTTCCCTTCCCTAATTTGCAAAGGTATAACAAGATGTAAATTATCCTGACCTAACAATAATTCAGGTTTCGAATCTATTGTACACAATTTATGTTTTATATCTGCCAGATGAGAGTAATTAACTAATTTTAAAACAGACAATGTTTGAATCGGCAAACTTAATTCTTCAACACAACTCATTTTAACATTATAAACCTTATCGTCCATACCTTTAAGGTCGACATTCACTTTGGTCGATTTGTATACAAGTTCGTTATCTTTAAAGGCACCGTTGACGCGCAATGTCTCTGAGTGACCGCGTAGACCGAGGCGTCGCGCGAGTTTAGCACTTATTAGCGAGACGGAAGATCCATCGTCCAAGAACGCGGTACTGTTTATTACACCGTTAGGTCCCTGCACTAACACTGGTACGACTTTTAGTAACACCTTTTTATCACAAGTTTTGATATGCGTCAAAGTCTCAGAAACCGATGTATGCTCAGGATCCTGCTGCGCTGACGCACTCGTAGCTGACGGAGTACTCGACGGGCCCGATGATGATGATGACTTATGCGGTACCTCGACATTGTTTACCGTGTAGTGCAGAAGACGGTGATGTGCTTCGCCGCAATCTCCCTTATCGCACGCAGGCGCGGGGCATGAGTCTCGTTCATGTTTAGATAGTAGGCATTTATAGCATAAGCCGTTTTTTCTAACAAATTGCCACCTGACTTTGCGCAGCGCTCTTTTAAATTGTTTACAATCTGTTAATTTGTGAACAGATGTGCGGCAAAATAGGCACTTTTTTTCATTATTATCGCCGTGTACACATAATGTATGGGATCGTGTCTTGTTAGTTTCCGGGGTTTTATGTTTGTAACTCTCATTTTTCGTAGGCATATAGGTACTTATGTAGTTGATATCTTAACAGCCTCTTCATTAAGAAAATCAGACATGATGATTAATCTAGGTTTCTTACCATCTTTGATTAGATTAAAGCTGTAATCTGACCACTTCGATATTAGTACAGTCGGCAGCTTGGATAAAATTATGGAAACTATATTTACCCCTTGTAGGTGCTCCTCTTGACCAACTGCTCGTACTGCTTCCACGTAGTTCTGCACTTTCAACGCGAACGTAATAATATCCTTCTGGTAGTCTTGGTGCAGAGGTTGTAGCTTTTTAATGTCGTACAGTACGCGAGAAATGATGCACTCAGAGTTACCATAACGTAGTTCCAACGCCAACATGACTTTCTCGGGTGACGTGGCACTTATGAACAAAGCGTTGACTGCATCCTTAGCGGCGCCGCGTAGACATTTTCTAAGCCTCCAAAGGTTTTCCTTATCTGTGAATTTACATATCTCAGTAGACTCGTAATACGCTTGTTTAAACTGCAACCATTCTAGATAATCGCCAGAAAACTCAGGAAGATCTTTTGGCGTGCTTAGTCGACTGAGAAGGCTGGTATTCGGTGCGTTGGCAGTGGAGATATTCTTTACAGCTTCAGCCATAACTTGTATCGCACTATTGAGTGCCGTGATGGTGCCGTCGGGCGGCGGCAGCGGGGCAGCCGGCGCAGGCGCCGCGAGTGGCGCGGGCGCGGGCGTGGCGGCGCGTGGCGCTGGCCTGGCGACGGGCTCTGGCGGCACTTGTGACGCACGCTGATGCAGGTCACCCATATTAAAACCATTATCGGGGGCTTGCTGCTTGTCCACCAGCGGTTCCAAGTTACTCTGGTTGTCCACCCAATTTGCAACGTCACTTCGAGAATAGCTCCTTCGACTTACTTGTGAACCGTACTCCTGTTCCTCGTCGTTCAGCTCTGCTAGTTGAACATCCAGAGTTTTATCGATGATCTCCATCTGTATGGCAGCCTTTTGTTTTGCGGCTTCTAATAAAAGTAGCTTCTTTTTAGCCGTCTTAGAAGCTGATAAAATTCTTGAGCCCTTGCTGCTAGAACCTTTACTCACAGACGAAGCCGCAGGCGGAAGCATTTTTTCGAGGAATCCGGCCGCGGTTGATTCAGACTTTACGCTACCCTCCATTGTATTTCTTAATGCCTGCGGAATACTTGGGCGTGGCATAACTCTTTCCAACCTGGCTGTGGAATCCTGACCATCAGGTGCTTCACTCTTCTCGACCTTCTGGGACATCGTTTGTTCTTCTTCTAGAAGCCTATTTTCCTGTTCATCACGCCGCGCCTTCGCTCCACGCGTTTCCATCTTGTACGGCGTATGATACATATATCCGGTTTGAAGACCACTTTGTTGACTGTATGGGGTTCACATGAAAGAAAACCGAGGTTCTAGCACGAAGATGTATTTTGGAAAAACACACAATTACAAAAAATGTCACGAGAGTGCATGTGAATAGGCTCGCGGCTAGCAGCGGACTGCCTCGCGGCACATAGCAACGAGTTGCATTACATATGGTGCAAACAATTATGAACCTTAAGTCTAAACAATAAGATTTAGTTTTGCATAACAACTTATTTTCTAGAAAAACTTAACTATATTATAACTAGGTACAGATTACAGGTATACCAAAAGAGCGCATCGTTAACAAAGTCAATCTCGTTTTTAGTTGAACTCATCCAAGTCCACTTCCTGTGCTCGCGTTTCTTGAAGAAGGAGTTCATCATGTAGTCACTCCTCCAAGAAGCCAGTAGTTGGCCCCGGTGGTTCCGACTTCCAAATCCAAATCGCCCCAATCTCAGCTCTTCATCATTTCACTTGCCCAGTTTCGCGTTAAAGTCCCCCATAACAACGGTGAAGTAGGTTTTGGAGCTATGCATGGCCTTCGATATATCCTCATACATAGACTCCACCTCGTCATCGGAGTGTGCCAAAGTCTGTCTGTATGACCTTCAACGAGTACCTCTTGGATACTCTAAGTATAAGGTGCGAAACCCTAGTCGACACACTCTCGATCTTCACGAAAGAAGATTCTAGACCAAGAATATTGTTACTTGCAAGAGTATTGATACATTTTTGTACTTAATTACCAGGTAGGTACTTCAAATAAGTACTGTAAAGGTTGTATACCTTTACAGCCTTCTCGAACACTGTCTGGCGCGGTGTTATTTAAAAATAGAACGCAATGTTCTATGTCAGACGTTCGGGATTCTTTCAAGGATTCTAGAAGGGACAGCCTAAACGAGTAGTCGAGCTTGTATTAGCTAATGAGTTAAAAAAATATAATATATAAATAATCACAAGTGTTATTCATTGGGGGATACCCCCCAACATATGGTGAAGAGCGGAGTTGCCTTAAAATTAAGGTCCGAGCCCCATAATTCTCGCAAAAGTAAAGCGAGTGCTACACCAGAAGCTAACCCAGTTACGAGTGTTTACGCCAAAAGGATCTCTTGGGTGATATTTTTCTTATTCGTCTTATAATCCCATCACCCATTTACTATATTTACTGTGAACATTTATTATCATAAAATATCCAGGCAAAAATAACACAAATGGAATTTGAAAAGTTTAACGGATTGACCGATGTAGAGGATTTTATTATTCAATTCAAAATCGTTTCCCAAATAAAAAAAAACAAAGAGGAACAAAATAAATATGCAGTAGCAGCCTATCTAAGCGGACCTGCTTTACAATTCTATAAAGCGAATTTCAACGCATTCACATCCTTAGAGGATTTCTTCGAGAAACTCAAAAAAGAATTTCCATCTCGTGTTAATTATGCGCAGACATTTTACTACAGAACCCAGAATGCACAAGAATCACCTCTGGACTTCTACTACCAGCTTAATACATTGGCGGAAAAAGCCGCTGGTATAGATGATGAAACATTTGTAAAACATTTTCAGCGCAATCTCCTAGACAAATATAAATTGTATTTTGCGACTGTGCAAATGAAGACAAAAGAGGACTTCCGCAATGCAATATGGCAATATGTGGATATTTTTGAAACGGAGAAAACACCGCAATTAAATATACCGCTCACGGAACCTCTCACGACCACGACGCCTGAGCAATTAATAATGCCTCAATTGTTGCCGTCTTTCACTTCTTTCCAGCATACTATAATGCCAGGTTCATCGGGAACCCCGACCTCGGCGGGTAACACACCTGTGCCACCCCAAATTGTGCCGGCAGCAGCGTCCACTCCATTTGTAACCGACCCAAACAGCACACCTGTTCGTGGTACCCAGCCCCGTTATGATTTCAGACCAAGACCGCAGCGACAACCACAATATAGGAACTACTACTACGATGCAAGAGGACAAACGCGCCAGCAAGAGTATGGACCGTCTCCAAGAGCATTTACACCAGGGCAGAATAGAAGCTATGAAAATCACCCAAACTACGACCAGCGACGAGGCATCGGAGCTCCATGCCGCTGAACGTGATACGCTCCGAAGAAGATACAGGCAACTCATCAATATTGTCAGGCTATACATTAATCCAATTTTATAATCAAAACTTTTTAGCTTCATTAGATTCAGGTGCGGCAGCAACCTGCATTAGTTCATCAATTGTAGAGAAGTTCCATTTAAAATACAATCATATTAGTAATTCATTATTGAAAACGATTAGCGATGCCCCCCTTAATCCGATAGGCTCAATAAATGCTAATATAATTTTTGGAGGAGCAGTATTTAACTTCACATTCCAAATACTAGATTTACCTAGGGAACAATTTGTATTGGGATCAGACTTCCCGAGTATTTATAAAGCTAATATAGATTATGAAACGGGCATTGCAACATTATTACGCAGATTTTCTTCAAAACTAATACGTCAAGAAGAAGTAGAAAACAACATGTTATTTTCTGTGCTTAGCAACGAATCGGCAAGAAAAACGCCTCAGGAGACCAACATTAACAATAAAAACGCTGACCACAGCAACAACGAAACGTCAAAGAAAGAAAAATTTGTCGAAACAGAATTGTCAACAAGTGTCAAAATAGACAACAAAAATCTCCAAGAACAAGGAATTTACAGTAAACCAGAAGACTTAAATAATGTGTCAGTAAACAATCAATTAGCGCCGGATCAAATTCAACAGCTCAAGAGCTTACTTAATCAATATGAAGACAGATTTGCATATAATACATCCAACTTAGGAGCATACAATGGGTACTTGATCGACATCGAAACTACGGACGACATACCGGTACATAAACCACCATATAGAACTCCGGCGAAACAAGCAGAACTCATACAAGAACAAGTACAAGAAATGTTAAAAAACAACATAATCGAACCTTCACAAAGCCCATATGCTTCCCCTGTAGTCATCGTCGAAAAAACAGACGGAAAGCCGCGCTTTTGCATCGATTTCAGAGAGCTCAACAAAAAAATCAAAGCAGATGCTTACCCTATACCGAAGATAGATGACTTACTTGCATGCTTAGAAGGAGCACAATACTTTGCCGAGCTAGATTTAAATTCAGGTTACTGGCAATTGCGACTTGGAAAAGGTAAAGAGAAGTCAAGCTTCATAACAAAATCAGGTTTATATTCCTTTAAAACTTTACCATTCGGTTTGAAAACATCTCAAGCAGTATTTCAAAGAGCTATGGACACCGTTTTAGCAGAATTGAAGTATAAAACAGTGTTGGTTTATGTTGACGACATAATTGTATATGCTAAAACCTTCAAAGAATTTTTAATGGCACTAGAGCAAGTACTAAGAAAATTCCAAAAAGCTAACTTGACATTAAAGCCAACAAAGTGCAAAGTCGGCTTCACCAAGCTAAATGTACTAGGTCATACAGTGTCATCACAAGGTATTGCTCCGATAGAGGAACGAGTCAAGGCTATGCAAGAAGCCAAACCTCCATGCAACCTAAAAGAACTTCATTCCACATTGGGCTTATTTTCTTACTACAGGAAATTCATCGACAAATTTGCCCAAATTACCCTTCCGCTGACCGAGCTAACAAAAAAGGGACGTAAATTTGAATGGACACCAGAAGCGCAAAGGGCCTTTGAGCAAATGAAGAATAAAATATGTGAAGCTCCAATACTATGCTATTTCTCACCAAATGAAGGTATAACAACGCGACTATATATAGACGCCTCTGATCAAGCAAGTTGGCACTTCAGCGTTCATTTGAGCGGGCGGGGCGTCGCTATACTTTATGCACGGCGTCTCTTAGATTGATCTCATTTTTGTTAAAATCCATTTCTAATGACGGGATCCACAAGGAAACAAGGGAGCTCCTGCAACCTTAAGCAGACGTATAGCGATTTTTTTTAAAACCAAACATTTTCATTTAAATAGTGCATTTTAGTAAATATAGAAACTGCTCGTAAAGACCAGAATGGGACTCCTCCACGACAAGGTTTTTTACGTCTTGGGACTAATTGTTATGAGGTATGATTATGACTTAGATATACTATGGTTGTCAATAATTTTAATGGCATTTGAAATATATTTTGTGAAGTAGGTTTTTAGGGTTCCGCAGCCAAAATGGCAAAAACGTAACCGGTTTCGTTATATCCGTCTGTCCGTCCGTATGTCACAGCTATTTTACTCGGAAACTATAAAATTTTAGTAAGATATCTTACTAAAATTTTAACATAAGGTGTATTGTGTATGCCGCTACTACGTTTTGCTGAAAAAGATATTTTCAGGGGGGCCACTCCAGACATGTTGTAAAAAACACTAGTTGTAACAAAAAATTTTTTTACCAAATATCAACGTGTTGCACATCACTCGATAGGTAATATAATAATAATAATAAAATGCTTTATTGCACACTACAACAAACGAACAAAAGAGTTATAATATAGGTACATCATAGAGGTAGGTAACAACAGGCGGACTTATCGCTAAAAGCGATCTCTTCCAGACAACCTTCATATATCGAAACGGAGATAATAGTTGAATTAACGGGCAGTGACAACAATTGAAATACTAGGGGAATATAGAAACTATATATATATAGTATAGGTTTTAAAAATAATTTTAATCAAAAAGAACCGAGTTCACTTAGCCTCCACCTTTCCGAAAGCAAATGCTCGCGCTGCTGTAAAAAATACTCAAATCACTATAGGTGTTACACTACCTATAATAGTTGAAGAGTTCCCTCGATTTTTCCAGGATCCCATCATCAGATCCTGACCTGGTTACAGTAGGACTAACTGTAAAGTATACTCTTTAAAACAAAAAAAGAATTTTCTAAATCGGTCCATACGTCTTTGAATAATCGGTGAACATACAAAAAAATATATAGCAAAACAAAGATTCCGACGAGTTGATGACCTCCTCTTTCGAAATCTTGAAGTCGGTTGATAACATTGAGGTTTGTTTAAACATTTTTTCATTTAGTGAACATTTTAAGAATGATCATTCCGTAAGTCAAAAAAATTGTGTCCCCCTGTAACTTTTGAACCCAAAAGTTTTGAGATCCAAAAAATATGAAAAAAATTGAGAAGATACATCATTGTAATTTCTTTGAACGAAAATTGTTTTGAACATTATCAGTTTAGGCACTATGGAGTTATCTCCAAGAAAACTTCTTTTATAGGCAGATACGACCTTTTGATATTAGTTTTTCGATTGTAGGTACGCTCGATTATGCGTGACCCGACACGCACTTGGCCGGTTTCTTTTCTTTTAAAGATAATTTTAATAAAAACGGTGAGGTATCCACGTAGTTTCATTTTATAACCCTTCACGTGTACGTACGTTACGTAGGTTCATGTGTTAGAAAACTGTACTTGCTTTAGTTAGCAAAAAAATTACACGTCATATTGGACCGGGGGGGGGGGGGTCCTGAAAATATCACCAAAGATCACCACGGGGGAGGGGGGTCTAAACCAAGCCAAAAACGTATGACGCGATTAATGGACGCCTCCTAACAAAACAAGGCGGATTTTAGTTTACTTATTTTTTTTGCAATTTGTGAGATTTAGTTGTCACCTAACAGTATAGAGTATACCTTGACAGAATTCAACCAACCTTAGTCGCCATTGATAGGTGTTCCCCTGTACCGAAAACATGAGTAGTATAGATTCACCGTTTCTACCACATGGATTTCCCACCACCAAAACAATGGTTTTTCGGGATTATGGTGCTTTTTCGGGGCTAGGAAACCTAAAAAAAAAAAAAAAGTTTGGTATGTTAAAACGTACGTTTAGGCCCCCATTTAGATTGATTGCACTAGTTCTCAACAGTGCCCGGAGCCTCCTTCAGCACTTAGGCACTCCGCTAATTAAACAATACACGCTCTTCGACACCACAATAGAACCCTTGCTCACCTTTTTCTATTGTCTCTATTGTTAGGTCGACGAGACGTAACCATAAACTCACCAAAACACTCCTGAGGACACCGAGACACCTACTACGCAAAATAATAGGGTTGATAACAGGACATAATACACTCAACAAACACCTCTTCAATATAAGTAGGACAGACAGCCCCTGCCGGGCATGCATGGAGGCAGAGGAAACAACTAAACACATTCTGCTAGACTGCAAATACAGAAATAAGCACCTAGGGTCTCCAAGCACCTTACACGACGCGGAAAGCAACATAAAGGCTTTGCTGGGGTTCGTGAGGAGCTAGGATGGTTAGAGTAGCGCCATCCCCATTTCACGCAAAATAGGCAGGCTGGATGTCGACTTGCGGAAAATGCCCAGTAAAACTAACTAACTAACTAACTAGGTCGACTCGGCGACAACGCATTGTTACCGAGCTCGGTAGAGGCATACTCCTACGTTGTAGTTTGTACTTTACGTATTTGCAATAGGTTTTATAATTGCTTAATTGGTTACTCCTTATGAAAGACTAGATATACTACCTAAAGTTTCCATAGTTTAGGTATAGTTTTGGTGGTGGGAAATTAATGGGGTAGAAACGGTCATATAACTTAACGAGATTTTTAATGATCTAACAAGCCCCGCGAACTGACACAATTACATTACCCTTTATTAGTCTGGACTGGAGTAGGTATCAAATTTATACCTAAAGTAATTAATTCACATTTCGCGAATATATATGCAAATTTCAACGTATCTATATGTGTTACAGCACAATATGAAACTTCTGGTATATGTTTCAACCCCATCAATTTTAGTTATTTAGTATCTATTCGTTTTCAGTTTTTGCCTAAAATTTATTATTTTATGCAAATCCAATTTTTGAAATATTATTTTATTGATTCTAGATTTGTGTTTATATATTTGTGTTGTCTTAATTTTTTTTTTTGGGTAAATTATTTTATGCAAATCCAATTTTTGAAATATTATTTTATTCATTCTAGATTATTTCTAGTCTAGATATTTGTGTTGTCTTATTTTTTTCTTGAACTCGTAAATAACTTTGGTATATGTGACAACCGACTGCTATTTATTGGTGGACAATAAACATGACTTTGTTTTGAACAAGTTTCAACCTGTAAGTATGCTGTACGTTTCCGTAAAGGAAGTTCCCATTATTTATTATAATATATAGATCTTTTGTTAATGTAGGAATCGGTGTGTGATTTATTGCATTCCTGTTTATACCAGTTAGGTGGGTCGGTGCGATGTTTAAAGAATCCTTTGGTGCTCTAATTTAAAGTCGCAATTTCTATTATTAGTTTTTTCTTGATGCTGTCGGCTTGAGAACTTTACCTTTTTTACTAGATGTCCTGAAGAAGGTAATAATTTACTTTTTATTCGTTTCTGAGAAATATATAAATCAATCATCGGGTTTGAAGTCACACGCGATTTTAATAGAAAGTAAATGCACAAAAGATCTGTCGTTTAAATTCTTTAGAATTCTTTTGATAATTTAATCTTTTGTTAGAAAACATTCCGCTGCAAACAAAAATTTACCTGTCCCCGAAATCCTGTTTAAACTCGTCGCTACCTACCTAGGTGGTCCTCTGTCCCCACCAGCCGTGACCTTTTTTAGGGTTCCGTAGCCAAAATGGCAAGGGACCCTTATAGATTCGTCATGTCTGTCTGTCTGTCCGTCTGTCTGTCCGTATGTCACAGCCACTTGTTTCCGAAGCTATAAGACCTATACCAATGAAACTTGGTAATTAGATGTACTTTGTGAACCGCATTAAGATTTTCACACAAAAATGAAAAAAAAATGAAAAAAATCCCCCCACTTCCCCATACCCCCCATACTTCAAACTAAAACTCAAAAAATTTTTTTTCCTTAAACCCATACGTGTGGGTTTCTATGGATAGGTCTTCAAAAATGATATTAAGGTTTCTTATATCATTTTTTTCTAAACTGAATAGTTTGCGCGAGAGACGCTTCCAAAGTGGTAAAATGTGTGTCCCCCCCCCTGTAACTTCTAAAATAAGCGGACGATAAAATTAAAAAAAATATATGATGTACATTACCATCAAAACTACCACCCAAATTTGGTTTGAACGAAATCTAGTAAGTAGTTTTTTTTTAATTCGTCATAAATCGCAAACCGCAATTTACCTTTAATTCAATCAACTGAAATATAAAAAAATTACAAAAAAAAACATTTTACTACATGAACATGAAACCGCGAAACATTATTTTCTGATATAATTGTAACAAGTAATTATAATTAGCGCGTGGCGGCCGTGGCGCGGCATTATCGTAGCGGGTGCGGGGCGCGGGGCGCGGGCGGCAGGTTCCCGACTGCGCTCACCCGAACGGGCAGACACGTGAGGGCAGACGTCGTTGAAGCTCGTGCGCACGTAGCTAATTTTTCGATACATCTGCGAATTCTAAATATTGTACGTTTGCGATTTGATACTGTTTTCGTTGGATAAAATTAATTTTAATTACTTACAACGAAATAATTCCTTTAAACTCATTTACTGCTTAGAAATTGGTAAATACTTACTATAAAACGTCAACGTAATAATAGTATTGAGAAACCTACTTCGATAATACCTACTCATATTAGAATAAAACATCTATAAAACCGACATCCTAATTAAAGTTTCAAGGTTTTCGCTTCATTTCCTTACATCTAAATACTTACATAATATACCTAACTACTTCGATAATAACCACTCATACTCATATTAGAACAAAGCTTCAGTGTTATTTTAAGTATGGATTCCTTGGCTGATGATACTTTCTCCTATGTATTAAACCCAAATAACGTCCTTGAAGATGACGTCGTGCGAGTATTTCATGAAAAATTGTCTCGTCATACATCTTTTCGTCCGCGGGAAGTGGGTCTGTTCAGGTTCCCGGAACTCATTGAGCCTGTGCCGCCAAATGAGTCTCATCTCCAAATTATTTTTGATGGCGATGTGGGTTCAATAGGACACTGGTCTTGTATTTATTATATCAATGGTAGACTACGCGTGTACGATAGTCTTTATAATAGTTTACAGCCAACTCAAAAAACATATATTAACGCATTATTTCCGTACCTGGCAGAATTTAATATTCAATTTCCTAGTGTGCAACGTCAACCGAATCTAATAGATTGCGGGCTTTATGCAATAGCTTTTGCTACTTCTTTAGCGCTTAAAATGAATCCCTCATTACATAATTATGTACCAGAAATGATGAGAGCCCATTTTCGCTGTATGATTTTGAGCAACGATTTTTTGCCTTTTCCATCTACAGCTAGATCTGTTCCTGGACGTCAGCCCGTAAATCTTTTTGTTAACACGGCTTTCAAATTAGAAACGCAAAATAAAAAGAAAAATAAGAAGAAACAAAGACAGCGAAGTACGAAAAAAATTGCTGTAGCAATATGTAAAAATAATGAAAATTATGTGGTTGAGAAAACAAGGGAAATACTTAAAGTAGATGTACAAGAGATTAAACAAACAAATGCGAACAGGAAAAGGATTTCGAGATCTAATAATGAGGTCGCCGAAAGAGAAAAAGAGAGAAATAAAATGGCTATCCATTCTGTAAGGAGTAATAAACGAAAGAAGCTAACGGAAAAGGAAAATAATAGTTCTATTCGACGAAGCAAACGATCAAATCCCGAGTACAGACTAATTGAACAAGAGCGCGATACTCAAGCTCATAAAGTTGCTCGATTAAATCCTGAATATAGGCAAGCTGAACGAGAGCGCGACACTGAGGCTCACCAAGTCGCACGACTCGACCCTGAATACAGACAGGTGGAGCAAGAACGCAACACTCAGGCTCACCAAGTCGCACGACTTGATCCTGAATACAGGCAGGTGGAGCAAGAACGTGACACTCAGGCTCACCAAGTCGCACGACTCGATCCTGAATACAGGCAGGTGGAGCAAGAACGCGACACTCACGCTCGACGAACTGTTCGAGAAAATGAAGAATATAGACAAATTGAACAAGCACGTGATACCTTAGCACGGCAAGAAATTAGATCAAATAATAAGGCATCATGGGAAAAAACTGCTACAAACTATTATAAAAACATCAAAGAAGGTTTTACTCATCCCTGTAGTTGTTGTGGAAGATTGTGGCATATAAATTCAATAAGAAAACTGTCAAAACAAGGTATTATCAATAAGTTTGGCGACGAATTTGCTACAAATACATTCAAGTTACCAAACTTAGCCAGTGAAATATATGGAGAATTGTGTAGTACCTGTGCAAAATATATCTCTCAGGGCACTGTTCCACGATTAGCTATTGTGAATGGCTTAGTTTTTCCAGATATTCCTGAGGTACTAAAACAACTAACGCCGATGGAAGAGAGGCTGGTAAGCCCTCGTCATGTGTTTTTAAAAATTGTTCGAAAAGGTCAAGGGTTAGGTTTTCAACACGGACTTGTAGGAAACGTTATAAATGTGCCTGTAGAAATCAACAACATCGTTAGCGCACTACCTCGATCAAGAAACGATGATAATGTAATTACTGTGGAATTAAGACGAAAATTATGCTATACGCATGGGCGCAAAGAACAAATTCGACCTGAATACGTACGTAGAGCCGCACAGTACTTAGTGAATTGTGACTTGTTTAAGGAAAATGCAATCAATTTAAATGAATCTTGGGATGTTGAAGAAGTTGACGATAATATAGAGTGTACGTGTGATGGAGGTGTTGCAGAAGAAGGAGACGAGGAAGAAACAGTTAATCCAGGAGGTACCGAGACCCTATTAGATGACAATCAAGACGTAATAGTAATGGCTCCTGGCGAAGGTCACGTCCCCAAATCGTTACTATTTGATGAAAATTTAGAAGAATTGGCGTTTATTAAAGTTCATTGTGGGATTAAGCGTGACTTTAAAATTAATTTGAGTCATGCAGAAATAATAAAATCGGAAATATCTAGATGTGACCGTCGAGCTGTACGACCAGACTACCTGTTTACTGCTCTAAAAAAACAACAGATGATTACAGTAAAGAATAGCATATCCACCTGCCTACGAAAAAAAACCGTCAAAGGGGCTCCTGTTCTGGCGTGTAATGTTTTGGATGCTAATTATATAGATAATTTAGTACAACATGACGACGGCTATCGTGTTCTTCGGGGTGTGAGAAATTCCCCGTCTCATTGGGAGGCAGAGAAAAAGAAAGTTTTGGGAATGATAAGACAATTCGGAGTGCCTTCGTTCTTTGTGACTTTGTCTGCTGCGGAGGCCCAGTGGACTGAACTTCTGATAATACTGAAGGACGTTATCGATGGTGAAAAAATAACTGAATCTGATGCTGAAAGACTCACATATGAAACGAAGGCTCGCTTAATTCAATCTGATCCGTTTATATGTGCTACATATTTTGAAACCAAACTTAGAGAAATTCGCAAAACCTGGTCTTGTCCAGAAGGTCCATTTGGTAAATACAGAATTAGCCACTTTTATTATAGAATTGAATTTCAGCACAGAGGCTTGAAGAAGCACCGATTTTTGTACCAGGAAACTCGGATACTGTTCAAAATGTAGTTAAATTTGTAGATAAAATTGTATCCTGTGATAGTAACGAGACTACAGTTGACCTTCTTCGCCTTCAGACACATAAACACACCCACACATGTAGACCTAAACTTGATAGACCATGTCGCTTCGATATTCCATTTTTTCCTATAGATTGTACCACAGTGTTAGTGGAACTCCCAAAAGATGACACTTGTTATAATAGAGCCAAAGAATTAGCTAAGAATATACAATCAATCCTACAAAGTTTGCCAGAAGAAATAAAAACATTTAAAGAGTTTTTAGATGTTTGTAATGTTACATATGATGATTACATTTTAGCTATTAGAAGTACTTTGAAAAGACCGAAAGTATTTTTGAAGCGATCTCCAAAAGATGTTTACATTAATTCATTCTCCAAGAAAATCTTAGAGTTACATCAGGCAAACATGGATATTCAGTACATCTTAGATCCATTTGCTTGCGCAGTGTATATTGTGGATTATATAAATAAAGCTGATAAAGGAATGTCACGTTTACTTCGAGATGCTGTAGAAGAGGCGAAGAAAGGAAAGAGTAGTGTAAAGGAGTCTTTACGTAGTATTTCAAATGTATTCCTAAACGCCAGTGAAATTTCTGCGCAGGAGGCGATATATTGTATATCCGGTCTTCCATTGTCACGAGCTAGTGAAGCAGAAATATATTTGAACACTAGTTTGCCCTAAGAAAGAGTACATATTTTAAAGAGTATGCCAGAAATTAGAAACATGGATGAAGATTCATCTGACATTTTCCAGAAAAGTTTTATCGATTACTACGCTAAACGACCTGTTGCTTTAGAAGACATTAGTTTAGCTTATTTTGCAGCCTATTTTGTTTATAAGAAACGTTGTCCACGTACATCAGTAACACAACTAAATAATAGTCAAAATAGTAACTGTTCTCAAAGCCAAACAGATGAAGTGATTGGTAACTGGTGGTCATTACAAGATAATTTTGGATTTATACGACGAAAAACAAGACCAAGGATAATTCGTTTCAGACGTTTCAGTTTTTTAGACGATCCAGATAATTTTTATAGAGAGCAGCTTATGTTGTATATACCATGGCGAAATGAAGAAGAAGAATTAACTAATCCAGACCTAAACATAAAGGACAAATTTATAGAAATGAAGGAAAACATTAAACTTGAGAGTGAACAATTTAATAAATTAGGAGGACCAGAGCAATTCGAAAATTTATTGTTAGCTATTAGAAATACAGAGCTTATTGAAGAAAGTGAAGAAGAAGTTATCGGAAGGGGGCTTAATGAAAATCCTTTTAATGACTTTGAATTTGAGACCCAGGTAGGAGACGTCGCCGAACACATGATACCAGGTGGTAATCCAGGGCCACAGCTATGCGGTGACAGTTGTAACTATATAGCTTTACCTCCACAATTATCTGAAGATGAAGTATTAACTTTAACCAGAAAACTTAATTCTGATCAAAGAGACATATTATTTCACGTTACTCACAAAATATCTGATTCGTCGTCTCCTATTTATTTGTTTGTGAGTAAGCTCTTATTAAAGTGTTTTAATAAGAGCTTTGTTTCAAACACTGACGCTTAGTTTTTATAGAGAACCAGGTTCTAACCCAGATGAGTTAAAGATATTACTAACAGCTTTTACTGGAAAAGCTGCTTTTGGCATAGGTGGCCAAACTGTTCACAGTGCATTAGGTTTACCAATTTCACAAGCAGGAAGTATTTTGCCTGAACTCTCACCAAGTGTTGCCAATACGCTTGCAACAAAATTATCGAAATTGCGATTAATAATTATTGACGAAATTTCAATGCTTGGGTCTAGAACTTTTCACCAAATAAACCGGCGGTTGCAACAAATTTTTCATACATCAGTTTTATTTGCTGGAATATCAGTTATAGTTGTAGGTGACTTAAGACAATTACCACCAGTTGGTGATAATTGGGTGTTCCAACCTAATTCACGAAATCCTCTTGCCGAAATTTCGGGGACACCTATTTGGGATCTATTTTTACTTACCGAGTTACACCAAATAATGCGACAGAAGGACGATGTTGCCTTTGCTACGGCTTTAAATAATTTGGCAAGTGGAACCATGACGAGTGACGACATAGAACTGTTTAAAAGTCGTTGTTTTAGTCACTCTTCGTTACCAGATGATGCTCGAGGCGCTGTCAATTTGTACGCTAGTAACAGAGAAGTAGACGACCAAAACAGTAGAGCTCTGTCGCTTATGGACAGTGAAGGTGCTTTGTCATTAGCAATCGATTCTGTCTCAGGAGAACCAAATGTCACTATGAAGGAGAAAGCCTTAGAAACTGTTTCTAGGTTGTCAACTCAACAAACATATGGACTTCCTAAAAGTTTAACATTGAAGGTAGGGGCAAAATATATGTTGACAATTAACATAGACACTGCTGATGGTCTGACTAACGGTTCATCTGGAGTATTAACTGCTATTGATTTTGCTACTAACAAAATATCTGGTGAAAAACGGCCGTTGCGGATTTGGTTGAATTTCGATGAAGCTATTATTGGTAAAATTAAAAGAAATAAGGCTGCTAGTTCACTAAGTCGACATAAAAATAGATTAAATAGAAATTGGACTCCGTTAGAACCGGTCACATACACAATAAAAAGATATAAATCATCACATTTGCAAGTTCGCAGAAGTCAATACCCATTAGTTCCAGCAGAAGCCATCACCATTCACAAAAGTCAGGGTACAACATTAGAACGAGTTGTTGTCCATTTAAAACCTACGATTCAAAGGTCTATGATATACGTTGCTTGTTCTCGTGCAACTACAGCGCAAGGTCTATTTATAGTGACTGAATCGTTCAAAGCACCCCGCCCTCCAACTAGTAGAGATGCTATTGTAAAAGAAATGGCAAAGTTACGTGAGAAACCAATAGTACCAATTTTTAAATTTCTTAGAGAGCCCCATAATTTCACACAGATTATATACCATAATGTACAGTCTTTAAAAAAACACATACCGGATATAGCCAGTGACCCACAAATATTAGCATCAGACATATATTTTACATCAGAAACTTGGAGTTGCACTGAGGACTCATTCTCTCTACCAAATTTCGTAGAAATTGTTAGAACCAATGGGCCTAAGACAGCGGCCTCTAATCCTGGTTTTGGAATCTCAGCGTGGGTTAAACAAAACTTACATATCACATCTCCCAGAAGTTACTTCCAGCAATCCAGTACTTTTGGTCACGTTGAAGCAGTTTCATTCGAATATAATAATCATAGAATATTTGCATTATATAAATCGCCCAGGTGTACAAACAAAACTTTCATAGAGTTCATAAACAAAAATGTATTTTGCAACAACAATATGCCAACATTACTTTTTGGAGACTTCAACGAAGATTTTTTAAAAGACAATAGTATACTGTCATTCATGCAGAGCGCCGGATACAGGATGTTATTACCACCTTATCCAACAACGCGAGGAGGCACACAGATTGATAATATTTTTGGAAATATTACTTGTCAAACTGGAATATATATTAGCTTGTTTAGCTATCACAAGCCTATATGGGCTCGTATATAGTTAAATAACGTTTACTTATCAATAACTAAATTAAAAAAAAACACGAACTACAATAACTTTTATGTTATATGTTACTTGCTGCTACGGAACCCTTCATGGGCGAGTCCGACTCGCACTTGTTTCAACACAAATTCATATAAAAAGGCTGAGTCTGTGGGTAACTTTATATAGTACCTTCGGATCTCCAGTTCAGTTAAGAGCTCTCAGTTTCTACGCTTTGAAGTTTTAACGAAGACTATTCATAATGGATGTCAGTATTTAAATATTATTACTCTATAATTATTGCATTAAAAAAATTATCTGTTGTGTGTATGTTTTAAGTCTGTAATATTAATTATGAATTTTGTTTCAGTTTTCCGACAACACTTTCAAAAACTTTTACGTTGATGAAAATGAAGACGAAGCAAGTGATGAAGAGGGGACGCTGACTTTCAAAGTGAAGCAAGCTATTGCGAAGAAGCGTCAATAAAATAATAATGATGGCTTTTTTGAAAGGCCTAAGAAGAAGACAAAAGTGTATAAGAAATCTTCAACGGTCTCCAAAAAAGAAGAAGACGGTGTTTCATATCTCACTTCCGGTCAGATCGATGGGGCATATGCATCACACCTCATAAAGATCGAAGTATACGATATGAATAAAATACGAAACGTTGGACCTCTGGACCACTGGAAACACTGTGACTATCGTGTCAAATATTATTCTAACGAAGGTGACTCACATGAACAAAGTGCTCGGGATGTTATATTTAATATAACGAAAGAACTATCGTCTAAAACCAAATGTGTAAAATATTTTATAGAGACTGATAAGGGTGATAAAAAATAGTTTTAATCAGTGCTTTATTTATAACTAGAATAAGTTCCTTTATTTTTTCACTTATAAAAAACGTTTACTTTCTTTCTTGTTTTATTGTATATTAATGTTATTACTCATTTATTGAACATATTTAATATTAGATGTAGTTTTAACTGCTTATTTTGTGTTTCTTTCTCCGTCACTGCATTTTGTCTTAGGTAGTAGGAATATTTTGTAATTATAGTTGTAAGAAATAAAATAAAACCCAATTTATTTTCATAACACATTGTTTTAATTCCCAAAAACTGATTTAAACATATTCCTTAAAACTAAATCATTACACAAAGAATGATCAGAAAACAGACATAAAAACTCAGACATTTTTTTCCCTTGAAGCTTAAAATAAAGATAAACTAAACAGTATTCTCCACAAACTGAAGTAAAATAATTCTGAAGTGATTGATGGTTATAAAACCACCTCTTAGAGTTTCTATTTAAAAATAACCTGTGATAACCAGTAGGCTTTCGACCAAAAGAGTCAAAGTATTCACCATATCCATTCACATCAATGTGCATTGCAATCCAATGAGAATCGGGCTTTGAATCAGGATCCAGATTGCTTATAATAAAAGTAGGTAGATTAGCCCAAACAAGAATCCGGTTTGCAGCAAAAACATTTGACTTAAACCTCGGGTTTATTTTATTCATACAAAATTGTATTTCATTCGAATCCATAATAATAATTAATCTAAAAAAGTAAACACTGGTGGTTTTACAGACAATGTTCAAGTGGTAATGATAAAATTGAGTGAATGCATTGTATTTGTTTAATTACTAACTATTATAATCTACAGTGATATCACGATTTTTATTTATTTCAATTATGTTATCAAATTCAGCATACACAATACAGTTGATAGTAGTACTTAAAGCTGAATCAAAACGAACTTCGATTCGCACACTTCCGTGTCTTACAAGATTCCAGTGTGAAGTTGAACTTGCAGACAAATCAGGAGTCAAATCGAAACATAATAAAGAATAACCACCCACATAGTTTGATCTGCTTATAGCATTACCTTTATTATGGAAATGAATACCAGTTCCAGAAAACAAAGTATGATATGCAGTTGCTATTAAACCCGGAGAGTTAAATGAGGGTTGCAAAGTTTTAGAAGGAATTTCATGAACGTACAAACTAAATGAATTCATATGAAAATGTTGAAAATTGAAGGGATTTATAGCTAAATTACCATTAAACCCAGAGTTTGAAACGAATCCAATAATACATCTTTTAGGGACTTGCCCGAGAAATATATTATCCAACGTTTTACCTTGTATACCTGCGAGTAATGTCAGAACCTTAACTTCTGCCCTTGTTATCGGATATTTCGCAGTTGTTCATGCTAATACTTTTTGATGAGCTAACAATACACTAGGATTTATTCTTGCTCTTCTGATAATGAGACTGGCATCTGTTATTTGTACTTTAAATTTACCATCCTTATGACAAATTAAATTAAATGTTTCTTTCGAACGGACTAATTTAACTCTCATTTCTACACCATTAATTAGAAATTTCTCCTGGTTAAACATATCACCATGTAAATGACCAATCATTTCAACTTCCTTGTTTTCCTTAACAAAGTCCATTCTTTCGTGAAACCCTTTATTAGTCGAGTCAACGGCGTCCATATAGTTGGGGGTATCTTCATACCACAATCCACAAGTCAGATGAGATTTTTTGGCTGCTGAACCATAATTAAGCAGATTTTCCATGTAGGCTCGGTAAGTGTTGTTTGGAGGTGATATAAGCTTCTGATTTAAATAAATGTCTAGTTGGCTATGTTGGGTGTATGTTGGTTGGTTGGTGCAACATTTGCATCAGGTTTTATTTTTGTACCATCTTGATTCAATATTTTGGTATTTATATGCAACAAAGTGTGTGATAGATCAATGCAGTCATCACCTAACCCAGGAACTTGAAACTCAATAGGACCATCGTCACTTATAGATGAAATTGGTTTGTAATGAATCCACTGGCCAACTTCAATGCTTGTTTGAGTTGATGATAAAGCAAATAAGTCTAACTCAGATTTGGCACACTCACAAGAATGACTATGTAAGAATGACATTTTTTCGTTTGAAAATATATCTTCAATATTGTTTTTCCTATATTTTTTACCTCCTCTTCGGTGCGATGCTTTTAAGTTAATGAATGGTCCACGTCTTTTTGTGGACGTTTTATACCCAGACCCCGACATCAAAGAATCAATTTTTTCATCTGCTTTTCTTTTTAAGTCGGCGCTTGCTTCATTTAACCGAGATCTAATAGAACTATCCATTGGTCTTGAATTTACCATATCGGATAAAAGACCGATTCCTGCATCTAAAGTTTCTTTTCCCACTGTTTTAAGACCACTAGATAATAATGGTAGCACAGACCTAAAAAGACCACCCAAGAAACTCCCGATCCCATGTCCTCGTTGATATGGTACCCCTTTATAAACTATTCCTATACCCGTACCAGCTTGGTGTGAATAGTAATGTTCATATGGGCAAGACGTAGATGATCTTTTATAAATCATTTTACCCGTTGAAAGTGTAGCTTCACGCAAGAAGATCCAAACTGGAATGGTATTCTAGCTCCAGTAGTTGTCCTTATATCTATTTCTATAGTATCGAATTCTCTTCGTAATACGGGTACATAGTGAGCAGGTGAGAAAATATGTATTTTGTAAGCACCATAGATAAATTTAGTTGGGTCTAACGGTATTATTCTCAGTAATGATGTAATTACATCTCCCACCACTTGTGGATGAATGATATCAGTATAAACAAATATTTGTGAGGGTAAACCTAAGTATAAATTTGCAGGATGTTTTCCAATTGACATTTCTTTTAAATATGATCTTGGTCGAAATCCTAATTGTAGACTTAATATGGGTGTTGTTGTGACTGAGACTATTTCTTTATCTGTTGATATCCCCACCATTTTTGTAATTTTATCATATCTAAACTTAACTTTGCTTTTTAGCTGTGGGTTTTCATTTAATGCATCAAGAAAATGATCAAGACTATCATACGAAGTAGCTGGTATGTGAGTTTTTGAATCAACGATTTTATCCGTCTTTTCTGCAGGTCCTCGAACTTTCTTTTTAATATAAATGGTATTTTCATGTTCTTGAACATTGTACATGGAACATGGGTATTGAAATTCTACTAAACCCACGACCCATTCTCCTTCCAATTTAATGGTTTTAGGTAGTTTTGTTAAAAAGTGCGCAGTTGTATTATCATTGTAATATTCCGATGAGCTATTGCTCAACAAAGTTAAGTAAAAACTGTTTTCACTTGTATTGTTTCTAAACTTGATGACGATATCCAGGAATTAAATTTATTAGGATAACCTCGCCACTTCACAAACAATTCCTTTCTGCCACCAATACGGCGCGAGCGTATTATTTTATCAATTTTATATTTGATGGAGGGGTGGTGAGTTACTTTTTGTAATTCTTTAGAATAAAATGTACCAATTATTGGTTCACCTTCCAAATCTCTTAAAGTATAAACAACCCACGGAGACCTATTGATAACTGATTCAATCACAAATATTTCATCACTCCAATTGGTTTCATAACCCTTTTGGTATATATGTTTATATTTAGTTATCCTGACATGGTCACCTACATTTAGCCTTGCATTTTCTAAAGAAGGTTGTTTATCATTTTTTCTTTCATATAAGTTACACCAAACAGTCCTTATATTACTAGAGTTAACATCAACTGGACGCATTTTTATGCTGGAATGATAGCTATGGTTATGTGAATAAAGCAGATCTTGTAATATATTAGTGTAATTGTAAGTATTCTTATGAGTGAAATAACGCCACATTTTAGTTTTGAGAGTTCTTTGAAACCTTTCAACTATGCTAGCTTTAATGTCTGGGTTGTTAGTTGTATAATAATTTATGTTCTTACTTTAAAAAAAATCTCTCACCATCTTTGAAACAAATTCTGTACCCTTATCAGATTGAATATGTCTAGGGGTTGCATTTGCTTCCGTGAATATGCTTTCAAAACACGTTTTAACCGTTTCAGCATCCTTCTTTTTCATAAGTGTCGCAAATGCATATTTGTGCTAGTTGTGCTCGCTAATAGAAGCCTGTGAAGTGTTAGCTTCAGGTTTAGATTGAATTTTATTAATAAAATCTAAAGTCTCGGGGTTACCAATACATGACGATGGAACTTTTATATCATTTAAAAGACGAGCGAAATCCTCCCATCCCACTGGTTTTGAGCGTTTAAGCGGTCTAAGCACATCGCCTACCAAATCGAGAATATTGCTATTTGGTATTTATTGTCTGACTGTTTATAACTACTTCACCGTTCTCCTTCCACCAAATTTTAGGTCTATTCAGAACAATGTTTTGCAGTAGCGTCTGACTTTTTGTCCTGTATGATTTAGGTATAACATCTATAATATAGGATGGAGAATATCGTTTAGGCAATTGAATCTTTGATACACCAGGAGGTGTGGCATAAACATCTTCTTCCGGCACAGGTGAATTTGCGTCTCCGCTTAAGTTCTGAGTAAATGATTCCTCCTTTTACATTTTCCTCCTTTTTGTTAACTTTCGAAGCAACGTTGTAGTTATCGTTAGTAAGGTAGTTCACTTCATCCATCACTATTGGTAAATTAAATGGTCTTCGATCTGCCTCAGCAAAATGTAAAAATCGTTGTAGTGCTTGACAATATAATGCCCACTTTTCACGATCATTTATTTTTCTTCTAAGAATTGTTTGCATTTCTCCATCCAGACGGGATGCTAAATTTTCCACCAGATTTTCACTTTTTTTAAGTCTTTCAATAAATTCAGGTTCTACTAACAACATTTTCTTTGTATTCTCCATTGTATCTAAGATAAGGAGTTTACCAATGCACTTAAAACTGCACCTAAAATTATTGGTAAAAATGCACCCCCTTTCTGAATAGTAACGGTTTTTCTAAGCTTATTTTTGCCTTTTGAAACTAGTTTTCGTAATGTTTCCTTATATTTTTTTAATTTAGATTTTTCATTGTTATCTAAAGGAATTTTACCCTTTAGAACGTTATAGATACATTCACAAATGATGTTGATCTCATCTTCATCGCACGATTTAAGCAAAGCAGTGCGATATTTTGGTTTAAATAAATGCAGGGCTTCCAGTAAATGTTTATAGGTGCTTACTCGAGAATGCATCATTTAGAACTGACTGAAACTTGATGATCCTTGTTATATTTAAATCCTTTCTTTGGGATATACACTGTGCAATGGCCATCAAATGGAAATATTTTAGTTTTAAAACGACACATGTCATCTGTGTTTTGTTTTAGATCAATCATAAGATAGCCGTGAGCGTTTTTAGTAGCATCCTTGTAAGCTTCGTCAACGAACTTTGAGTTTTCTGGGCATACTTGACGAGACAAATAACGTATTTGTGTTTTATCTCTAGGATTCTTAAAAAACACTAAATGACTTGTATTCAAAGACATATCACGTTGACCTTTACCCTGATGAAATATATTTTGAGTAATATAAAACAGGCTTAAATTTCTGTGGTGACTACCTTTTGTAAAAATATCAACCAGTCGCCCATTTGATTCCCGCATTAAATCATCTATTATAAGTAATTTGGGCTTCAGTCCATCAAACATGGACATATCAGGTATTCCTTGACTATAAATCACATTTTCTAGATTATATAGGGGTTGCATTTCATCATAACACCAAATCACTTCATCAAACTCAACATTACATAATTCTTTCGAATGTTTAAGAAAACTTGTAACAAATTTAGTTTTTCTACAATCACTCGGACCAGCTACAATAGTGGTGAAGGGGTGGTAAAAATGAATCATTTTGAATTAACGTGAGGAGTGTGTTGTTATGAAAAGGAATTGATTTCAAATGACAATTTTTTTTAAAGTTTTTCCTTTTATCAAGAACATTTATTAAAAATAACACATAAAAAAAAAATTGACACAAGATAATTTTAACTTCTAAACTAAATCATACAATTTACAAAAATTATACAAATTGCACAAAAAATAAATACATTTCATTGAATATTCTGTGTAAATTAAATAAATTTTAAAGTACACCATGAGGAATTTTATAATGACCCCACGCAAGAGTATCAATAGAATTTCCTAACAAATATCGTTTCGTGTCATTACGGGAAAGCGTTATTTTGGTAATTTTCTGTGTAACATTGTATCATATTTAATTATTTTCTTAAATAAACATTTTTTAAAACTATCAAGATCATACGTTTCCGTTACGCATTTATTGACACCTTTAGCTTTAGCTTTAATTTCTTTATTTTGTACATCTACGGCGTACATTTTTGAACGCAAACCAATAAATTCCTTAAATATTTCCCCATTGTTTTCATCTTTGGAAACACCAAGTTGCTTTTTATTTACCAGAGGGAAACCATACACGTTGTCCTCTGGGTATTCAGAAGTATCAAAATATAAATTAAGATCTGATTTTATGTCATCATAAAAGTCCTCTGTGAATATTTGATATAGTAAACTATCAGTATCTGTGTAAAGCAATTTCAAATTATTTTGATATTTGGTTTTCATATAGTCGTAATGAAATTGATACATTAAAGTTTTAGAAAGATCTAAAATGCAAAAACTTAGGTAAATTGGTTTGTTGTATAAAACTTTAGTTTTTTTCAATTGAACAGCTACTAAATCATGTGAAAAACCAGATAAACTATGAAATTCAGGTTTCGCAATTAAAGATTTTCCCAGTGATTTAATAATTTGATGTTTACTCGTTTCATTACATTCTCCATAGTTTTACCAAACACTGAATTGTTCATGAGTTTGAAAACATCTTTTTCGAATTCAGATGATGCTTGGGATCGCATGTAGGTACTTAAATCTATGTAACTTTTTAACCATGGGGATTGCTCAAATTTTAATATTCTATGGATTTTAAGCAATTTTAATCCGTTTTGTAAACTTTGTTTAAGATTTCTGTAATGAATGACATAGTTTGTTTTCTTGTTTAGATTTGGTATTAATTTTTTTGCTTTAGAATTACCTAAACATACTTTTTCGGGACAGAATGGTAGATCCGAATGATAATCATGTAATTCTTTAGGGTACTCAATGTCTACTTCTAAGATAAAGCCATGATCAGCATCATCTGCAATATCAAAATTCGTCTCTACATTCACCCATTCAAATTTACCTGTAGGAAGAGGTTGAGACAAAGCCCATCCATACAAGTTATTTGCATCTAAATATACAAGAAAAAAAGACGGTTGGTTTGATTCATAGTTTGACATATATTTATTGTTAGCTTTTGCATGTTTGTGACTGCATTGGGATATACCTCCTCGAATATTTTTTGCTATGAAAGCAATTTTATCAATATCCGTCAAAAGTTCAAGTTTTATTTTTGTAACTTTTAACATAGCATCCCAACTCAATCCTGGGGCAGTGTAATAATGAGCTGGATCCAAACAGTAGGTCTTAATACATACATTTCTAAAAATTTCAAATACATCAGTTAGTAGCAAAACATCTGTTTTCAGATATAAATCTGAATAGTCCCCCATATTTTGACAATTAAAGTGATTCCATACACCCACAGCATGTTCATAATCTTCATCTGAAATGTGGCTATTATTCAGAGACCTATAAAATAAATCCTTACGAGGAAGGGCGGTAAGGTTTAAACTATCAAATGATGTCATGTATTCATATGGGTACACACCCTTACGTATCAAACGCTTATAGTCTTCTTCACTTGGAAAATTTAATTTTAGTTCATTGAATTGGTTTGTTGTTAAGTTTTTAGCTAATTTTTCAAGACTACTAGACATGAATTTAAGGGAATCAACGAATCTTAATTTCACTGTACGGTTATTCACTTTTAACATTTTGGAAAAGGAAATATATTTTTCTTTGTTCTGTGGGATTAGTTCTATATCACCATCTTCAAAATTAAGCCCATGTACTATAAAGTGACTGTCATAGTTGCTTAAGTTATGAAAAAACACAGGTACAAAGTTTTGGGGTCTGTACTTTTCATTGCAAAGTGAATGTGCAACGCCTTCGTAAACACCGGTATGCCAGTTATAGGAAACGTAGGAATCCTCGTTTAAACATGTACTACAAATGAAACAGACTTTGCTGTTTGCAATGTGTTCTTTATTTAAAGTTGTTAAGGGTAATGGGGGCTTGGAAAATGTATTCTTTTTACAAATACTCTCCAAATCATGTTTAATACATTTCATAAACGTTTGACCACAGTTCTCCCCTTTGTATGTTCTATAAATTGATAACTTGTCATCATATGCACATTTAATATAGTATCCAAAACTATAAACTTGATGTTTCTGAATGTTAATGGTTGAGGAACGCTTGTCTATACGTCTGCGTTTACGTTTGATTTTATCATCCACATAATCATCATCATCTCCATAATCATTATCACTGTCAGGTGTTGGAGAGTGACTATTATCTTTAGTGGTTTGTTCATTAGATTGTTCTGACTGAAAAGGACTTAAAAATGCCTCAAAATCTGCATACACAACAAAAGGAACTCGTAATTTACGCTCGTAATTATTGAAATTAAGTTGACTTGAAGAAGTCATTTTGTCAAACCAATCTTTCCTTTTATCCTCTTCAGAGGGTAAATTGGTACATATATGAAAACAATCGTTCTTTTGATGCTCTACTAAATTCTGATTAGATGAAAAATTTGACAAACAACCATCACATATATTAACAGCATGTTGTGATTTATTTATTTGAGCGGATACTAATCGAGATAAATTGTTGATTAGACAATAGTGTCCTCTATTCCCCTTTGTTATATATAACAATAGTATGTTATTCAATCAAATACAAACACTGAAAACATTGAAAAAATAATCAACCCAGCCGGACTTGAACCTGGCATCGATACGCCTTACCGGGGCTCGATCGCTTTACCAATTAAGCTATGGGTTCAGTTACTGAGTTGACGAAATTCTCAATGCCTTCAATCATCTTTTTGCATTTATTTTTACATCGACTTTATAGCAGCCGTAAGCGACATCTAGGTGCTAACTACTAGAGTTAGATACCCTTCCCGCCGACCCTTTTACAAGTGTCACAACGGAAATAATAGATGGCGCTGCTATCAACTCATAATTATTTTACATGATTTTTAAAGTGGGGCATTCCACTCATACAATAGTATGTTATTCAATCAAATACAAACACTGAAAACATTGAAAAAATAATCAACCCAGCCGGACTTGAACCTGGCATCGATACGCCTTACCGGGGCTCGATCGCTTTACCAATTAAGCTATGGGTTCAGTTACTGAGTTGACGAAATTCTCAATGCCTTCAATCATCTTTTTGCATTTATTTTTACATCGACTTTATAGCAGCCGTAAGCGACATCTAGGTGCTAACTACTAGAGTTAGATACCCTTCCCGCCGACCCTTTTACAAGTGTCACAACGGAAATAATAGATGGCGCTGCTATCAACTCATAATTATTTTACATGATTTTTAAAGTGGTTTTTAAAGTGGGGTAAGGCGTATCGATGCCAGGTTCAAGTCCGGCTGGGTTGATTATTTTTTCAATGTTTTCAGTGTTTGTATTTGATTGAATAACATACTATTGTATGAGTGGAATGCCCCACTTTAAAAATCATGTAAAATAATTATGAGTTGATAGCAGCGCCATCTATTATTTCCGTTGTGACACTTGTAAAAGGGTCGGCGGGAAGGGTATCTAACTCTAGTAGTTAGCACCTAGATGTCGCTTACGGCTGCTATAAAGTCGATGTAAAAATAAATGCAAAAAGATGATTGAAGGCATTGAGAATTTCGTCAACTCAGTAACTGAACCCATAGCTTAATTGGTAAAGCGATCGAGCCCCGGTAAGGCGTATCGATGCCAGGTTCAAGTCCGGCTGGGTTGATTATTTTTTCAATGTTTTCAGTGTTTGTATTTGATTGAATAACATACTATTGTATGAGTGGAATGCCCCACTTTAAAAATCATGTAAAATAATTATGAGTTGATAGCAGCGCCATCTATTATTTCCGTTGTGACACTTGTAAAAGGGTCGGCGGGAAGGGTATCTAACTCTAGTAGTTAGCACCTAGATGTCGCTTACGGCTGCTATAAAGTCGATGTAAAAATAAATGCAAAAAGATGATTGAAGGCATTGAGAATTTCGTCAACTCAGTAACTGAACCCATAGCTTAATTGGTAAAGCGATCGAGCCCCGGTAAGGCGTATCGATGCCAGGTTCAAGTCCGGCTGGGTTGATTATTTTTTCAATGTTTTCAGTGTTTGTATTTGATTGAATAACATACTATTGTATGAGTGGAATGCCCCACTTTAAAAATCATGTAAAATAATTATATATAACAAATTAAAATGTTTTGTTTTTTTACATTTTGTAATGTGTAAAGGACCAACAATATCATGACTTTTATTTTGTGAATTACCAAACCAAACCAAACACGTTAATACTTAAATCATTTAACTTTTCAAATTTCTGAAAATCAGTAAACTTAATAGGAAAAGGAATGTCACCAAACATCAATTTCTCCTTGTATTTGACATAACAGTTCACCATATTAGCGTGATTGTTTTTCTTAGGTGGTTATAAACCCGAAAGCAATGCCCAACGGAAACATTCGTGATCATTGTTTTTGATGTTTATTACTGCTCTTTTGTTTGTTATATCACGTAATAATTCAATATATGTAGAACCACGCAATGGTTTATATTTATTAACATTAACGTCTAAGTGGTTAATGTTTACCAAACTCCATCCACTCAATCTTTATCACTGCTCATATTAAAAAGTTGATTTTTAATTGAAAATCAAATGTATTTCTTAGTTGTTTGGTATCCTGACAAAATTTTCATTTAAAATAAAATTAACTTTTAAAGCACAATGATCTGCAACTGATCGATTTAATAAAGTGAAAATTGTATCTTTATTTTTTTCTAAAAACGATTCGGGGGTTTCAAAGGGTTGGTAATTATTTTTATTACTTGATATTCTGTACGTAGCAACCCTGTTTCGGAATGCATTTTCAATTAGCTGAACGTTGATTAATTCGCTGTCTGAACTAAGAACATTGTTTTTGTGGTTATTGCTTTTCAAATGGTTTGCTAAATATCTTTTTACCACATACACATGGCACACAGAACATTCAATTTTGTCATTATTTTTTGTGCTTACGTCAATACCGCAAGCTTGTGTTGTAGAAGTTGATGCTGAATCACTGCTAGTTGAAGGTTGACTCTTCTTTGTTGATGCCTTAGACACAGGATCCGTAGTTGCCATTTCTATTCCGCCTCCAACTTGTTGGGATCTAAAGAAATAAAATAAAATATCACAAATAATATAATTACATCATTACTTATAATATGATTACCAGAAACAAAGATTAATAATAACTACAAAATACTAACTTGTATATTTCTTACAATGCAAACAATACGCTTGCATTGGTAGGACTCCGTCTACTACATCAGTAGTTGATATATGAATATCCTGTCTTTGATTCCTATGACCCTCACATGGGGTATAATATGGTTTAATATCTTGATCTTCGAAAATTGAATCAGGTAATAAGCCATCAATAAACCACAATCGGATGTGTCTATGAAATTTCTGGATTATTAACTTTTTGCTAAAACTTGCTATCTCGCTACGTTCTAATTTAGGCTCAAGATAAAATGCCATGTTTCAAAACTGAATCACACAACACCACAGGTACAAAACACTGAAACTTCAATTTGCTATAGATAATTTTAAAACTGGGGACCCACTTTTATACCACTATCCCCTCCGTATCCATAAGTCAGGTAAGGAAACATGTAACAAAAGGTTTTAACTTAGATCACCCACCCCAACAAGATGCACGGTAGAAAAAAAATGTATAATGAATTAAATATTTAAACAGATTGATTAACTTACATTTCATATTTTTGTTGACTTAGAGATTCACACAAATTATATATTTCTTGGTCTTCAAAATATTCCTTCTCCGCGTCTTCACATAATTAAAGAAGTTTAACATCACAATTATCATTTCCAATCGACATGCTATACATATAGATAAAAAACAGGATAGTATAAGTTTTTTATACTTTGAAATTTAAAGAGTTCCTTCAAATTCTATCTCTGATTAGTCAAAATTAAGAAATTTATTCACTTCGTAATCGTATTTGAACACGTGATTTGCAGCTCACTTCGTTTCTAAAATTTACCCTCCAGCCTCAGCCTTTTTATATGAATTCGTGTTGAAAAAAAGATCACGGCTGGTGGGGACAGAGGACCACCTAGGTAGGTAGCGACGAATTTAAACAGGATTTCGGGGACAGGTAAATTTTTGTTTGCAGCGGAATGTTTTCTAACAAAAGATTAAATTATCAAAAGAATTCTAAAGAATTTAAACGACAGATCTTTTGTGTATTTACTTTCTATTAAAATCGCGTGTGACTTCAAACCCGATGATTGATTTATATATTTCTCAGAAACGAATAAAAAGTAAATTATTACCTTCTTCAAAGGACATCTAGTAAAAAAGGTAAAGTTCTCAAGCCGACAGCATCAAGAAAAAACTAATAATAGAAATTGCGACTTTAAATTAGAGCACCAAAGGAGTCTTTAAACATCGCACCGCCCCACCCAACTGACATAAACAAGAATGCAATAAATCACACACCGAATCCTACATTAACAAAAGATCTATCATCATCATCATCATCATCAGCCCGTTGCAGTCCACTGCTGGACATAGGCCTCTCCCAAGGTACGCCACAGAGCCCGGTCTGCTGCTTTACGCATCCAGTCGCTACCGGCCCTCTTATGTAAGTCATCCCGCCATCTGGCCAGAGGGCGTCCAACGCTACGTTTGCCTAACCGTGGTCTCCACTCCAGAACACGCTTACTCCAGCGATTATCTACTAGCGTACTAGCTACAGCGATTAGCTATTAAAAGATCTATATATTATAATAAATAATGGGAACTTCCTTTACGGAAACGTACAGCATACTTACAGGTTGAAACTTGTTCAAAACACAGTCATGTTTATTGTCCACCAATAAATAGCAGTCGGTTGTCACATATACCAAAGTTATTTACGAGTTCAAAAAAAAATAAGACAACACCAATATCTAGACTAGAAATAATCTAGAATGAATAAAATAATATTTCAAAAATTGGATTTGTATAAAATAATTTACTCAAAAAAAAAAATTAAGACAACACAAATCTAGAATCAATAAAATAATATTTCAAAAATTGGATTTGCATAAAATAATAAATTTTAGGCAAAAACTGAAAACGAATAGATACTAAATAACTAAAATTGATGGGGTTGAAACATATACCAGAAGTTTCATATTGTGCTGTAACACATATAGATACGTTGAAATTTGCATATACATTCGCGAAATGTGAATTAATTACTTTAGGTATAAATTTGATACCTACTCCAGTCCAGACTAATAAAGGGTAATGTAATTGTGTCAGCTCGCGGGGCTTGTTAGATCATTAAAAATCTCGTTAAGATATATGACCGTTTCTACCCCATTGATTTCCCACCACCAAAACTATACCTAAACTATGGAAACTTTAGGTAGTCTTTCATAAGGAGTAACCAATTAAGCAATTATAAAACCTAGTGCAAATACGTAAAGAACAAACTACAACGTAGGAGTATGCCTCTACCGAGCTCGGTAACAATGGGATGTCGCCGAGTCGACCTAACAATAGAGACAATAGAAAAAGGTGAGCAAGGGTTCTATTGTGGTGTCGAAGAGCGTGTATTGTTTAATTAGCGGAGTGCCTAAGTGCTGAAGGAGGCTCCGGGCACTGTTGAGACCTAGTGCAATAGATCTAAATGGGAGGCTAAACGTACTAAAACATACCAAACTTTTTTTTTTTTTTAGGTTTCCTAGCCCCGAAAAACCACCATAATCCCGAAAAACCATTGTTTTGGTGGTGGGAAATCCATGTGGTAGAAACGGTGAATCTATACTACTAACATGATCAGTGATAGACTTTTTTGTATAGAAAATGACAGACATGCCTACTCCATCCGGGTTGAATTCTCTAAGAGTTTACCCCATGACTATCCGGAAAGAGGAGTGTCGTAGTTTGTATGAGTTCCAGTATTAACCACTACACTTCTCTTTCCGAACAGACTTTAGTAAGACTCATTATTTCATATTTCAGTTTACACGACCACATTTAAATAATTTGATACAACCACCTAACATCTACATATCTATCTATCTATTCTATACATATAATAAAGCAAATGAGGGTAGAAAATCTGTATATTGGAAATATTAGCAAAAATATTAATAAGTAGCTCTTAAAATCGATAACAGATAAGTATTCGACAATTTTTAGAACTTTTGTCTGTTATACCAGTTGGCATAAAAACGTGCTGAACGGATTTTTATAAATAATATTGACTTTATATGGTTTTAGCGGGTAGAACATAGTATGGTATACACAAATTGATATGGGTTTATTTGGAGACATTATACATAAATAATGTAGTAAGTTTTTTCATATTCTTAATAAAAAGTATTTAAACATGATAAATACGGAACCCTACAAACGGAAATCGATAAAATGAACCACAACGTTATCTCTCGCAGGATTGCCTTACTAACTAAGACGTCACTGAGTAGCAGTTATCTGACAACGAAGTTCGTAGTTTAGTTTAGGCACAAAAAAACCACGTGATAGGTGGCAAAAAATGGGCTAAGGCAAAGAAAAGACTCACTAAACGAATTCTATTCATACCATGAGGAGCAACACGAGTATTGATAAAGTTAAGGGTCGGGTATATGTGGGAGAATTTTCAGATTCTGTCAAAATACCCTGATTCACACACAACCAGACTTCACGCACACTACCACACTTTCGGAGGACAGGTCTTTGACCGCTTATACTTTTTTAAAGGTTGCCATCAATGATATTAACTATGGATAGGTTATACTCTAACAAAATGAGGACAAAAAATATTTCCAGGGTTATTTCATAACCTTGCAACGATCCTGCTTTGTTTATCTATTTTGACAATCATTCATTACATCTTTGTCACTCTCATTGTTAGAAAATTACAGTTTGTCTCTTTTTCACGCGGGTGACGGGAGCTCATTAGCACGTCCGCATCCGTCGCTTGCCGGAATATGACTAGCGACAGTTGTTTGAATTCACTCATTTTAAGTGCTTGAGGAGCGTGCATAACCCATCTGTCATTATTATATATCATAGGTTGCCATTATTAATTTCATACTAATCACACCTCCTTTGAGAAATTTAAACTGTAATGTTTTCAGAGAAATAACATATTTTATCTTGCTTTCCTTGTCTATCCTGTTTATGTCACATATGACGTATTATGGTTGATTTTAAATGATTAAATTACTTTGGTAATACGTTATCGAGATACACGTTTTGGAAAGTTAGCTAGCCGAACAAATACTATAGACTTGGCATATAACCGCGAACCACTTCGGTCGTCAATTATCACTTTCAAATTTTCAAGGACAGTTTTTCATATTTTACCTTTTTCATCCATTAACTTAAGTCAGTTCTTTTCTAAATAATGTGTACAAATATTATAAAGAAAAATCACCTTACTATCCACACAATGGCACATCTCTTAATTTTTAGTCTATGACAAATGACGCAACATGGCGTTCACTAACAATTTTGCTCAAATTAAGATTTAAAATGATTATATAGTTCCTTACCGATGGCAAGTTACTCCTTTGCACTTCGACGTATTGCTTGAATTATTAGTGCAATATCGCAGCACACACGAGGGCATATTTAACGAGTTTTTACACTGTTTCGTTTTAAAACAAATACGACTGCGGCGCTTTAGAACTCACAAGCGACTGAGTGACGTGCGGCCGGCCGACCGCAGTTGAACGGAACAAAGTAGTGATGGGCGATGTCTTCTCTATACGTTAGTAATAATAGTTAGTAATAATAACTCAATGGGTAGAAGTGACCGGAAATATGTCTGAATAACTTCTTAAGAGTTTCGATGAATTGTAAATTAGGTAGTTATATCTATACCTAGCTTAGTCAATTTTCCATGCAAATAAATCTAAATGTTATTCTACGATTGAATTTATTGGTTTTATTTACTAACTAATGTTCTGCATACCTTCGTGTGAATTTAGTTTTAGTACTGTACCTCTACCACGAGTCATGCAAATAAGCCCAATTCGAGATTCGTTCACGAATTCGTAAATTATTTGTATGGAGAATTTGTGCAGAGCCTCTAGCGGTCACTTATAGAACTAAAAATTACTGCCATACCATAAGTTAAATTATCGTTTATGCAATTCGCTCACGAAAGTTCGATTGCTTGTTTCGTTTGTGTAGATTTCAATACTTTACAAAGTGACGTGACGTGACAAACGTCACATCCTTCACACCAACCGAAACAGATTATAGGTATGCCAAAAAGGTTTTACTTCCTAAGTACATTTTATCTGAAGGTTTAGAAATAGTTTAGAACTGTAGACAATTATATGAGCAGTGAACAATAATAAACATAGACACCGTACTAGCTCTGAAAAATTACCATACTTTTTGTGGGTGTTTAATATGCTTGCTAGGCCGTAAACCAGGAATAATTTCCGTTGGTCATCGTGTCCCAAACGGTAAATTTTAAGTGGTTAAGGGCGGTAAATAATCAAGCTTCGTGATGGTCAGCTGCCGTTCCTTGAGTGGGTTGAGGAACAGCAGCCATTTTCTCATATAAAATATATATAAAATAAAATGACCATCGCGTTCCAGTTGAAACAGGTGATAATTTACTCGTATATGCTATTACAAATAAAAAAACCGGCCAAGAGCGTGTCGGGCCACGCTCACTGTAGGGTTCCGTAGTTTTCCGTCCGTCACAGTAAGTGTCCCCACTTAAGAGTTAATAACACCGCCATGTAGGATATGATATGAGAGTTCCACGTACAGCGACATCTATCGGCAAATTAAGTAAACTATTGCGCGCGAGCATAAAGTATGGAAGATGATTTTTATGGGATAATTCTTTATTGCGTGAACCGATTTTCACCGTTTTTACTTTATTTGAAAGCACGTCATTTCATTGTAATTTTGTAGAAATTACAGGTACAATAAACACCTGCTTATACGGTTAAATTACAAACTTAGTTCAGAAATTATTTTGTATTTTTTTTTTCAAAAACTATTCATCCTATCAAGTTCAAAATAATTTTCCTAGAAAGTTTTTATAAAGTTCTACTTTTCAGATTTTTTTCATATTTTTAAAACTTATGGTTTAAAAGTTAGAGGGGGCGGGACGCATATTTTTTTACTTCTGGAGCGATTATTTCCGAAAATATTTACATTATGGAAAAATGATTTTAGGAAACCCCTAATAATTTTTGAATACCTATCCAATAATATATCACACGTTAGGGTTGAAATGAAAAAAAAAATCACTCCCCACTTTACGTATAGGGGAGGTACCCTAATAAAAAATTTTTTTACACTTTTTATTTTACCACTTTGTCGGCGTGATTGATATACATATTAGTACCAAATTTCAGCTTTCTAGTGCTAACGGTCACTGAGATTATCCGCGGACGGACGGACGGACGGACGGGCAGACATGGCGAAACTATAAGGGTTCCTAGTTGACTACGGAACCCTAATAAAAATCATCAGCCGGCTGTATAGCACTGAAAAAACCGTAAACTAGTCACATGAATATATGGTATTTAGGGTATCAGCAGACGGTTTTTCTACCTCAAATCAGCCGGCTGACGATTTTCCTGATAATAAGAGCATCAAAACAGCTGACCTACGGGGCATTTCACGTCAAGCGGGCAGCGAAAAAAGGGTAAGGATCCGGATTTTGTTTATAACTGGGTTAATTGAACATGTATGTGATCTAAAAAAAATGGCATCTTTACTTTTTTTATTTATTGCTTGGTTACGATTATATACGACTTAAAAAAAATACAAAATCTGAGTAATGGATTTTTCAAATGTCGTGGATGCAAATCATCAAATGCATTTTAAAATAGCTTAATGGTGTTTTATATAGAATAATAATGGTATTTCTTGAAAATGAAAAAAAAAGTTAAATTTAATTTTTTTTTCATATAGTAAACTGGAAGTATATATTAAAAAAATATTTTTTTCTAACTTCGCATTTTTTCATTTTTTTTATTTTAGTATAAAAATGTAGTTTATAACCTGGAAATGTTATGTAAAAAAAATTATAGTTGTATCTTGAAATTCGTAGAAGACATGTGATCAAAGTATGAAGGTACTGCGCTAGGTTACGCGTCTCTCCGTACGGAAATGTTGCTTAATATGGCAGTCTAAATCGCAAACATAGGCAAACACTGCAATATGTTATAAGTATTTTAATGAAAAACACTTCTTGTTTACTTTTGTGATACGAAAATAAAATGAGAAGCAATATTTTATCTCCATGTACATGCTGACTGTACATAATTAAATAAACAAATCAGTACTCAGTAGAGACTTGTGGTACCATCTCTTATTAAATAATTGGTACCAGTAAGTTATCACCTCATATCGACGTTATATGCTAGAAAGAGATAGATAGTGACGCTATGCAAGCGTCATTCGATATTTGAATTTCCGTTACCTCTTAGTGTCACTTAGGCCGCTACCGCGTTGTGTTCTGTTTTCTGCAATCAGTCGTATTATTAGTCGCAATAATATTCAATATTTGAATACTATGAATTATTACGGTGATCGATGTTATAATCCTTTTAAATTAACATCTCACCCGAGAACTAAAAATGTGAGAAAAATTTCTACAAGTTTAGCTGAGAAGTGGGGATTGTCAGCATTTGTTTACGTGTGCACGTCCTGCAGAATACGACTTTCTAAGGAAATACCGCCGGAAAACAATCTCGATATTGTGCAGTCGCAGTCGTCTCAAGGTAGCCAGATATCAACTGATTGTTCACAGCACCAAGAAAGTGATTCATTTGTTCCGGAAGACGAATGTCGTAAAACTGTTTCTACTCAAACAGACATAGCTATAGCAGATGAGGAAATTCTGTGTCAGCTGAAACAGAAATACAATGAGCCGTCTACATCTGCGTCTAAGAAAATGCTAATACTTACTATTGCTCCAAAGTCTTGGAGTGAAAGCAAACTCGCAGAAGAATTTGGGACATCGCGACGACAAGCTAAAAAGGCTAAGGAACTTGTGGATCAATTTGGCGTTTTGGCATCACCCAATTCCCGTAGTGGCCGTAAGCTACCGGTCGAAACAGAAGAGTTAGTCAGATCATTTTATCTTCGTGAAGATATTAGCAGAGTTATGCCTGGAAAAAAAGATTTTGTATCTGTCAAAACGCACGACGGCAGAACACACTTGCAGAAACAACTTTTGATGTGCAACATTAATGAGTTGTATCAACAGTTTAAAAATGAGTATCCTGACATTAAGGTAGGCTTAACTAAGTTTTACACACTCAGGCCGAAACAGTGTGTCCTTGCTGGCGATTCCGGAACTCACGTTGTGTGTGTGTGTACATATCACCAGAATGTTAAACTTATGCTCAATGGAGGAAATATAGATTCACTTACTGCAGAAACCAACATCCACCTTGCTTGTTATAAAGAGTGCCTGCGAAGAATGATGTGCCCTAACCCTACGTCTAAATGTCACTTGATGACATCTAAATCATCCCCAACTGAACGTTGTAACGATTGTCCTGGATTGGATGCGATTCGGGATCACTTAAAAAATGTTTTTGATGACAATAACATCACAAACGTTCAGTATGAACAATGGATGGGAACGGACCGCTTTTCGATAGTCACCCAAGTGCTTCCCGCAGATGACTTTGTGGATAGCTTTTGTAATGCTTTAGATATCCTAAAACCACATGCATATATCGCTGAACAACAAGCACTCTTTTTTAAACAGCTAAAAGAGACAATATCTGAAGGTGAAATCTTGGTCCAATGCGATTTTGCCGAAAATTACAGTTTCGTTATACAAGATTCCGCACAGTCCTTTCATTGGAATAATGATCAGTCAACGCTGCTAACATCGGTATTTTACTACAAAGACCAGAATAAATTACAACACGGAAGCATTGTAATGATATCCGATGATCTAAAGCACGATACAGCTTCATTTTACGCATTTCAGAAAATATTTCACACACATCTCTCAGAAAAAAATATTGCAGTGACAATAATTATGTATAGCACCGATGGAGCCTCACAACATTTTAAAAACAGATTTAACTTTGTTAATATACATTGTTATAAAGATGACTTTGGCATTGAAGCAGAGATTCATTTTCATGCAACTTCACATGGAAAGGGGCCTTGCGATGGTCTTGGCGGGAACCTGAAAAGACTAGCAACGCGTGCAAGCCTTCAAATGCCAACAAACAGAGCAATAACCACACCTTTGCGTTTATATGAATGGGCGAGAACATCGTTAAAGGAAACAGCAGTATATTATTGTGCCAAGGAAGATATACAGCAACACAGACTGTTCTTGCAACCACGATTTGACAGTGCTATCACCATTCCTGGAACGAAAAAATACCACGCTTTTCTACCGACACCTGAGGGTATAACTATAAAACGGACCAGTTTTACCACAGACTCTAAAGTAGTTAAAATAGCCAAATAAATAAAAGATTTTATTACATGTTACTCTCTTGTTTTACTTATTCCAAGTGCCCAATAAAAAACATAAAAAATATAGAAGTTTTATACTTAATTTTAATAATATCGTAATAGTAATAGCCGTTTTGCATACTTATAAACCATATGTTACACTTGATATCACCGCACTACGAAACAACTCAGGAAAACGTGCCGTGACTACCGTGCAGCACCATAGTTTTTTGATCAGTTTCTTTTACGAATTTCAAGATACAACTATAATTTTTTTTACATAACATTTCCAGGTTATAAACTACATTTTTATGCTAAAATAAAAAAAATAAAAAACTGCGAAGTTAGAAAAAAAAATTTTTTTAATATATACTTCCAGTTTACTATATGAAAAAAAAATTAAATTTAACTTTTTTTTTCATTTTCAAGAAATACCATTATTATTCTATATAAAACACCATTAAGTTATTTTAAAATGCATTTGATGATTTGCATCCACGACAATTTGAAAAATCCATTACTCAGATTTTGTATTTTTTTTAAAGTCGTATATAATCGTAACCAAGCAATAAATAAAAAAAGTAAAGATGCCAATGTTTTTAGATCACATACATGTTCAATTAACCCAGTTATAAACAAAATCCGGATCCTTACCCTTTTTTCGCTGCCCGCTTGACGTGAAATGCCCCCTACGCGAGTCATCATTATACTTCGTCCTTAACCACTTTGTTTCTGGCTTACGGTTCATGCCAGCGAAGCCGGGAAATACAAGCTATGACAGTAAGCGTTTTTTTTACCTGATTTAAGAGGCCTTATTCCCAAAACGCGCAAATTTCTTAAAATGCTTCATTTTCTTCGAAGGCTATGGCTAAAGTACTTAGTTTTTTTAATCAACTATTAATGCATATAATAGTTCATTTCTTTATCTAGACGGCCATCGGAGCAAATATTACATTTTAACGAGTAAAACATGAAAAAAATTGGTCGTCTTGGAAAGCCTTTCCGGATTTTCCAGTTAGATGTATCGTTCATTTCCAAATTACACAAGAAAGGGTAACAATTCTTATTCAACTTGAATAAAATTCAATTGAGTATATCATGTCTGAGACGGCCATGGAAATAAATATCGAAGATTCATCTTGGATAATAGAAAAAATACCTCCTGATTATATGCCAGTTTTTTGTGGAAACACGTTTACATTCAATTTTTTCCACGAAAAGGCTATAAATAGTTTGCCCTAAAAAGATTACCATAGGAAATCTTGAAGCAAATCAAATTATTTTGTTCAATATTTTTTGATTTGCAATTTTTAAGCAGTTACACTACTATATATAAACTGAAAATAGATGTCATATACTTCAGAAAAAGTGACCAAACCCTCCGGTGTCCGAGGCCAGATTTGAACTGGCGTCTTCAGCTTTCGCGGCTGAAGACGCCAGTTCAAATCTGGCCTCGGACACCGGAGGGTTTGGTCACTTTTTCTGAAGTATATGACATCTATTACCATAGGAAAGTTAAACTATATTTCTGTCACGATAAAAAATATTACTATAGTAGTACGTTTTAATTTAGTATGAATTTTTAAAAATTACCTATAAATCACACTTCACAGGACACTTTCTGTAAGAATCGTATTTTTCGGTTCTTAATAATAATAAATATGATTAAAAAGTATTTTTTTGTATTACTAATACTTCAAACTATCTTATAGATAGCATTTTATGGGGCTTTTTTAATTAATTGAGTTTTTCGACCTTTTAGGGAATAAGGAGCCTTAAACGCGCGTGACCTTTAACGCATAAAATGTTATCAACCGACTTCAAGATTTCGAAGGAGGAGGTTCTCAATTCGTCAGGATCTTTATTTTTACTATTTTTTCATAATGTTTACCGATTGCAGCTTTTTTTAAACAGGGAAATTACGTATTTCATCATACATATAACGGCCTCCTAGCCCAGTCGGTAGTGACCCTGCCTACGAAGCAGGAGGTCCCGGGTTCGAATCCTGGTCAGGTCATTTATTTGTGTGTCTATCACAGATATATGTTCCTGAGTTATGGATGTTTTCTATGTATTTCAGTATTTATCCATATTTATCTATTATATATATCGTCGTCTAGTACCCATAACACAAGCCTTATTGAGCTTACTGTGGGCCTAGGTCGATTTGTGTAAGATTGTCCTATAATATTTATTTATTTATTTATATTCAAAGCTAGGAAAAGGGATGAAAACTGTCAGTACTTCATCCATCCATCCATATACTTATTTCGTCGTAGGATATAGGATTACCTAAGAAAACCCAATTGATAAAATTTCAAATGTACAAATAACACTACTAGTTTAAAACGTCCTAGAACTACATCCATATGTAAAGTGTTAGGTGATTCTTAATTTATTTGGTTATTTTGTGAACATGACAGTTCGACTTTTTGTGATCATAGTGGATTATAGGTTTATTTCTTACTTTTTAGGTCTATCGTATAATCACAAAAGGATAAATACCCTTTGAGGATGTTGTTGATTGTCTAAAGTATAGGCAGTGCGCTACTGTTACACATCCCACCTCCGTCGACGCCGACACGTTGGCGAAGTCCTTTATTTACCAGCAAACAAGCCGGAGCGGCGCCCGACATCCGAAATCACTACAAGACTATTAAATATAGTTGTCGTTCGTCTAACTATTGTTGGTGTCGAGGCAATCGGTCCGTGTGAAGCAAGGGGCACACGGGCAGCCTCACGACCTAACAAACGCACAAGGGAAGCTAAAGATGCTCCAGCAAGCCGCCGGTTTTCATACATAACACAACGCAGGATTGCGGCTTTGCCACTTCTTGCATAATTATGGTTTTATTTATATTAATAAGTGACATGTACGAGTAATTGTTAGTAGTACTTATGAGTTTCTAGTATGTGACAATGTTACTTTAAAATGATATTTCGCAATAAATAAATCTTTAATATAATTATGTACATTATTATTTCAAAGTGCCCTGTATAAATCTGGATGTTTTTTAAGTTAGCACTATTTTATAGAACTTGGATGCAAAGATTCGTAGACTCCGGCTTGTAACGCAGTTGTTACTTCTGAATATAAAATAATACACCTTCCTGGGATAAATATTTAGCCTTGCCGGTGATAAATTATTGTCTACAGCCATGTGTAGCAAACAATCATAAATGAATGATGCACAAAAACCTGTAAAAGATGTTTCAATATTAATTGTTATTTTTCACAGTTTCATTGTAATTATTATGATTGAAAATGAAAGTGTTTATAACTATCATATCAAATTTCAACTACTTACCATTCATTTTAGGTTAGAGTTGGTATTTTTGTGTCGATTTAAAATCAGATTAATTGACAATTAATACATAAATCTCACAAATATTCAGCAGTTCTTGGGCCTAGATTTCTTTTTTAAAATTATTCTTATTGAAGTGTTGATGTGGATATTTCTATTTCTCATATCGGCTTGAAATTTACCTTTTCGTTTTCCAGTTCCAGTCATCATACTATGCAGTCTTATTAACAAATTATGCTTAATATAAGGCTTTGTCGATATGATTTCGTCAACTAATAATATAAAAATATAACACAATAAATACGAATGGTTTTCACTTTCACCATGTTTTGACATCTCACCTTATAATTTGATAGTGAAAGAGTTTTCTACAGTCGATACGGTATTTTTCGGTGACGTATGTCAAGTTAGTGTCTTATGGTAGCGTTTTAATAAAACCTATCGATAACAAACTGTACTGACTACATCCGTCTCGTTCTACCCATGAGACGGATGTATGTCAGCATAGAGATTTCGAATTTCTTGCTGTCGATACCGAAGGAAAACTATTCGAAGCTCGTTGATTCGTTAACGACTGCAGAAAGGTTTCAGAATTTTCTGCAATGACTCGTGGTAGAGGTACTGGAGCCGGCCATACTATAAATTTATTGAAGGTCCTAAATGGTCGCTAGTAGGTATGTGGGTGAAGGACACTTATTACCTTTTATGATAGAAAAGCTTAGCAGACAAGTTTAGGATGATACTAATTATGAAGCGTTATACAACGTGGGCCCATAAAACTAGACAGATTTTAACAGTGTATTCCTATAAACTTTTCTGGAATACGCCTAGTTTCAGAATACAAATAAATAAAAAATACACTTTTTATTATAACTCATCACAAAACGCCTTTCTAATGGCGTTGTTGCCACTATTGGACATAGTTTACACGTCCTTATTGACAGATATCACAGTGACAAGGAAAACTTTGCAGTAACTAAATTTTTTCAAAAAAAAATGTACCAATTTGTTTTAGGCGATAATTTTATTAATAACATTTGCTTATCATGTGCAATAAACATTCAAAAAATTAAAAAAAAAAACGAAAAAATAAAATATTTTTTGGCGAAATTGACCAAAAGTCACATAATATTGTTTCCTTCTTTTGGTCTTAGAAATTCGTGGTTAAGATCTGTCGGGTTATTTCAGCCCACGGTGTATAGGGACAAAGTGCTTTGCTACGTTACGTTACGATACGACACATAAGTAAAAATATATATTTTGTTAAACTGTTAAATACATCTTTTGTAAAGTATTGGTTTAATTGTGTGACTTAATAAACATGTATCCGAATTGTAAACAATCTATTAGTTTTGAAAAAAAAAATTTTCTAAAATTTGATTTACATATATATTGCGTCAATTTGAAAATACACTAAAACTACATTATGTAATTTATCTTCAAGTCTACCGCTCCAAATATTTGCGACACGGAGTGCACTTCAAATAAGCTACATACCAAATTTAAGACCCGGTAAGTGCTTAGGATTTTAAGACCATTTTTAAGAAATAATTGTTTTTATATGAAAAATAGCTAATGACTTTAAATCCCTTACACAAATATATTTAAATGACCCAAACACACTTGCAGACTCATACATATTTAATTACCATGACATAACGTTTGATATGCCGTAAAAGTATACTATACTAAATCGAATATAATAATATTACTGAAGTCACTGGCGGGCGTAATGCCTACAATAATTTCCTGCTTATAACTCCAAATAGATAATATCAAGACTGATGCACTCTGAGAATATGTTCAGTAACTGACTGAAAAAAAAATCGTAAATATATTTTGATCCCACCGCTCCAAACTTTCGCACATCAAAAAAAAATATTTATTTCTTTAACATGAAGTACATATATCTTATATTGACCGGCGTCTCCTTGTAAGTTATTTACAAAGTAACCTGTGCTAGGAGGCACCGCTCTTCCATATCTACAGTTTATAATAATCTAAATATATAAAAGAATAAACTGACCGACTGACTGACTGACTGACTGACTGACTGACTGACTGACTGACTGACTGACTGACTGACTGACTGACTGACTGACTGACTGACTGACTGACTGACTGACTGACTGACTGACTGACTGACTGACTGACTGACTGACTGACTGACTGACTGACTGACTGACTGACTGACTGACTGACTGACTGACTGACTGACTGACTGACTGACCGACCGACCGACCGACCGACCGACCGACCGACCGACCGACCGACCGACCGACCGACCGACCGACCGACCGACCGACCGACCGACCGACCGACCGACCGACCGACCGACCGACCGACCGACCGACCGACCGACCGACCGACCGACCGACCGACCGACCGACCGACCGACCGACCGACCGACCGACCGACCGACCGACCGACCGACCGACCGACCGACCGACCGACCGACCGACCGACCGACCGACCGACCGACCGACCGACCGACCGACCGACCGACCGACCGACCGACCGACCGACCGACCGACCGACCGACCGACCGACCGACCGACCGACCGACCGACCGACCGACCGACCGACCGACCGACCGACCGACCGACTGACTGACTGACTGACTGACTGACTGACTGACTGACTGACTGACTGACTGACTGACCTGACTGACTGACTGACTGACTGACTGACTGACTGACTGAGTGACTGACTGACTGACTGACTGACTGACTGACTGACTGACTGACTGACTGACGGACCGACCGACCGACCGACCGACCGACCGACCGACCGACCGACCGACCGACCGACCGACCGACCGACCGACCGACCGACCGACCGACCGACCGACCGACCGACCGACCGACCGACCGACCGACCGACCGACCGACCGACCGACCGACCGACCGACCGACCGACCGACTGACTGACTGACTGACTGACTGACTGACTGACTGACTGACTGACTGACTGACTGACTGACTGACTGACTGACTGACTGACTGACTGACTGACTGACTGACTGACTGACTGACTGACTGACTGACTGACTAAAACTTTAAATCATTCGACTGCCCTTTCGAATAATAAATGATTTATTCGTTATTTTATTCGAATAAATAACACGAATAATATTTTATTACACTTTTAGATTTGATTTTTTTTTTTTTCACAAAAAGAGATACATTTAATCAATTTCACCTATCTGCCAAACTGCACTGCAGTTTGTTGGCAGAAAACTTATTTTACCCTACACCATTGTACTATTAATTTAGGTACGTACTTATGTGGCTGTGGGAGTGTCTGTTTACTCCACTTGATATAACAGGTAGGTATTTGCAAATAGAGTAATCAGGCACTCGCCGTGCGGCCGCTATGTTTTTCTTATGTTAGGCATTGGTAATAATATTTTTACATTTACACACATTAGAGGTAATATACAGTTGTAGATACCTACGTAACAGACTGATGACTAATGGAGATAACAAGTTCTATTATACTTAACTATAGTAGACTATTTTATAATGAACTCTAGTTACACATATTTTACGTTGCTTGTTGGGTAACATGGAATGGATGTCGCTCGGTAGTAACAAACTGATCATAATATATGATTCTATTATACTCACGGCCTATGAAAACGGGTCACCTTGTATCGTTATTCCTATACAAGGTGACCCGTTTTCACTGCCCCCGAGTGTATGTAGGTCAACGTTATATACCTACATTCTACGGTAACATATCGTGTGCAAAAAAAAAACGACTTAAGGTTATGTATAAGGCAATCGGTTGGTGTTTTAATCAGGTGTTCTGTTCGAGTCTAAGCATGAGTGATTTTTTCAGCCTTTTTTTATACACAACCTTTGATACATCTTGGCAGGACCTCAATTGATCTGGTATATCATTTAAAATTATGGGCACTAAGTATTTTCGAGTATGTTTTCCATAGTAGTTACAGACCTTCGGTACTAACAATTTACGAAGACTAAGTTCTTTGGTAACACTTCTTGTTTGGAATTTATGATTTAACGGTTTTTTGTAATCACTACGTTGATACTGTTCTAAGGCTACGAGCAAGGATCGTTTTTCCTGCACTGGTAGTACATTGCAGATCACAAAAAGTTTATCATAGTTATTTCTACAGGAGTGCTTTGTTTTTTTATCGACTAAATATTTTAAAATTCTAATCTGAATTGCCTTTATTCTATCTAGGTATGAAGGAAAGGTGCGGCCGTAGCTACTAAGACCGTAGGATAGTATCGAGTCTACAAGTGCGTGATATAACATATATAATGTAGCCCTGTTTACCACATTTCGCAAATGATAAAATTTTCCTAGCACAGATTTAAGTTTATCACATACGTTATCAACGTGTGCCTGCATTAAACTGCAACTTACTCTAACTTATTTTTGGGTCAAGGGAATGTATCGCAGGTAGCCAGCCAGAAAGAGACGGATATATGAAAGAGCGAGTAAAACACATAACTAAACTTTCTTATCTATTTTGTACCAGTTTACTCATATTTATTTCGTAGTAATTAGTCTTTTGCATAGTTCGGTCTAAACTAGTCGCATCATAAATAATCTCTATTACTTTTATAAAAACGAATTTTGTTAATGATTATGACGATAATTTTCAGTGCAGTACGATACGATAGATACGGACTTGAGTGAAAAAAGTGATCCAGTACCAGTAAATAATATGAAATTATAACTAACTATAATTATACTATATTACAATTTCTTAAAAAATATTTCTATAAATTAAACGAAAAAAGTGTTGTTAGCGACATATGTTGTTGGGTGTTCACCTAAAACTGCCAAAATAAAAGGACTATCTCAGCGTGGCACTTGGCTCATCACAGGCGTCCACAGGCTACACTAACCGCTTACCATCGGGCGAGCTGTATGCTTGTTGGCCACCGACTTGACATTTTTTTAAATAAAATGCAACGTATTTTTAGTAGGTTTTTTATTTAAGATTCGTTTTTATTTATATTTAAGTTCACTGTTAATATACCAATTTATAATGTTTTCATAAATAAATTGATATATATTTTTTATTATATACTCAATACATAGGTAATAGTTTAGTGAAGAGCTCATGACAATTGTCAAAGAAAGCAAAATTAGGCTTGTGTTGTAGTTTCGGAACAATTGTCGTGATTTTCGAGACATATTTCAAAACCGCTTAGTACAAAAGTAGTAGTTTTAGTGATAATAAATAAAGCTATTCTTTGAATATCATGCTGGTGGCAAACAAGCATGCCACCCGCCCAATGGTAAGTGGTTTCCATAGCCTGTGGACGCCTATGAAGTCAGTAATACATGACATATATAACGTATGTCAGCGTGGTGAAATAGAGGTCAGGTCGCCTATGATTAGTAACTACTAAGATACGAATTCTCTAGTTGGAAAATAATATTTGGGATAGAAAACCGCCAAATAGTTATTTTAACTGCCCTACCATATGAATACTTTACTCGCCGATAGTTTATTTTTAATTCATTCGAATGAATTATTCGAATAAAAAAAATATTCGAATGGATTATTCGTCGAATAATTTATTCGACGAATAAATACTGTCGAATGATTATTCGAAATTTTTATTCGTCATTCGCGACTAAAGCAATTTATTCTTATTCGTTATTCGTATTCGAATAATTTTTGCCCATCTCTGCTTTGAACTATTTGCGACAAGATGTTATGCGGGCCAAAAGATAAACCATCGTGGTATTTATTTTTTGCATGTAGTATCAATAATATTTAATACTGCTGTCGAAAACAACAAGTTTATATTATAAATATTATAATAATGGTTCAGCATCTGTTTATTTTCAGTACAAGATTAGATTCTGCAAATAAATACTTGAGCATGTGGGCATAATATGTTCTGTTATTATTATTATTACAAGATTTAGTTCCAAAATAACTGAGCACAAAGTTAATCTTAATGACTACAAATTTGATGTAAACATATTAATAGTATTAACATCATTATAAGGTAGATGAGGCATATAAGGCCCAGTGTTCAAAAATTTCAATTGTAATGTTATAAGTAATAAAATAATATTAGTAGCAGTCGGATTTGGATTTTATGATTATTATTCTTTTTAATTACACCACATACGTACATTTTCTGTCTCTTAAACTGTTTTGATATATGTTCTGAAATAACTACGCATAAAATAGAAAGTCGGAAGTTATAGGCTACATTGAAAAATTATGCGTTTTTTCGTACGCTCTATTGACTAAATTGCAAAAGGGACTGAATTTATTTTCAAATATATATAATAAATGTTTTTTTAGACTATATACTATTGTGTATGGGATAAGCCGAAACACGATTGCTAAAAGTTGGCTCTGTAGAAAAAAATCCGAAGTTCCCTTTTCCCCTTATTTTCCTTATCTTACGTAAACTATAAGGTATTAAACAATGTAACTAAGTTAAAAATATTTATCTAAAAACTCACAGAGCAAAATTAACTCTCTTACGCCATATTTTTTAACAATCAATTTATAAGTGAATCAAAGCTTTTGATTGATGCCATACACTAGTATGTATAATTCAAAGTTTAGAAAAAAAATATTTCGGCGTTGTTCACCTTTGTGACACCATTATTTTAGAACTTAAGAAAAGATCTTCTGGCATTTTTAGTGTTCAGGTCATAATACTGATAATACTATTCGATACAATTCTTGAAGGGTAAATTTATAATTTTATGTCTATTTTTATTTTAAATATTCTTCTTTATTTTACAACCTGCACTTAAGTTTCCGATGGTAACAACTGTAACAAGGCCCGAGCCGGGGTCATACATTTTCGAGCTTTTATTACTAAGAGTATGAAGGCTGGTTCGATAACAAGTTGCTAATTTTAAAAATAAGAAAAAATGTATAAGTTCTTTCTCACGTCAGTACTTATAAGTGAATAATATGTATTATTAAAAGAATTTAGTCCAACCAGGTCCAACAAATTTTGGTTAAATGAAAAAGATATGTTAGGCTGGTTTAGGTTATGAAGATTTAATTATTTTTATAAGAATAAAATAGAAGATTTTTTATATCTTTAGTATTATAAGGCCCGAATCCAAATAATCCACTTATTAAGAATATCGTCCTACTGTAAATATACCAAAAAGTTTTGAAACCTATTATACAACTAAAATAGATATGTATTTTGCGGGCCTTAATACCCTGACAGTGTTTTATAAGGTCAAAAGTAATAGTTTATAAAACATGCATTTTTTGGGAGCTACTGTTTTATTATTATTTTTATATAAGCAGATTGAAAGAGTTTTACATATTGTCTTGATTATGTATGAAAATATTTTATTTAAAATAAAGGTGAGCCTTATATGCCTCACCTACCATAGAAACATATTTTTATGTCATTCATATTTATTTTAAATATTTACGAACACGGCACAAAATCTTGAGCCGGTAAAAACAAATTAGAAAAGTTTCTAAATAATTTTTGTGAAATTTCAATTTGCCGCTTTTTCAAGTTTCCTAATCCAAAACCATTAATATATTATTTCCTCGCAAAACTATGAATCTCAAAACACTGATTTAAACTTTCACGGTTTTTACACATATCTATTTGTAATAACGGGACTTAACCGCGTATATATTTCTAAAAATTACCTTCGACGTTTCGAGGACGACATTGTCCCCGTGGTCCCGAAGAAAGACTGGCTCCAGTTGACATCAACATCTTCTAGCCGCGCGAGTTTTTCGAACTACCCGCACTTGGTCTTGATTATCAACTTGAACGTTTTGCACACTAGGGATGTCACTCGGTCGACATACAACACTCACAATGTCCGGCTTTCGAACCGGCGGTATTCGTTGACGCTTACATTTACTAATGACAGGATTCCATGTAGATGAGATCCTAAAACCATCGTCCCGATTGAAATTGCAGTGTTTTTTGATTTCAATGGCTTCACGAACTTTTCTACTGTAAAACCGACGATCCGTAGAAAGGATTTTAGGATTATGAAGCTCAATCCAATGGTCCGGTCCTGACTCCAGTAAATGCTCAGCAACGGCAGACTTGTTCACCTGACGATTTTTGACAGCTGCTATATGTTCCTTGACTCTTTCCGCTATTGTTCTCTTCGTTTGTCCGATGTAGGAACTACCACAACTGCAATCGATCTTATAAACGCCAGGTGACTGAAAAGGGATAACGTCCTTCGGTGACCTTAGATTTTCCCCGATTTTCGACAACGGTGTGTACACGGTCCTTATAGAGTACTCCAATCGTGAGTCAAATCTTTTCCCCTACTTACGACCTCGCAAAGCATGTTGCGTCAGTACTGCAGCCTCTTGTGGGTAAAACGTCGTCTTATGTGAAGGACTCTCGTCACTTTAAAGACATTCTCAAGGAAGTAATTTTGGAACCGGAGGACGTAATGGTGAGCTTCGACGTGGAGTCGCTGTTTACCAATGTTCCAGTGAAAGAATGTCTTGAGGTTGTCAGAAAGAAGCTTAGCGATAGTGGCATGTCGGAGTCAATTATGGTGTTGCTAAGAAACTGCTTAGAGGGTAGTTACTTTTTATATTGTGGAAGACATTACCTCCAGATCGATGGGGTTGCCATGGGAAGCCCTGTAGCACCGGTTTTGGCAAATATCTGGATGGAACATATCGAAGCAAGTATAGACCTGCAGCAATGGGCAGTGAAGTTGTGGAAGCGGTATGTAGATGATGTCTTTTGTATTATGAAGGGTGGGAGGCAGGAAGTAGAGCAACTACTCCAACATCTAAATTCAATTCATCCTAAGATTAATTTTACGTATGAGTTGGAAGCACAGCGCAGTTTACCCTTTCTGGACGTCAAAGTGATTGGTCATACAGGTGGAACCCTAAAGCATACCATATACAGAAAGCCGACGCACACAGACAGGTATTTAAACGCTCTTTCTCACCACCATCCCCGTCATCTACAATCGGTTGTCAGCTCATTAGTGAACAGAGCACATGATCTGTGTGACCCTGAATATTTGGAGAGCGAGATGTCGCATATTCAGGAGGTACTTAGGTGGAATGGGTATAAGGTGAAAAAGTGGCAACCCAGACGAAAGGCAAGAGTGAAGCGTCCGAATGTGTCAAGACAACCAGCATTTTTGCCTTATGTAAAAGGGATAACGGATAAGATTGGAACAGTACTTGAGAAGTACTCTATAAGGACCGTGTACACACCGTTGTCGAAAATCGGGGAAAATCTAAGGTCACCGAAGGACGTTATCCCTTTTCAGTCACCTGGCGTTTATAAGATCGATTGCAGTTGTGGTAGTTCCTACATCGGACAAACGAAGAGAACAATAGCGGAAAGAGTCAAGGAACATATAGCAGCTGTCAAAAATCGTCAGGTGAACAAGTCTGCCGTTGCTGAGCATTTACTGGAGTCAGGACCGGACCATTGGATTGAGCTTCATAATCCTAAAATCCTTTCTACGGATCGTCGGTTTTACAGTAGAAAAGTTCGTGAAGCCATTGAAATCAAAAAACACTGCAATTTCAATCGGGACGATGGTTTTAGGATCTCATCTACATGGAATCCTGTCATTAGTAAATGTAAGCGTCAACGAATACCGCCGGTTCGAAAGCCGGACATTGTGAGTGTTGTATGTCGACCGAGTGACATCCCTAGTGTGCAAAACGTTCAAGTTGATAATCAAGACCAAGTGCGGGTAGTTCGAAAAACTCGCGCGGCTAGAAGATGTTGATGTCAACTGGAGCCAGTCTTTCTTCGGGACCACGGGGACAATGTCGTCCTCGAAACGTCGAAGGTAATTTTTAGAAATATATACGCGGTTAAGTCCCGTTATTACAAATAGATATATGAATCTCAAACTTTTATTTTTAAACTTCCTTGTATATCCCACTTTGTAATGGTTAAATAAAATAATAATGGTTCCAGGTTCTCGAAACCACGAAAGTATAGTTATCTCTAAAGTAAAAATACAATATCCAAACGAGTTGCGCGGCTGCTCCAATTTAAGCCTAAAACGCAAAGTACAAGGTACAATATTGTTTAAATTGACAACGAAAACAAGCGACGCTACCTGCAAAACCTGTTTGTACTGAGAGCTTAAATAGGCGAGCGGGCAAGTCTCGGTGCCCGTGACGACTGTAGTAATTTAATAATGAGCCTAATTTAAGTGTGCGTAAAGATTATATTCGTTTGAGCTGGTTCAATACCCTATAATAAGGTAACCAAATTGATAGGGTTTTTAAAGTGGTTAGTGGTAACATTAGTTAACTCGATCGATACGGTTACCCTATCAATAAGGTTACCACATCATGAGGTTACCAATATGATAGGGTTTTTAAAAGCACCTTTTAAATAACCCTATGAAAAACCCCTGTTATGGTAACCGGTTCCGGTCCCTGATTGAAATTCATGTCAAATACTCAAAGCCATAGGACCTTTCAGATAAAGCAAAATCAAACTTTTATGTCAACGCAATCAAAAGAAATGGCAATTTAAGTCGCATATTTTGAAACTGAGTACTCGCAAGAAACTCAAAACCTAAAGTGTACTTCCAGTAAACTCAGAAACTTGAAACTTGGCACGAAGAAACTTCATATATCACAGACAAAGGAAAAATTACGAAAAGTAGACATTTTTAGTAAAATCATACAAAAAATATTTTTTAAATTTTAAACTTACTACCTTTTTCCTCGTAAACGCGAAGAGGTATTAAATTGAAATTCATATCAAATACTCAGGTCTATAATACCTTTAAGCTGTAAAGTTTTGTACGGAATCCTCGTTGCGCGAGTCCGACTCGCACTTGGCCGGTTTTTTTTTATATATGCACAAAAATATATGGATTTACATACACGTATATAATTTTGTTATTTGAATGACATTTCGAAATACATTACAATTTTTTCATTGTTTTCATTTAAATCCCTGACGAAACCATTAATAGAAATCCCACCAAAAACATAAATGTAAAAAAGGAGAGCCAAGTTCAATACAAAAATTATGCTTGGCTGTGGGCTTCGCCGCAAAAAGAATGGAGATCTAAATGAGTGCCAGGTTCTATGAAAAATTCAAATATGTATTTATAGGAACAAAATAACATTATGAACAAGTATTAAACTCTATTTCTTTGCTTTATTGGATACCTATAACAATTGCTGTTATTTAAAAATGTGAGATTTTAAAGTAGGTTAGATTCGAATTTGCCAGTTTTCATTACATCAGTCATTTTATAAAGTTATTCCTCATATATATTATTATTATTAATCATTTATTTCAGATAATTACATCCATAGTTATAATACATAAAATTAAAATTACAGAATTAAAATTGAAGCTAAATTACCTACTTACAATTAAATTAAGACCTAAATACAATAAAATAAAATTAATTACATTAAATTAGTTAATTATTAATTAATTATTAAAGCTACCCAACACCGAAGGATGGAACAATCTACTCGCTCGGCTATGGCCCTCAAGATACTGTTGTGACTGCCCCGCACGCGACGCAGCAATGACGCAATCCGCTTCCGTCTGATGGCGTAGAAATCATCAGTACGTTCCTCGGCAAACATCCCTGAAGCGCCGCAGTAACGAGGCAGTCCCAACAACACCCTGAAGGCATCATTATATTGGACCCGGAAAGCATTGTATGCTTTTTGGGTGTAGTTGACCCATAGACTGCTCTTGTAAAATACTTGACAGTACGCTTTGAAAAGGGTTATTTTAACCTGTTTAGAGCAACGAGCAAACCTACGGGCCAACATATTACTCCGCACCGCCAATGCCCTCCGCTCCCGTTCAATATCAAGATCATCCTTTAGGTCATCACACAAGATGTGTCCCAGATACTTAAATTGAGTAACTCTTTTAAGTGAGTTACCATTCAGCTGTATTTTGTGGTATACACTGGGATTCATCCTGTGTGATTTAAAAATCATGTACTCACTTTTAACAGCGTTATACACAAGTCCGTGCCTTTCTGCGTATGACTCACACACTCTTAACATTTGCCTATAAGCGCAGACCGAAGGACTCAGCAGCACCATGTCGTCCGCGTAGTTAATGTTATTGACGCTTACTCCATCTATATGGCAACCCACATGCATGCTGCTGAGCTCCTCGATCAAACCGTTAACATACAGTTGAACAGCTTGGGCGAGGTCAACCCCCCCCTGCCTAACCCCACAATCCAACCTATATGCCTCCGATAGTGAGTCATTCCATTTCACGTAGTTAGACTGATTGCTGTACCCAAACTTAAAAACATTAATGATCTCACGTGGCATATTCGTGCTGGCTAGCTTGTCAAACAGGATCCCATATGACACCAGATCAAAGGCCTTGGAGAGATCCAGGAAGCACGCGTACACTGGCGTACTCCGGTCAGTATAGTACTTGACGGTATGCTTAACACTCAGGATGGCCGTCTCGGTTTACACCCCCAGCCTAAACCCAAATTGAGCATCGTGCAATATCGTGCACATATATATATATTAATTCTGATAAAAACTGGCCAAGTCAAATCTAACCTACTTTAAGATCTCACATTTTTAAATAACAGCAATTGTTATAGGTATCCAATAAATAAAGAAATAGAGTTTAATACTTGTTCATAATGTTATTTTGTTCCTATAAATACATATTTGGATTTTGCATAGAACTTGGCACTCATTTAGATCTCCATTCTTTTTGCGGCGAAGCTCACAGCCAAGCATAATTTTTGTATTGAACTTGGCTCTCCTTTTTTACATTTATGTTTTTGGTGGGATATCATTACTTTTTGTAAAGAAAACTAGGCAGGTATTGAGATTTAATGTTTTTTCTTGCGTTTCCGCTGCATGGTTTTCTTTTTTATACTATTGTCTACATTCTACCGCGCGCCGTCGACGACACACCGTTGGCCGGTTGTTTAGCGCGTATTACAAGTTTTTTTGTATGGGGACACCACTTATTATTTGACTTAACTTTATTTTTATATTTATAAATTAATACAAATATAATAATACATATATTGCGATAGTTTCAAATATCTGCTTGTAACGGTTCCAACGATACAATAAAAAAAAATATTGTATGGGGACCCCCTATTTTTTAACTTTTTTTTTATTTTTAGGTTTTTTCCTACGCTTACACATACACCCTAGGCCAATAGTATGGAAACAAAGATATTTTTCTTCATTTTTGTTATTTCCATTGTTATTATTGTGTATTGGTAACGCAAAAACTACTTTAGGAAATTTTTAACATTAAAACAGCACTCAAAGTATTAAAACATCCTAATATATGGCAATAAAATATAAATTTGAGAGAACATACAAATCAACCTTCTTAAGGCGACGATATATGCAAACACGTCAAATCGAGGTGTTTTTGTGTAAGGTTTTTGAAGAAAACAAACCACGTTGGAGCATTAATGTTACATTTTCTGTAGGGGCATATAGTTGGGTTCGCTGTACCAATACGTGCTTGGTCTTTACAATTAAACATAATTAGGTATATATATCATATATCAGTTCAGTCTCAGGCAACGCCGCTTTGCATGATTGTCAGTCGTGTCAAATTAAGCTGATCAAGCTCCCGTGTAAATAGATCAATCAGTGGCTACCAAAAAAGGTGGCGGGGAATGGTCGGCTTCCGAGGTCCAGTCTGCTCTATACATATTTTTGCCTACAATTAGTTACTAGGTCCAGCTTGACATCATTTTCTTATAAGTGCGAACAATTCATTTAAGATTTTTTAGGGTTCCGTACCTCTAAAGGAAAAAACGGAACCCTTATAGGATCACTTTGTTGTCCGTCTGTCTGTCTGTTTGTCTGTCTGTCTGTGTGTCAAGACCATTTTTCTCAGGAATGCGTGGAGGTATCAAGCTGAAATTTATATCAAATACTCAGGTCTATTGTCCCTTGGAGCTGTGAAAAATCAAACTTAAAAGCCAACGCAATCAAAAGATACAGTCGTTTATGCTGCAAATTTTTGAGTTTTTCGGCACTCGCAAAACCTACGGGGTACTTCCCGTGAACTCATAAACTTGAAATTTGGCACGAAGCAACGTCATATAGCATAGACAATGAAAAAATTACAAAAAGTAGACATTTTTAGTAAAATCATACAATTTTTTTTTTTTTAATTTTAAACTTATTACCTTTTTTCTCGTAAACGCGTTGAGGTATTAAATTGAAATTCATGTCAAATACTCAAAGCCATAGGTCCTTTCAGATAAAGCAAAATCAAACTTTTATGTCAACGCAATCAAAAGAAATGGCAATTTAAGTCGCATATTTTTAAACTCGCAAGAAACTCAAAACCTAAAGTGTACTTCCAGTAAACTCAGAAACTTGAAACTTGGCACGAAGAAACTTCATATAGCACAGACAAAGGAAAAATTACGAAAAGTAGACATTTTTAGTAAAATCATACAAAAAATATTTTTTAAATTTTAAACTTACTACCTTTTTCCTCGTAAACGCGAAGAGGTATTAAATTGAAATTCATATCAAATACTCAGGTCTATAATACCTTTAAGCTGTAAAGGTTTGTACGGAATCCTCGGTGCGCGAGTCCGACTCGCACTTGGCCGGTTTTTTTTTATATATGCACAAAAATATATGGATTTATATACACGTTGTAGCATGACGCTACGTATCGTACGACATCTGTCGACTTTCTTTAGAACTTCTGAACTTCTGTGTCTAAGGGAGGTCTAAGGCTAGGTCACGGTTGATATATAAAAAAGCGTACATTGTGATTCACGGCATTACAGGTAGATGGCGCTTATATCAGTCCGCATTTTGTAATACGTCTGGCAGTTATAAAATTGAGATAATACTCGCGCTAATTTTGAATGTGAATTTTTGAGGTATTCCAGATTGTCAAAAAGAAAAAAGTTGATTTTTGATTGAGTGTGTGAGAGGACGTGAAATTTTTAAAGAAAAACAGATGTTCTGGTTTTTTGTCTGAGAATTTTGCTGTAATTTGCTTGGTTGCATCGAGTTGAAGTGCGATCTATTTCTGTGGATCTTTGCGCTCAAACATTGTATAGCAAGTGCTAATACATTATTAAATACAAATTTTGGAAAGCCAAACACGCCTCCGGACAGAAGGGCAACCAGAGGGACCGCCTGAGCCGGAGGGATTCCGGAGGGCACTTGTGGGTGCCGGACCGGCGAGACGGTCTGCAACTGCCGCGTTTTCCGCGGGTTTCTTCACCATTCATCGGAGAATTAGAGTCCGCATCCAGCGGGCTCTCCAAGTGAGAAAAGGAGTTCAGCGAGCTGTTGGGTCCGCCTAGGTCAGGGCGGCCACTTGCCCACGAACTCTTTTTAGTTTAAAACAGCGGCTTTAGCCATCCTGCTTTCGAGAATATCAAATTATTTACAATTTTTAAAAAACGTTATAAATCCGATTCCTTTTCTTTGTATCCAGTATTTTTGTGCCATAATAGTTTTTTTTTGTTGTTTTGCTAAATTTCCCCAAATTCCAATTGCCTCGATTGACGGGCGTATAAGGACCTGGCTCTTTAATTTAGGCTACGTTCAGCCAGCGAATCATCTGTCACCATCCATATCACCCGCCTCATTAACCCATTATTTTCCTGCAGCCAAATTATTACCAGCCGAGTCTTTATTTTTACTTACCAGTTTTGCTAAGTATTGAATGTGAAATACCCTTATTTAGGTACAGTTGTCTTCATTTTTAAGTGAAGTGCTAATATTAAATATTTTTATTATTGTAATTTAATTACATTCTGGCCACTAGGGAGGTTGTTGAATGTGAATGTGAAATAGGTACAGTTGTCTTCATTTTTAAGTAAAATGCTAATTTTAAATATTTTTATTATTGTAATTTAATTGCATTCTGACCACTAGGGAAGTTATTGAATGTGAAAGATGCCGTTATTGTGATTTTTACGTGAAATGCTAAATTTTAAATAATCTGACTACTTTTGCTAATCTTAAATAATGTACTTTGTCTTCGAAATTAAATGTGTTAATGCAATTATAGAAGTGTTTTACTGCAAAATGGCGCCCGATAAGGTAAAGAACTCTGGATTTACTTTTAATAATTGTAATTAAATATTTTTTTTTGGATTTGTGAGCCGGTGACCGTAGACCGGTCGCGGTTCTATTAACCTTGATTTTGGTTTGTTTCAGCCTGCTGCCTCCTTACGTCCCATCATTAACCCGAATTCCGTCATATTGAAATATTGCTTTTATTTATGTTTAAAAAAAAACGAATTTATCTGTTGACCTTTACTTATGCCTTTTTTCTCAATTACCCGTAACATATCCCGAATACCATAGTTTGAGTCCTGTAGTTAGAGCCCGTAGACGTTAGGGAATTCGCAGGTAAGTTAGACATAGAATGTATGATTTGCGTTTTTTTTTTTTTTTCAGAAACTGAACTTGTTTTTTTTTTAATTCGAACTCTAACTTAGCATCTAGACTTCGAGTGCTATTTTCTTTCTTTGTCTTAAGCGCTTGGTTTAGACCACTGATATACTCGAACTTCAGATTTTAATTTTGAGTCCGATTAACTTTATTTTTGTTTGAACTTGCAACGCAAGACAACTTTCGACTTTTCGCCATGTCGCACTTAAGTAATGAAGGATCAATTGCTGAGACACCTCATGCGCACTCATCTTTAAACTCGTACGATCCGAGGATTTTAGATCCAATGGCAGACGATGAAGAACAGTTTTTTGATTCTGAACCACGACCCCAGGTGATGCATATGTCCGGACTTCCCCCGCCTTTTCCTTTCAAAGATTATTCACTTACGAAATGGAACTTGAACTTTTCCGGGGACACTTGTGTTCGCGAATTTTTCTTTCGAATCGAGGAAGAAGGTATGGCGCGTAACGTCAATCCTTCATATGTTGTCAGACGTTTCCATGAATTGTTGTCAGATAGTGCCTTGAAACATTTTAGGGCAATCAGATATCCGGGTCTTACTTACGCGGTATTAAAGTCTGAATTCGTTAAAACCTTCGACGTAGCCGATTTCGATTTCAAGCTTGAGAGCCAACTTCGCGCTTTATCACAGAAGGACAACCAGTCAGTGGTTGATTTTGTTATTCAGGCGCGCGATCTAAACGCAAAGCTTCGTACACCGGTTTCCGAAGACAACCTGTTTAACATTATTAAATATGGAATGAATCCTAGATATCATCCTTGTCTTGCAACTAACGTGGTTAGGGATATTGATGGTTTGTTAGAAGTCGCGAAAAATTTTGAAGCCTTTCAAGGTTCACGACCAGCACGTTTGGCTATTGCACCGATTAGTGCTCAAGTTGTAGGTCAACCCAGTTCTATAGTGTGTATGAAGTGTGATGCAACTGGTCATAACTATCGTAATTGTCCTAACGTTTCAGGGGCAGTGTGCTTTAAGTGTAAGCGTGTTGGTGCAATCACAAGCGATTGTCCTAGTTGTAATTCTGGTCCGTCAAAAAACGAATAAGTGGCGCACTGAGAGGTCCATGGGTGTCGCCCGTTTATATGAATAATTCCCCGGATAATAGACTTTTTATTGATGTTTTAGTTGCTGGCTCTTCGGTAAGAGCTCTTTTGGACTCTGGTGTTCAGGTTTCACTAATTGATATATCCCTCTTATCGGAGCTCGGTATAACATATCACGAGGATATCCGGCCTTATGTTGTCTCCGCCGACAATTCTCCTATTGAAATTCTAGGCGGTTTGGACATCCCCATCCTTTTTAGTGGCATTCGCGTTCTGCACCCCTGTCTAGTGAGCAGTAATCTTCCTACTGCATTTATTTTAGGAATTGAGTTTTGGAATGCTGTTGGTCTCATTGACATTTTAAAGAAGGCATTCCGTGATGGTTTATCAGGTAAGCTTTACGTGGCTTCACAACATGTTCCTGTCGCAGTCCCACGAGTAGGTGAGGTTTGCTATGTCCACCCTCGTACGATGCTTGCACCACTGCAGGAATCAAAACTCCAATCTGTTATTGACGAGTTTGAGGAGATTTCTTCTGATAAAGCTGGATTAGGTTGTACTTCGTGGCTTTCGCATAAGATTGAGACTGTTGGTTCGCCCATCCGCCAAGGTTACTATCCCTTATCTCCAGTCAAACTCAAGATTCTCAACGAAGAGATCGACAAGATGTTAGAGTCAAGCGTTATTCGTCCCTTACGATCACCCTGGGCTTCCCCAGTTGTGATGGTTACCAAGAAAGATGGTAGTGTCAGGTTTTGCGTGGACAGTAGGAAGTTGAACAGCGTTACCATCAGGGATTCATACCCTCTCCCGCGCGTCCAGGACATCCTTGATAACCTACGAGGTGCCAAATATCTAACTTCGTTGGATTTTAGGAGCGCCTTTTGGCAAATCCCCTTAGCTGATAAGGCCAGTTGTGAGAAGACGGCCTTTATTGTACCCCAAAGGGGCCTCTTTGAGTTCGTTCGTCTCCCTTTTGGTTTGACCAACGCTGCGTCCGAGATGCAGAGGCTTACTGACATGATTGTCAATTTTGAATATACCCTTGAGTCTGAGGATTTTATCTTCGGCTATGTTGATGATTTGATTTTGGTGTCTCGTGATTTTGACAGTCATATGCGGCTTATTCGTAAGGTTCGTGATAGGTTGAAAGAAGCTGGTCTTACGGTTAATTTAGATAAGTGCGAGTTTTGTAAGTCTGAATTGAAGTATCTCGGCTACATCGTCAATGAGCGTGGTCTTCAAACTGATCCGAAGAAATTAGAAGCTATTAGGGATTACCCTACCCCTTCTTCTGCCAAGACTCTACGTGCTTTCATTGTTATGTGTTCGTATTATCGCCGTTTCGTGGATGGTTTTTCTTCGATTATTGCTCCTCTGACGGCACTTATTAGTAAGAGAAAGGGACGTGATCCCATCGATTGGAACGGTAGTGCTAGTGAAGCTTTTTCTAAATTGAAGGATGCCTTGATGAGCGCTCCGTTGATGGCTTGCCCGGATTTTTCGAAACCTTTTATCCTTCAATGTGACGCTAGCCAGGTTGGCTTAGGCTCAGTCTTGGCTCAAGAGTTTGACGGCGTTGAACATCCAATTGCTTATTATTCTCGTTTATTCACTAAAGCTGAACGTGGATACGGGACAACCGAACATGAGCTTCTCGCCGTTGTTGATTCCATAAAGCATTTCCGCGGATATCTCGATGGAATGAGGTTTAAGATCATTACTGACCATATTGCTCTTAAATGGTTGATCACCCTTGATAATCCTACCGGGCGCTTGGCTCGTTGGGCAACTTTGATTTCCCAATATAACTTTGAGATTGAACATAAAAAAGGTGTCCTTAATGTTGTTCCTGACGCCTTGTCCCGCGCTCAAGTTGGGCTTATCTCATTCGCGCGTGGCATGGATCCTTCTGGAGATCCTTGGTATTAACGAATTTACCAGGGAGTTTTGGACAATCCTCAAATGTTTACTGCATTTGCTCTTCGGGATGGTGTCTTAATGCGCAGGGTATCTATCGAAAACCCTTTAGCACCTAATCCGTGGCGTATAGTTCTTCCTGCTTCAAGGACTAGAGAGGCGGTTGCTGAAATTCATAATGGATTTCCCAACGTTCATCCTGGTGTTATGAAAACGTATTTAAAATCTCGTGACTTATACTATTGGCCGAATATGTACCGTGATGTTACAAGGTTCCTTTCCGAATGTCAGATTTGCAAGTCTTATAAAATTGCAAATTCACAACCTCGTGGACTTCGCTTATTTCCTCGTCGTGTTGCGGCTCCAATGGATCTTCTTTCCATTGACTTAATTGGTCCTTTACCGGTTAGCCGTAATGGTTGTCGTTATATTTTGACTTTGGTTGACGTTTTTACCAAGTTTGTTTGGTTGGTCCCTTTGAAGTTGGTAAACGCGAGGTCAATATCGATGGCATTAGAGTCGGAGGTTATTTTGCGGTACGGTGTTCCTACTAACATTCTCTGTGACAACGCTACAGTTTTTCATAGTCGTCAATTTCTGGATTTCCTGGCGAGCTATAATATTCCAGATCCGTGTTATACACCATATTATTCGCCACAAGCGAATGTTGTGGAGAGATATAACCAGGTCATGATTACTACTTTGAGCATTTTAGTTGAAAATGACCAACGCAGTTGGTCGGATCATTTACATCGGGTCGCTCTTTATTTAAACTCTTGTATAAATTTGGCTACTGCTTATACACCGAATTTTTTGATGTACGGCCGCGAGTTGTCAATGATTCGTGAACGTGTTGAGAATCAGGTTGTGGACCAAGATGTGGAACTCAGCCGGATGGAACGCGCTTCGAATCTTCAGACGCTTCGTGAGGTGTACGATAAAGTTTCTGATTTGATGGCTTTAGCCTTTCATCGTAACGCCGCCAAGTTCAACACGAACCAATCTTCGCCAAGAATCGTTGGTGACCAAATCGTTTGGCGCCGGAATTTCCAGCGTGGATCCGCTGATCCTTTTCGAGGCGGTAAATTCGCTCCACGTTTCGTTCGGTGCCGTGTGGTTAGACGGGTGTCTCCACAGGTATATGTACTGGCTGATACCGATTCCGAGCACGTCGGTACCTATCATATTAAAGATATCTTGAAATAGTTTCTTCTTTCGGCCCGTTCAGTCTTCTCAAAATTCTAAAATGCGCTTTAGTCCGCCATTCCCTTGTCGGTAATCCTTGCTTGATTCGTTTCTTATCGTTTTTTTGTTTTCGTTTGAGCGTTTCCTTGCTCCTTTTTCCAGATTTGACTTTTTTTACCGTTGGTGCTTAAGGCTTCGTTTATCTTTCCCGGTCTATGATAGCCTGGTTGTATAATTTGATGACTCGATGTGAGGGATTAAGATCTGTGGCCAGGTGCAGTTTCTGTCCTATCCCGGCCGTCACGTCGTGGACCGCGTGACGCGTTGGTTGGCGTTTTTGTCATCTTGTTAATCTATTAGGTTAGTCTTTAGGGGTAATGTTAATAACTGGTTGGTTTTGTTTTTTTGGAATTCGTTTAGGGTTCTCTTGTTGTACCTTTTTTGGCCTTAGCATTAAGTTGTGTTTTTTTTTTTGTTGCTTGGGGTTAGTTTTCTTGTGTTTTCTTGTGTTGTTGTTTGTTTGTTTCTTTGTTTGGTAGGGAGATGCTGTAGCATGACGCTACGTATCGTACGACATCTGTCGACTTTCTTTAGAACTTTTGTGTCTAAGGGAGGTCTAAGGCTAGGTCACGGTTGATATATAAAAAAGCGTACGTTGTGATTCACGGCATTACAGGTAGATGGCGCTTATATCAGTCCGCATTTTGTAATATGTCTGGCAGTTATAAAATTGAGATAATACTCGCGCTAATTTTGAATGTGAATTTTTGAGGTATTCCAGATTGTCAAAAAGAAAAAAGTTGATTTTTGATTGAGTGTGTCAGAGGACGTGAGATTTTTAAAGAAAAACAGATGTTCTGGTTTTTTGTCTGAGAGTTTTGCTGTAATTTGCTTGGTTGCATCGAGTTGAAGTGCGATCTATTTCTGTGGATCTTTGCGCTCAAACATTGTATAGCAAGTGCTACTACATTATTAAATACAAATTTTGGAAAGCCAAATACGCCGCCGGACAGAAGGGCAACCAGAGGGACCGCCTGAGCCGGAGGGATTCCGGAGGGCACTTGTGGGTGCCGGACCGGCGAGACGGTCTGCAACTGCCGCGTTTTCCGCGGGTTTCTTCACCATTCATCGGAGAATTAGAGTCCGCATCCAGCGGGCTCTCCAAGTGAGAAAAGGAGTTCAGCGAGCTGTTGGGTCCGCCTAGGTCAGGGCGGACACTTGCCCACGAACTCTTTTTAGTTTAAAACAGCGGCTTTAGCCATCCTGCTTTCGAGAATATCAAATTATTTACATTTTTTTTAAAAACGTTATAAATCCGATTCCTTTTCTTTGTATCCAGTATTTTTGTGCCATAATAGTTTTTTTTTGTTGTTTTGCTATATTTCCCCAAATTCCAATTGCCTCGTTTGACGGGCGTATAAGGACCTGGCTCTTTAATTTAGGCTACGTTCAGCCAGCGAATCATCTGTCACCATCCATATCACCCGCCTCATTAACCCATTATTTTCCTGCAGCCAAATTATTACCAGCCGAGTCTTTATTTTTACTTACCAGTTTTGCTAACTATTGAATGTGAAATACCCTTATTTAGATACAGTTGTCTTCATTTTTAAGTGAAGTGCAAATATTAAATATTTTTATTATTGTAATTTAATTACATTCTGGCCACTAGGGAGTTTGTTGAATGTGAATGTGAAATAGGTACAGTTGTCTTAATTTTTAAGTAAAATGCTAATTTTAAATATTTTTATTATTGTAATTTAATTGCATTCTGACCACTAGGGAAGTTATTGAATGTGAAAGATGCCGTTATTGTGATTTTTACGTGAAATGCTAAATTTTAAATAATCTGACTACTTTTCCTAATCTTAAATAATTTACTTTGTCTTCAAAATTAAACGTGTTAATGCAATTATAGAAGTGTTTTACTGCAACGTATATAATTTTGTTATTCGAATGACATTTGCAAATATATTACAATTTTTTCATTGTTTTCATTTAAATCCCTGACGAAACCATTAAAAGAAATCCCACCAAAAACATAAATGTAAAAAAGGAGAGCCAAGTTCAATACAAAAATTATGCTTGGCTGTGGGCTTCGCCGCAAAAAGAATGGAGATCTAAATGAGTGCCAGGTTCTATACAAAATCCAAATATGTATTTATAGGAACAAAAAACATTATGAACAAGTATTAAACTCTATTTCTTTGCTTTATTGGATACCTATAACAATTGCTGTTATATAAAAATGTGAGATCTTAAAGTAGGTTAGATTCGACTTGGCCAGTTTTCATTACATCAGTCATTTTATAAAGTTATTCCTCATATATATTATTATTATTAATCATTTATTTCAGATAATTACATCCATAGTTATAATACATAAAATTAAAATTACAGAATTAAAATTGAAGCTAAATTACCTACTTACAATTAAATTAAGACCTAAATAAAATAAAATAAAATTAATTACATTAAATTAATTAATTATTAAAGCTACCCAACACCGAAGGATGGAACAATCTACTCGCTCGGCTATGGCCCTCAAGATACTGTTGTGACTGCCCCGCACGCGACGCAGCAGTGACGCAATCCGCTTCCGTCTGATGGCGTAGAAATCATCAGTACGTTCCTCGGCAAACATCCCTGAAGCGCCGCAGTAACGAGGCAGTCCCAACAACACCCTGAAGGCATCATTATATTGGACCCGGAAAGCATTGTATGCTTTTTGGGTGTAGTTGACCCATAGACTGCTCTTGTAGAATACTTGACAGTACGCCTTGAAAAGGGTAATTTTAACCTGTTTAGAGCAACGAGCAAACCTACGGGCCAACGTATTACTCCGCACCGCCAATGCCCTCCGCTCCCGTTCAATATCAAGATCATCCTTTAGGTCATCACACAAGATGTGTCCCAGATACTTAAATTGAGTAACTCTTTTAAGTGAGTTACCATTCAGCTGTATTTTGTGGTATACACTGGGATTCATCCTGTGTGATTTAAAAATCATGTACTCACTTTTAACGGCGTTATACACAAGTCCGTGCCTTTCTGCGTATGACTCACACACTCTTAACATTTGCCTAAGAGCGCAGACCGAAGGACTCAGCAGCACCATGTCGTCCGCGTAGCTAATGTTATTGCCGCTTACTCCATCTATATGGCAACCCACATGCATGCTGCTGAGCTCCTCGATCAAACCGTTAACATACAGTTGAACAGCTTGGGCGAGGTCAACCCCCCTTGCCTAACCCCACAATCCAACCTATATGCCTCCGATAGTGAGTCATTCCATTTCACGTAGTTAGACTGATTGCTGTACCCAAACTTAAAAACATTAATGATCTCACGTGGTATATTCATGCTGGCTAGCTTGTCCCACAGGATCCCATATGACACCAGATCAGAGGCCTTGGAGAGATCCAGGAAGCACGCGTACACTGGCGTACTCCGGTCAGTATAGTACTTGACGGTATGCTTAACACTCAGGATGGCCGTCTCGGTTGACACCCCCTGCCTAAACCCAAATTGAGCATCGTGCAATATCGTGCACATTTATATATATTAATTCTGATAAAAACTGGCCAAGTCAAATCTAACCTACTTTAAGATCTCACATTTTTAAATAACAGCAATTGTTATAGGTATCCAATAAAGCAAAGAAATAGAGGTTAATACTTGTTCATAATGTTATTTTGTTCCTATAAATACATATTTGGATTTTGCATAGAACTTGGCACTCATTTAGATCTCCATTCTTTTTGCGGCGAAGCTCACAGCCAAGCATAATTTTTGTATTGAACTTGGCTCTCCTTTTTTACATTTATGTTTTTGGTGGGATATCATTACTTTTTGTAAAGAAAACTAGGCAGGTATTGAGATTTAATGTTTTTTGGCCGGTTGTTTAGCGCGTATTACAAGTATTTTGTATGGGGACACCACTTATTATTTGACTTAACTTTATTTTTATATTTATATAATAATACAAATAATGACGATTTATATTTGAATAAATTACCCATATCAGCATTCGAATAAAGGTTATATGGAAACCGTAAAAGTTTAAATCTCATACTTTAATAAATCGTAGTTATAATACAAATATAATAATACATATATTGCGATAGTTTCAAATATCTGCTTGTAACGGTTCCAACGATACAATAAAAAAAAATTGTATGGGGACCCCCTATTTTTTAACTTTTTTTTTATTTTTAGATTTTTTCCTACGCTTACACATACACCCTAGGCCAATAGTATGGAAACAAAGATATTTTTCTTCATTTTTGTTATTTCCATTGTTATTATCGTGTATTGGTAACGCAAAAACTACTTTAGGCAATTTTTTAACATTAAAACAGCACCCACAGTATTAAAACATCCTAATATATGGCAATAAAATATAAATTTGAGAGAACATACAAATCAACCTTCTTAAGGCGACGATATATGCAAACACGTCAAATCGAGGTGTTTTTGTGCAAGGTTTTTGAAGAAAACAAACCACGTTGGAGCATTAATGTTACATTTTCTGTAGGGGCATATAGTTGGGTTCGCTGTAGCAATACGTGCTTGGTCTTTACAATTAAACATAATTAGGTATATATATCATATATCAGTTCAGTCTCAGGCAACGCCGCTTTGCATGATTGTCAGTCGTGTCAAATTAAGCTGATCAAGCTCCCGTGTAAATAGATCAATCAGTGGCTACCAAAAAAGGTGGCGGGGAATGGTCGGCTTCTGAGGTCCAGTCTGCTCTATACATATTTTTGCCTACAATTAGTTACTAGGTCCAGCTTGACATCATTTTCTTATAAGTGCGAACAATTCATTTAAGATTTTTTAGGGTTCCGTACCTCTAAAGGAAAAAACGGAACCCTTATAGGATCACTTTGTTGTCCGTCTGTCTGTCTGTCTGTTTGTCTGTCTGTCTGTGTGTCAAGACCATTTTTCTCAGGAATGCGTGGAGGTATCAAGCTGAAATTTATATCAAATACTCAGGTCTATTGTCCCTTGGAGCTGTGAAAAATCAAACTTAAAAGCCAACGCAATCAAAAGATACAGTCGTTTATGCTGCAAATTTTTGAGTTTTTCGGCACTCGCAAAACCTACGGGGTACTTCCCGTGAACTCATAAACTTGAAATTTGGCACGAAGCAACGTCATATAGCATAGACAATGAAAAAATTACAAAAAGTAGTCATTTTTAGTAAAATCATACAATTTTTTTTTTTTTAAATTTTAAACTTATTACCTTTTTTCTCGTAAACGCGTTGAGGTATTAAATTGAAATGCATGTCAAATACTCAAATCCATAGGACCTTTCAGATAAAGCAAAATCAAACTTTTATGTCAACGCAATCAAAAGAAATGGCAATTTAAGTCGCATATTTTGAAACTGAGTACTCGCAAGAAACTCAAAACCTAAAGTGTACTTCCAGTAAACTCAGAAACTTGAAACTTGGCACGAAGAAACTTCATATAGCACAGACAAAGGAAAAATTACGAAAAGTAGACATTTTTAGTAAAATCACACAAAAAATATTTTTTAAATTTTAAACTTAATACCTTTTTCCTCGTAAACGCGAAGAGGTATTAAATTGAAATTCATATCAAATACTCAGGTCTATAATACCTTTAAGCTGTAAAGGTTTGTACGGAATCCTCGGTGCGCGAGTCCGACTCGCACTTGGCCGGTTTTTTTTTATATATGCACAAAAATATATGGATTTATATACACGTTGTAGCATGACGCTACATATCGTACGACATCTGTCGACTTTCTTTAGAACTTCTGAACTTCTGTGTCTAAGGGAGGTCTAAGGCTAGGTCACGGTTGATATATAAAAAAGCGTACATTGTGATTCACGGCATTACAGGTAGATGGCGCTTATATCAGTCCGCATTTTGTAATACGTCTGGCAGTTATAAAATTGAGATAATACTCGCGCTAATTTTGAATGTGAATTTTTGAGGTATTCCAGATTGTCAAAATGAAAAAAGTTGATTTTTGATTGAGTGTGTCAGAGGACGTGAGATTTTTAAAGAAAAACAGATGTTCTGGTTTTTTGTCTGAGAGTTTTGCTGTAATTTGCTTGGTTGCATCGAGTTGAAGTGCGATCTATTTCTGTGGATCTTTGCGCTCAAACATTGTATAGCAAGTGCTAATACATTATTAAATACAAATTTTGGAAAGCCAAATACGCCGCCGGACAGAAGGGCAACCAGAGGGACCACCTGAGCAGGAGGGATTCCGGAGGGCACTTGTGGGTGCCGGACCGGCGAGACGGTCTGCAACTGCCGCGTTTTCCGCGGGTTTCTTCACCATTCATCGGAGAATTATTGTCCGCATCCAGCGGGCTCTCCAAGTGAGAAAAGGAGTTCAGCGAGCTGTTAGGTCCACCTAGGTCAGGGCGGACACTTGCCCACGAACTCTTTTTAGTTTAAAACAGCGGCTTTAGCCATCCTGCTTTCGAGAATATCAAATTATTTAATTTTCTTTTAAAACGTTATAAATCCGATTCCTTTTCTTTATATCCAGTATTTTTGTGCCATAATAGTTTTTTTTTGTTGTTTTGCTAAATTTTCCCAAATTCCAATTGCCTCGTTTGACGGGCGTATAAGGACCTGGCTCTTTAATTTAGGCTACGTTCAGCCAGCGAATCATCTGTCACCATCCATATCACCCGCCTCATTAACCCATTATTTTCCTGCAGCCAAATTATTACCAGCCGAGTCTTTATTTTTACTTACCAGTTTTGCTAACTGTTGAATGTGAAATACCCTTATTTAGGTACAGTTGTCTTAATTTTTAAGTGAAGTGCTAATATTAAATATTTTTATTATTGTAATTTAATTATATTCTGGCCACTAGGGAGGTTGTTGAATGTGAATGTGAAATAGGTACAGTTGTCTTCATTTTTAAGTAAAATGCTAATTTTAAATATTTTTATTATTGTAATTTAATTGCATTCTGACCACTAAGGAAGTTATTGAATGTAAAAGATGCCGTTATTGTGATTTTTACGTGAAATGCTAAATTTTAAATAATCTGACTACTTTTGCTAATCTTAAATAATTTACTTTGTCTTCGAAATTAAACGTGTTAATGCAATTATAGAAGTGTTTTACTGCAACGTATATAATTTTGTTATTTGAATGACATTTGGAAATATATTACAATTTTTTCATTGTTTTCATTTAAATCCCTGACGAAACCATTAAAAGAAATCCCACCAAAAACATAAATGTAAAAAAGGAGAGCCAAGTTCAATACAAAAATTATGCTTGGCTGTGGGCTTCGCCGCAAAAAGAATGGAGATCTAAATGAGTGCCAGGTTCTATGCAAAATCCAAATATGTATTTATAGGAACAAAATAACATTTTGAACAAGTATTAAACTCTATTTCTTTGCTTTATTGGATACCTATAACAATTGCTGTTATTTAAAAATGTGAGATCTTAAAGTAGGTTAGATTCGACTTGGCCAGTTTTCATTACATCAGTCATTTTATAAAGTTATTCCTCATATATATATTATCTTTTTTATTTATTTTTTGTCTCAGGTTAGTTTTTATAATATTTTTACAAAATAAAATATAAAAATACATCTAAAACATACAAAAACAATAAAAACATTATAAAAACCTAACCTAGGGTGCCGCCGGCAGCGGAGCAAGGCCCAGGCTGCCGGTGGTTAGGGCCGCAGAGTGAGGAACCTTCGGACTATGCGCGCCGTGTGCAAGATTACCGCCTTCTGAATATGACCCTTGATCCAACCACAACCTCGTAGCGAAAGTTTCTCAAGATGTTGGTCGAGACTCTTCGCTATGAGACCGTTCGCAGAGACAACTATCGGTACAATGATCGCCGAATCAACCTCCCACATGGCGGTTACCTCGTGAGCCAAGTCTAGGTACTTGCTGCACTTGTCCTTCTCGGCCTTCACGAGGTTGTCGTCACATGGGACGGTGATGTCGACGAGCATGGCCCGGTGTTGCGGTCGATCTATTACCACGATATCAGGCTTATTGGCTACAATAGTCCTGTCCGTGATAATAGATCGATCCCAATAGAGCGTGGCACGACCATTTTCGAGAACTGGCGCAGGTGTGTACTTGTAGAACGGCACTTCGTGGTCCACAATGTGCACTTCGTGGAGCATGTTTCTGATGTATAATCCTGGCTACGAGGTTATGTCTGTGCAAGTACTCGCCGTTAGCAAGATGAGAACAACCGGAGATGATATGCCTGAGTGACTCTCCGGGACGGCGGCATGCCCGACAAATGTCGACCGTACCGTCCTTCAGGATATATCTCCGGTAGTTATTCGTCATGATAACTTCGTCCGCAATTGCACAGGCAAAACCTTCGGTTTCTCCGAAGAGGTCCCCGAATCGTAACCAGTTCACCGACAAGAGGAGGTCTACGTCGGGTCCCGTGAGGGCCCTGTAGAACCGCCCGTGTAGCTCCTTGCTCTTCCATACCGCCCTGCGATCCTCAGCACTTAGCACCACAGGTTTGCGCCAGTTCTCGTTTGCCAAGGAGAGCGGCGTGAGACCCTTATCTACTGCCGCCACATCAAGATGCATCCCACACTCGTTGTTAAGGAAATAATTCCTGAGATTGTACACCTCACGGTTGTGGAGATTTTTGGCGTTTAAAATGCCGCGACCTCCACACTTCCGTGGGATGTACAATCTCATAACAGAGGAGCGTGAGTGAAGCATACGGTGTGTGGTGAGCAATAGACGGACTCTCCGATCCAGGGCATCCAGCTCGGTCTGTGTCCACCTTAGTATGCCAAAGGAGTATATGAGTAGGGGCATCACCCAGGCATTGAAGGCGCGCACCTTGTTGCCACCTGACAGAAGACTATTAAGTACTTTTGTCAGCCGCCCGAAGAAGCGCTCCTTCAACGCCTGTTTAATACCCACATCCTCCATGCCCAAAGACTGTGACATACCAAGTTATTTGTAGGTTAATGATTCAGAGATAGATCTGAACGTCATTGTCTCAGAAAGCTGTAGATTTGTTGAATTTACTACTTTCCCCCGCTGTACATGCATAATCGCACATTTATCAACACCAAACTCCATCTTGATGGAACTACTGAACACTTCAGTGGTCTTTAGTACTTCCAACAAGTCTCGGTTATTTGGTGCAAATAATTTGAGATCGTCCATGTACAGAAGGTGAGATACGACGTCACCCTCTCTCCGAAGCCGGCAACCTAGCCCCGAATCCTTCAGCAGATTGCTGAGCGGATTTAGAGCTAGGCAGAACCACAGGGGACTCAGACTGTCGCCCTGAAATATTCCTCGCTCGATCCTTATAAAGTCCTGCGGGCCAGGGGGATCATCCCCGCCTCCTGGTTGACGAAGGACTGTGGTCCACTGCCTCATACACGCGCCAAGGAAGGATCTTAAAGCTGCATCAATTTTATACAGCTCTAAGACCCTCTCCAGCCATGAATGAGGCACCGAATCATAGGCCTTCTTGTAGTCAATCCAAGCGGCCGAGAGGGCCCCCCTGTTCCGCCGGACTCGTTGGCAAATGGTCATGTCTATGAGGAGGAGCTCTTTAGTACCACGGGACCCAACTCTACATCCATTTTGAGCGGAGGCCAAAATATTGTTTGCGACCATGTGCGCGTTTATTTTTGCTCTCAAAATGGATGTAAGAAGCTTGTAAAGCGTAGGTAAGCACGTGATGGGTCGGTAGTTCTTCGCTTCCGTGATACTACCGGACTTATAGAGCAGGAAGGTTACACCAGTTGTTAAGGAAGGCGGGAGGGAGCCAAGTTCAAGGGCTTGTTGAAATTGTGTTGCCAGCCGCGAGTGCGAGCATCGAAACCATTTTAGCCAGAAGTTGTGCAACCCATCCGGGCCAGGACTTTTCCAGTTCTGGGCCGTATGGATTGCACAACTTACGTCGTCGGGGCTGATGGTGATAGCCCCCATTGGTTCGATGGACTCGCACCCACGTTCAACAACACTCATCCACTCGCCCTCCGTATGTTCAACGGGCGCCGACCAGATGCTACGCCAGAAATCAGTCATGGCAGTAGCATACGGCAGTCGCACGTCGGACACACGGGGGTCGGTTCCCTCCCACCTTCGGTATACCTTCCTTTGGTCACTTTGGAAAAGACGATTCTGCTTGAATCGGTCCACACGCTCTCTGTAACGGCGAATACGGCTTGCCTATGCATAAACTTTCTGCTTCAGAAAGTCGATGCGCTCTATGACGTTGGCCATGTAGTCGCGGGGCTCGATATCCGTCCCCGCGAACGCCTGGTGCACAAAGCGCATTACTCGGGGGCGGTTATTGCCCCCCTAAAGCAGATCAGCTTTGCAATGAGAGTCCTAAATGAGTTGATAATATATATTATTATTATTAATCATTTATTTCAGATAATTACATCAATAGTTATAATACATAAAATTAAAATTACAGAATTAAAATTGAAGCTAAATTACCTACTTATAATTAAATGAAGACCTAAATGAAATAAAATAAAATTAATTACATTAAATTAATTAATTATTAATTAATTATTAAAGCTACCCAACACCGAAGGATGGAACAATCTACTCGCTCGGCTATGGCCCTCAAGATACTGTTGTGACTGCCCCGCACGCGACGCAGCAGTGACGCAATCCGCTTCCGTCTGATGGCGTAGAAATCATCAGTACGTTCCTCGGCCAACATCCCTGAAGCGCCGCAGTAACGAGGCAGTCCCAACAGCACCCTGAAGGCATCATTATATTGGACCCGGAAAGCATTGTATGCTTTTTGGGTGTAGTTGACCCATAGACTGCTCTTGTAGAATACTTGACAGTACGCCTTGAAAAGGGTAATTTTAACCTGTTTAGAGCAACGAGCAAACCTACGGGCCAACATATTACTCCGCACCGCCAATGCCCTCCGCTCCCGTTCAATATCAAGATCATCCTTTAGGTCATCACACAAGATGTGTCCCAGATACTTAAATTGAGTAACTCTTTTAAGTGAGTTACCATTCAGCTGTATTTTGTGGTATACACTGGGATTCATCCTGTGTGATTTAAAAATCATGTACTCACTTTTAACGGCGTTATACACAAGTACGTGCCTTTCTGCGTATGACTCACACACTCTTAACATTTGCCTAAGAGCGCAGACCGAAGGACTCAGCAGCACCATGTCGTCCGCGTAGCTAATGTTATTGACGCTTACTCCATCTATATGGCAACCCACATGCATGCTGCTGATCTCCTCGATCAAACCGTTAACATACAAGTTGAACAGCTTGGGCGAGGTCAACCCCCCCTGCCTAACCCCACAATCCAACCTATATGCCTCCGATAGTGAATCATTCCATTTCACGTAGTTAGACTGATTGCTGTACCCAAACTTAAAAACATTAATTATCTCACGTGGTATATTCGTGCTGGCTAGCTTGTCCCACAGGATCCCATATGACACCAGATCAAAGGCCTTGGAGAGATCCAGGAAGCACGCGTACACTGGCGTACTCCGGTCAGTATAGTACTTGACGGTATGCTTAACACTCAGGATGGCCGTCTCGGTTGACACCCCCTGCCTAAACCCAAATTGAGCGTCGTGCAATATCGTGCACATATATATATATTAATTCTGATAAAAACTGGCCAAGTCAAATCTAACCTACTTTAAGATCTCACATTTTTAAATAACAGCAATTGTTATAGGTATCCAATAAAGCAAAGAAATAGAGGTTAATACTTGTTCATAATGTTATTTTGTTCCTATAAATACATATTTGGATTTTGCATAGAACTTGGCACTCATTTAGATCTCCATTCTTTTTGCGGCGAAGCCCACAGCCAAGCATAATTTTTGTATTGAACTTGGCTCTCCTTTTTTACATTTATGTTTTTGGTGGGATATCATTACTTTTTGTAAAGAAAACTAGGCAGGTATTGAGATTTAATGTTTTTTCTTGCGTTTCCGCTGCATGGTTTTCTTTTTTATGCTATTGTCTACATTCTACCGCGCGCCGTCGACGACACACCGTTGGCCGGTTTTTTAGCGCGTATTACAAGTTTTTGGTATGGGGACACCACTTATTATTTGACTTAACTTTATTTTTATATTTATATAATAATACAAATATAATAATACATATATTACGATAGTTTCAAATATCTGCTTGTAACGGTTCCAACGATACAATAAAAAAAAATATTGTATGGGGACCCCCTATTTTTTAACTTTTTTTTATTTTTAGATTTTTTCCTACGCTTACACATACACCCTAGGCCAATAGTATGGAAACAAAGATATTTTTCTTCATTTTTGTTATTTCCATTGTTATTATTGTGTATTGGTAACGCAAAAACTACTTTAGGCAATTTTTTTACATTAAAACAGCACCCAAAGTATTAAAACATCCTAATATATGGCAATAAAATATAAATTTGAGAGAACATACAAATCAACCTTCTTAAGGCGACGATATATGCAAACACGTCAAATCGAGGTGTTTTTGTGCAAGGTTTTTGAAGAAAACAAACCACGTTGGAGCATTAATGTTACATTTTCTGTAGGGGCATATAGTTGGGTTCGCTGTACCAATACGTGCTTGGTCTTGTATAACATAATTAGGTATATATATATCATCGTTAAGAAACTGTTTTGGAGAAAACTTGTCGCAAGTTTTATGTCGGTCAGAAATAATTCTATGTTGCGAAATTAAACATAACTACTTCTTAGCACATCACTAATGTTCGGCCGATATCTATAGTCGTATTAAGCGCTTAATAAAGGTTTTAGACGCAAAACCTTGTAGCGCCTGTAATAATCAGGAACTATGCAATTGCTGCAATAAAACTTATAGGTGTTTATTCTATTGCAGCCAGAGACATATTTCATGTGTCAAATTTGAGTAATATGATTAGTAATTTTGAGTGCGGAAATTCGTTCCACATAGCTTAGGTTATAGTACGCTTGCTTACTAAGTAGATATGTCCGAGTTCAAATCTAGGCTGATGTTAACTTTTTTGTTTATTTTTTTATCTCATTTCTCATTTATATTTTCAATCCTGATCCTAAGCGATTTATAGGTATTTTTGGACAAAAAAAAAGTCAAATCATACTATAGTCAAGTTACTAGTTAGTTTAATCTTTTTATTTTGACTTTTTTACCCAATATACTATTTAAACTACCAACTTATAAAAGAGACTAATTCATTATTCAATTTTTACAGTGGGTATGGGTACTTTTTACCATAGACGGCTTCGTCCATGTTTTTACCATAATTTGTATTACAAGAGCGCGTTTGTTCGAGCAGTTTCCATCCGAGGCGACGTTGCCAGCTTACTTTCATTTGCTCATTTCGCTTCTTGCTTTGCGCTATTGCAAGCTAGATCTATATTATGATATGAATGACGGATACATTGAATAGAATCGAATGCGCTTGAAGTTGAAACACATTCGTGCATTTGTTAATAATTTGTCCACATCATCGTGATAGGTTATATATCTCTCTCTTTACTATGGAATAAGAAAGAAACAATCGGCTTGGCTGTCCCGGTACTCTGCGATGTCTGGTCGCGCCATTAGGTTTATATGGCTTATTGTATGTTCGTTTTCGTACGATTTAAAAGATATAGTGAATTATTAATTTATTATTAGTTAGGTAAGTAGATATGGAATTAATTTAATCGTATAAGTATATATACCAACATAATTTCTCACAATCCCTAAAATGAAAAAACCAATAAGTACTCGTAAGGTACGATGGGGTAAGATCGGACCATTTTTGAACTAGTTGGTCAGCTTTCAGGGCTGACTTTTATGCTTTACCTTTGTAAAAATTTCTCGAAATATTAATCCTTGTTTCAAATCAGTATGAAGTGTACCTAAGCTGTTTGTCCTGTATAAATTTTCAAAATCTACTCCTTCTAGTTACGATTGGACTATTCAATAAAATGTACTCTTAGTAAGTTTTTAGGTGCTAGTTTTCTTCCATTTATCGATTTTGCCAGCTTTGTAATGCAATAATAAATTTTGAAGTGCCCTTACTTATCGTTCTAGAGCTTATATTATCTTGTTTAGATTAATATTATACGAAAATAAATCATACTCGAAAGGTTTTTTATAATAAAATTTTTTTTTGTAAAAGTGGAGTATGTGTCAGTTTTCCGTCCATACTTATTGATTTTTTTTTATACCACAACGGTGACAAACAAGCATACGGCCCGCCATATGGTAAGCAGCTACCGTAACTTATGGACGCCTGCAACTCCAAAGGAGTCACATGCCCGTTGCCGACCCTTTACAAAAAGGAGGATTCACTGTGTTGACGACTAAAGGAACAAGAAGGTCCCTCATCGTGAACACACTGGGTCCTCTTTGAGCTCTTTGCTATATTGATATTCAAGTTTTTCAAATAAAAGCTTATAATTAATATATCAATTAAAGAATAAATTATTATTATCAATGGAAAATTTGACCTCAAAAAGTTTTTTCCATGTAGACGGAGAGCTGGCCACGTCAGATATGACACAATAGTCAGGTTTCATTGCTCTCATTATTGTGTCATATCTGACGTGGCCAGCTCTCCGTCTACATGGAAAAAACTGGCCAGCTCTTAGTCCATTAAATTTGTAGCAGTTTAATTAGGTGGACGGCAACCCGGATGGGAAACTAGCATAACCACAATATGCACGGTTTAAAATAATAGATATAATTATAAACCGCCTGTATTATGTTCATGTCAACCTTTCAGCATATTGTAACGAGTCAGAAACTCTCTGCCATGTTTCATTATTCTTACATTGATATTTATTTATTTATAATTAGTTAATATTAATTAAATATTATTTGGTTTAAAAAAATATCTAGTATTAGTTTCACACGATAATAAATTTACTTGTAATCTACACCATGTCAAATTTTTTAAGTCAAGAGCGTAATGATTTGTTTAAAAGCCACACTTAGTAAACTCAAGAGAAAACTTAGAAACGGCAATAAAGATGCTAAATAATTACCCATAAATTAGCAACTATACAATTCGGAAATGTAATAATTTATTAAATAATACAAACCAAATAGAACTGTAATACAAGAGCGTTAAATAAAGAAATGCAACAATACAAACATGTGCATATACGTTACAAAAAGGGATTGCAGTGAAAAAACTTAAGTAGGCCACAGACTAGAGTTTTTGTATAGACGACCGAAGCGTTTAGAGGTATAGAACACGGGTATGTTCGAACGGATAATATTACAAAACAGATGTGCATTTACTGTCTAGTTTAGTGTTATGGTCTGTGATTATTATGGGCGGTTTTAGGGCGGTGTAACGCTAAAGAAAAAAAACAATACTGGGTCAAACTCAATAAGTAGGTCAAATTAGTTCTTATTTTATTTTGTTAATAAGGTGCAATTTGTACTAATTAGTATGGAAACTGGTAATTTGGCAATTTGGTGGAACGGTCATAGGTGGGAAGTTTTGGAGGCGTCAACAAAGTAGCGTGGTAGGAGAAGCTTACCGAGGTTTTAAAAGGGGTTTTTCAGGTGACGCGAGAAGACATTTTTCTGGGAAGCATTCGGGGCATGGGATTCGAAGATTACGAGGGTTACAGTCGGACGTGTTCTCTGTGTTAGAATTTTGGGTTAATGTAGGACATCTACTTATGTTATGAGTCATAACTTATGACCTAGCCTGAACTTTGCTAGTTTCTCATGAAATTAATGAAGTTTGGATTGGGAAATAACATAATGTATTTAGTTGTGGGTTTTTAGTTAAAATTATGTAGTGAAGTTCATTTAATCAGTGTAAATTTTAGTGATTTTTAAATAATTAAAAGTTTGTTGTTTTCGAGCTTGAGTTACGTTAGTGTTAAATATGTACTGACGGAATTCGAACTTTAAAGCAATAAAACTCAGTTGGGTGTACTCAGTAGAATTTTAGTGTTAATTATAAATTATGTTTTGGGATTTATTTGTGTTAAATAGACATTGTTGTGGAGATTTATTGTTTAGATTAATTAGTGCTATTTTAATAGTGGTTCAACAGTTAGTTTGTGATTTATTTTAATTAACTTTATGGGGTTAGTTATTTGAGTAAGAAAGAAAGAAAGAAAGAAAGAAAGAAAAAACGTTTATTCGTGACGTAATATATGGTACACATGTACTTAGTGATTATAATTAAATGATTAATTTGTCACGAAATGGTCCCGACTCAGCGTGGTGCTAGCCTGGAGGGCCAGCGCTGGTCTTCCGTCGGGGCCACATGTGGGTGAGGTCACGGAGACAACACATTAAATTATAGTAACAAATAGTAATATTAAAACTAAAAAATTAAAACACGACAGTTATAAAAGAAATACAAAAACAAAATAAAAATAAAAATCAAAGAAAGTAACACAGAAAATTGGGCAATAGAATTAACTGTCAATAAAAGCTTGTTTCTGAACGCGACCATTCATCATTTCATGTCATAATTGATTGACTGACAGTGACAGCGAACAGAACATTCCGACTTTTAGTGCTACTGAAAAAACATAAAATTAGATCTAAGATTAAACTATCTTGAAAACCACAACAACAGAGGGAGTTAACATACTTAAAAACAACTCGTAAAACTATCAGTTCACATAAATACTAATAAGGAAATTCACAAAATTATGGGAAACAGTGAGGTTATGCATGGCATAGCGGATGAATGGGACATAACATGACAGTGAGTACAATATACTACAAATGCTGGAAAATTTAACGAATATAATATAATATAAATAATATACTACTTAGACTACCTATATGCAGCTCGTCTCGAGCCTGAGGGTTTCCTCGCTTACCTGATGATCAAGCATGAACTTTCGTAACCTAATTCTGAAACTATTAATGTTTTTCAGGTCTCTTATAGGGGGTGGTATATTGTTCCAACACTTAGTGGCTGCATATCGGAAACTGCCTCGGAAGGCTGCAGATGCGTGTCGTGAGGTGAATAAAACAATCTCACACCGCCGACCTCCACGAGACCTGGTTAAAGAGAGCTTCTCAAATAAATATATTGGGGCTTTATAGTTTACAATACCGAAAAGTAAAGAAGCAAGGTGAAGCTTACGGCGATGGTGCATTTTGAGAATAAGGTGCTTATTTAGAAATGGAGTGACATGGGCTCTCAAAGGAATACTGAAGCAGAAACGGGCACAAGCGTTTTGTACACGTTGAATGAGACGTTTGGTTCTAGAAAGTAGACGTGGACTGAAAACCGAATCTGCATAATTGAGTTTTGATAATACTAGTGACTCTACCAACCTAACACGCAGTGTTTCATTAATAAAAGGCCTTACTTTGTATAACACCCTGAGCCTATAGAAGCAATTCCTGACAGCATCAGCTACATGCTTCTCATACCGAAGGCCACAGTCTATCTGGAGACCCAAATTCCTAGCCTCATAAACACGGTCAATAGGCTCATCCAACAGCATGACTACCTTTGTGGGAGTAATACCAGCCAACTGATGCATGCTGCCAAAGACCAGATATTTGGTTTTGTTTGGGTTAAGTAGCAAGCAGTTTTCAGTAGCCCAAGATGCGATGCTATTGAGATCAAAGTTAAGTTTAACAATGGCTTCATCAATTTCAGACGGCTTGCAAGAAATATATACTTGGATGTCATCTGCATAGATGTGGTACTTGCAGTGTGTGATGCGTGACCTAATGTCGGCAGAATACAGAATGAATAAAATAGGGCCAAGGATGGAGCCCTGAGGAACCCCTCTCGATAAGCTAATAGGTTCAGATGTGCGCGAGGAGCCATCACTAAGGTTAATTTTTACATATTGTCTGCGGTTATTAAGGTAACTATCGAACCACCTCACAGTTTTGTTGTCAAAACCATAGTAATTCAACTTGGATAATAGAAGGTCAATATTTAGGCAATCAAAAGCTCTAGAAAAATCTAATAAAACTAACAGAGTGCACATTCCCTTGTCCTGGGAGCACAAAATACTATCCGTAACGTCCAACAGAGCAGTTGTTGTGCTTCTGCCCTTTCTAAAGCCTGACTGAACATCGGGTAAAATATTGTTGGTCTCTAGGTACTCAGTAAGCTGAGAACACACGGCCTTTTCCAATATTTTAGAAATGCAGGGTAATATACTGATCGGTCGAAGGTCACCAAGCTCAGACGGGTTAGAGGTTTTAGGCAACGGTTGTACAATAGCTAGCTTCCAGGCATCGGGAAAAGTAGACGTTAAAATGGAAGTGTTAATAAGGTTTGTAAATATGTTTATAGTGTGTGGAAGTGTCAAAATAAGCATATTCAAATTTATACCGTCACATCCCTCAGCATTTGATTTTAAATTCCTAATAATTTTAAATATTTGATCAGAGCTAACAGGTTGCAAGTGGAAAACTGAGTCGGAAAATCTGTAATACTCGAAGTATGTCAGAAGTGATAAAGATGTTTTAGAGGTACCTGGAAATGTTGAAAAATGCTTGTTTATAATGGTAGGGTCATTGAAACATGAAGGTAGTTCAGAGTTTTTTTTTGGCAATATAGTGGATTTCAGATTTTTCCAAAGTAGTTTAGAATCGTGAATTTTATTATTAATGTTTTGATTGATGTAGACTAACTTTTCATTATATAGTGCTTTATTTACAATTGATTTGAGGTCCTTATAATACTTCCTTTTACTTTCAGTCTGGTTTTTGTGGTAATCAGTTGCTGCATTGTCTCGTAGCCGCATCATGAGCTTGACCGTGTCAGTGATCCAGGGGTAAGAAGTCCCTTTTACAGTAGTAGATTTAAGAGGGGCATGGTAGTCAAAAACTAAAGTAGCCATTTGGTTAAAAGCTGCAACCATGGCATTAATATCGTCCATCCCCGACACCAGGTCCCACCTCACACACCGCAAGTCCACATCCAGCTTGTCAAGCTGAATGTTTTTGATAGGTCTGTAAGTTAAGAGATAGGGTCTAGGCCGTTCCACTTTTACTAGAAATTCGCAGGCTACAAGGCAGTGGCCGTAGAGTGAGCCTACGTGGTTTATGAATATATTTTTGGCACTCATATCAGTACAAACCACATCAATTAGGATCTGACTGGTCTCAGTAAAGTGTGTGGGCTGTGTAATTAATTGTGATAGGCTAAAACTATTTAGGAATGTATTTAATTTTGTAATTTTAATGTCAATATGGCTAAGTAGATTAATGTTAAAGTCTCCCAGTACTATCAAATGGTCAAATTCAGGAATAGAGCTAACAGAGTCAGAAATAGCGTCAAAAAATAGGTCTACATCTGTCCAGGGAGGGCGATACGCCGTACCAATGACCAACTTCTTGCCATTAAGGGTCAGGGTGATCCACATTTGCTCAATGGAACTATAGAGTGGGTCGACTGGGTGAGGCCATGTACGAGCATTAACATTGCGTCTGATGTAGAAACCTACGCCACCCCCGCGCGAACGTGTACCCTGTGGCCTAGGTATGTGACGTAACCTGTATCCAGGAATCACCGGCGCCCGTTCATCCTTACTATCCTTAAGCCACGTCTCATTTATGGCCAGCACATCTACATCCAACCGAGTGACAGCTGCCACCAAATCATCATGTTTAGTACCTAAAGAGCCTGCATTAAACAAACCTAATTTAAGTAGCTTACTAGCCATTAAGCTGGTAAAGGTACACTATAGAACTGCAACGGAAATGCATGCATTGAGATATGAATATAATTGTGCAATATTGGCCAAGCTGCAGAGTTTTAAGAATTGTAATAAATATATTTACGGCATCCCCCAAAATGGAAGTAAGAAAATAAATACAATATATGAATAAATAGCAATAAATTGATTTTGATACTGCAATGCCATACAAACAAACGTAAAGAACAAACAAGGAAAGGTGAAAATGTACAACAGTAAATGAATTTAACAACCAGTACCACTGGGAAAAACCTGGGCGAGATCTTTTTCGGCCCGAATACGGTGCGCAGCAGAGTCTTTGCCACGACGCACATACACCCGTCCGTCCTTGGTCCAGTGGAATCGCCATTCCAATCGCCTGCACTCCTGCCGAGCAAGGTAAAAGAGCGTTCTGTTCTGCCTGGTGAGACGCTCGTTCACGTAGAACCTGCTCGGGGCGCTTTGCAGGCCGAAGTCCGACGTGTCGGCCCCACGACGCACGCGCGCAGCACGCAGCAAATCGGCGCGCGGACCGCGACGGGCCAGCCGTACCACAAGCGGGCGCGGGCGCACGCCCGTCGCAGCAGCTCCCTCCACGCCAACCGACGGGCTCTGAGCGTCAGCTGTAACCTGATGCTGGCGGCGCGCTCCAACGCGTTCAGCGAACACTATGTCGCGCTCGTCAATATCCACGCCCAGTTTCGAAGCCACCAGGCAGGCCAGGTGGGATGCAGATTCGTTCGGTGCCTCTGGGATCCCCGTAATCTCGATGTCATTAAGGAGAAGGTCTTGTTCACGGTCGCAGAGCTCAAGTTTCAAGCCGGCGATCGTCGCAGCCAACTCGGTGTCGGCGGCGGAGACTACCGGCCGCTCCTCCATACGCTCTTCCAAGCGCTTGACCCTCTCCTCAACGACATCTAGACGACTGCCAAACAGCTGGTTCAACTCCGCCACTTCGCGCCGCAGGCCCACAACTTCGTCGCGCACAGAGCCGAACTCCGCGCGAAGTAATCGCAGCTGCTCAGCGACGTCGAGCTGTTGGTCAAGCGTCGACTCGTCCTCGCCCGCCCCGATTGGCTTTACAGGTGTATTGTCGGCGTTGTCGCGTATTGGGGTCGCCTTGCACGCCGGACACGCCCATGTGAGTGCGACACGAGCATTTTGGCCCATGCCCACACACGCTTTGTGGTATACCAACCCACAACCACATTTAGCGACACCTGTCGCCGTAACGTGTCTACCGCAAGCCGCCGCACAGTTGACCATTGCACTAGCTATCGATTCAATTGCAATTTAAAAGTTCCCACGGTTGCCGCTAGATGGCGCTAATATCAAAGTGTCAGTATAAAAGTAATAAATGTAGTTTTTTAATTGTGATTCAGTTTCAAATGATTATGTTGTTAAAATAAATATTAGTAGAAATTCGTATTTACACAACACAAAAGAGTCTTATTCGATCTGTTGTATGTAAATTATTTATATAGCTCCTACCCGCCACACGTAAAAATGTCACTCGGTGATACACCCAAATTAATATGATAAAAAGGCACTATCACAATCGCGCGCAAGGCTGCGCACACTCACACCACTTTAGGGTTCACCGATGCACACGCCGATGACCTTTGGTTGCAGGTAACTGATAAGATTACTGTTTTATAGTAAATAAATTGCTCGAGCGAAACAGTGCGTGTTACCGTCCGTGACGTCACCCGGAGTAGAGAGAACAAGAGTCTGATCTAGCTATAGTCGAGCTAGACTTTCAGTTGATTTGGACGGGTAACTTAACAGTGTCAACTACAGTCCAAGTTCCCTGAAAGGTGTTGGGTTTTAAGTAATTAGCGATTGAGCGTCGCCAGTTGTCTCGGTTTACGAGGAGAGACGTCTGCTCCTGGTATCTGGACGGCTTGGGTAGTCACCTAGACTTCCTAAATCAGCCAGATTACTTGTCCATTCCAACTTCCTTTACCCATTTATCCTTTCCACTTACTTTGTCAGCTCACTCGCTGTCCCAAACCCAAGTGTGAGTGACTTGACCACGTGAGGAAATAGGGTGTTAGCCTAAATCGGAGTATCCGTCTTAGTTAGCTGTAGCTAGAAACTTTCATTGCACATCGGAAGTTTACGCGAGTAATTTAAATGTGGAATACGGATTCCTAGTTTGCTAATATTTCGATAGAATAGTTGGATAGTTTAGCTGCTAGTCTTCGTGTCGTTTGTAGGAATTTAGGATTATAGGATTTTATAGGAATGTTATAGTACAACCAGTTAATTAAGCCATTAGACATTCATATTTAGATAGCTAGGATATTTACTTACGTAATGATTTATATGGCTTTTGTTTTGAATGAGTATTTGACCACGGGGTTTTATGGGGTTTCTTAAAAATATAATTAGCTAGAATAAAGTTGGGTTAGGAATAACTAGGACATTATTACATATATTTATCTATGACATCGACAAACACGATTCATTTACAAATGACGTTGTATATATTTTGGTCCTTGCTATAGTACTGGTAGTTAGAATATTGTGGGATCATTAAAATAATAACTCACAATATTAAATTGTAACGTTAGAATCATTTTGCTTATTATAAAAAAAATACTTTGCAGCCTGCTTCTCTCATAGCAGTTAGTATTTAGATTTCATACTGTTATCTACGGATCTGTAATTAATTTCAGACCTTAAAATACAGGGTTCTATCACTACTCATTAGAAAATTTATAATTAGACATCAGTGAATGTTTTATCTTGGCTTGATCGAGGCAGAAGCAAGATCGTAGTTTATTTTGGTACCAAGGTGATCCAAATGACTACAACTAAAAGTCTAGATGGAATTATTTCATTGAATACTAAAATTGTAGACAAAAACTATATTACTAAATTACAGAAACTAGAGAACCAGAGTGGATCTATTACTGCTGTTATCACTACCAGTATTTTGTTGTGTTAACGATCCCTTTTGATGTCCTCTCATTAAATGTCACAATATAATGACAATATGGACAAGAATGTCTAGTCATTATTAGTTCCTTCAGAACTATAGTTGTTCCTTCAGAACTGGAAAACCATCCGCAGGCGTGGGGCGGGAGTCTGACCTGCAACTGGACTGATGACTACGGATGCCGCGGAGGAGGAGCGGTATCTCTACCCCAAAAACAAAATATGTTTAATAATATACATTTCTAATTATTTGTGACACTCTAATTTGATTTAGATACTTTGACATCTTTGACTGACTTGACATACTATGGACTTTTCTTACATACTGACCTATACATGACATTGAAGTAATTGACGATTGTTTATTTAGTTGATATTTACTACAATTAGATACATAACTCTTTCCTACATACGAAAAGGATTTCGGTTACTATTAGCGGTTACAACTTGGGTTCTACAAACACACTAGCGATCATTTGGCCAATTTACTGATCCAATTCAAGATATTAACTTTATTAACTTATTTAGTTTATTTAACTTATTTATTTGGTTTTAGTTTATTTATTAGATTCTATAGATTGAAGAGTAGGTATTTTATTTTAGATTACCTTGATTTTCTTATTGGAATTTTAGTTAGAATAATAGGTATTTTTAAAAGTCTTAGTTTTTAGTTAAACAGGGGTTTAGATTAAAATATAGGGGGGGGGGGGGGGGGGGGCTAGTTGTTACAATTTTCTCAAACTTTGCAAAAACGAGAGAGTTAAAAATATTGATAGTGGAAAGACAAGATGTTTCAAACCTTTGAAGCAAGATGTTTCAAAATTTTTTTTTTTTTAAAAACGCTTTTGGCTATAATTCCTTTTTTTTCCCCCAGCCTACTTGAAGAGATATATTATATGGACGTATCCATACTAATATTATAGTGTGTCTGTCTGTTAACTCTTCACGCTTAAACCGCTCAACTAATTTAGATGAAATTTGATATGTATAAGGGGGTGAAAACGGAATGGAAGTTTATATGGAATTGTTGCTCCCTGTTGACTTGAAATAGCATACGTGCTAGTTTTATATTTGCTCTTAGATTTTACTAACTAGTAACTTTTATTTTGCGTTTTATTATGTAATTCCATATCGCTCATGTTAATTTCGCGCAGACGAAGTCGCGGGTAAAAGCTAGTATTTTAATATTGCAATGGATTTTGATATGGTAAAACTTTTGAAATAGATGGCAATTAACCAAAACTAACCCAAAAATGTACCCAAAAAACGACACGATACAACTAATCCATACTAAAATTATAAATGGGAAAGTGTATGTGTGTGTTTGTTTGTTTGTCCGTCTTTCACGGCAAAACGGGGCGACGAATTGAAGTGATTTTTTAAATGGAGATAGTTGAAGGGATGGAGAGTGACATAGGCTACTTCTTGTCTCTTTCTAACCCCCCACTTCCCTAAAATGGGGGGTGGAAGTTTGTATGGTTTGTTACCCCGAATTTAACGCAAGCGAAGCCGCGGGCAAAAGCAGGTATTATATTTTATTAACTTACTCGTGCTGACTTTTCGTGTTTTTAATTATTTTGTGCAATTTCAATTTATAATTCTTATGTGAGACGACAAACGCTTTTAATATATTTGTCAATTTTTTTTGTAAAGAACACTTATGGTATATGTATAAATGAAAATGATTAAAACATGTTAAAAAAATAATCTTAAACTTTAGGTCGAATTAAGTTATTTGCTTTTTGACTATGGTTTTCTGTAAGGTACTTCCCCAGTCGAGCTCTGAGCCAGGTCCAGATTTGAGCGTGATAACATTCGCTGAACTGTGCCTTACCACAGTTAGCGAGATAACATTCGGAGTGCCCATACCTCCCCTTTGGACGTAACATACCCGTGTCTAAACCTGTTCCTAGTAACCAACTAGGTACACATGTAAAAAATGTTCACAGCAACAATTAATATGATCCAGTCTTAAATGCCACGCAAAAACAAATCAAACAATTTTTTGTGACAAACAATTGAATTTATAGAACGAAACTTTTTTGTCTATAAAGATCACATGTATGCGTGACTTCGGCAGCAGATAGCATACATCCTCCATACGGTCCTCTTGAACCTGATGTTTATTCAGTGTTGGGCGTAATTTATTAGATGGTACCTACTTTTGTAATGTATTAAATTGCTAATTAAATTACAAGAAAATTAATTATATTAAGTAATTGAAATTGCTTGTAATTGAGATTACATGTCAGTAGTATTCCCGATTACATATAATTTGTAATTGCAATTAATTTTATCTTAACTACTTTTACTTGTAACTTCGATAATTTTAAATAATATACAAGTTCAATTTATTTCTGGGTCAGTGGGGGCAGCTACCAGATCCCTCGCTGCAACGCGAAAATGGTCTTAGAAGACCTTCCCTCAATTTCAAATTAATAACGTTACGGATTTTGGAAAAAACATACAGGATGCGAGAAAGAGGTCACATTTGGTAAACTTCTTTTTGATGCCAATCGATCCCATTCTTGTATGGGATCAAAAATAATTTGCGGCTAGAAAAGCCACAAATTGAGAAAAACTTTTCCCATACTTTATGAAAATTATTTATTTTTATTTTTCACATGCTGCTTTTTTATGCCAATCGATTCCATTACTATCGTTTCTAATAGTTTCCTATTAGGGGGTCAACTTACGGTAATGTACTAAAAAGCTACAAATTAAATATTTTCCATACATTTACTATAAATAATAAATAAATATTATACGACAATCTTACACAAATCGACCTAGGCCCACAGTAAGCTCAATAAGGCTTGTGTTATGGGTACTAGACGATGATATATATAATAGATAAATATGGATAAATACTTAAATACATAGAAAACATCCATAACTCAGGAACAAATATCTGCGATCAACACAAATGTATTTTCTTTCTTTCTTTCTTTCAACACACAAATAAATGCCCTGACCAGGATTCGAACCCGGGACCTCCTGCTTCGTAGGCAGGGTCACCACCGACTGGGCTAGGAGATCGTCAAATAAAGAATAAGTGATTTTTAGGGTTCCGTAGCCAAATGGCAAAAAACGGAACCCTTATGGATTTGTCACGTCTGTCTGTCTGTCTGTCCGTCCGTATGTCACAGCCATTTTACTCGGAAACTATACGACGTATCTGAATAAAATTTACACATAAGGTGTATTTCTGTATGCCGCTACTTAGTTATGTATTTAAATTTGAAAAAAAATATATATTAAGGGGGGGCGCTCCATACATCTAACTAAATTTCAAAAAAATCTTTTTACCAAATATCAACCTGTGACACATCAATCGATAGGTCTTTAAAAATTATATTGAGGTTTGTTTGATCATTTTGTGATTAAGTGAATATTTTTTGAAATAATCGCTTCGAAAGTCAGAAAAATTGTGTAGCCCCCCATGTAACTTTTGAACCGTAAGTCCAAAAAATATGAAAAAATTTGAGGAGATGCGCCTTATCATATACTTTCTACGAAAATTATTTTGAACATTATCGGTTTGGCCATTTTTGAGTTATTTCCAAAAAACTTCTTCCATAGGCATCAGTTTGGTTCTTATTCCATTGAAGGTACGGAACCCTCCTATGCGTGATCCGACACGCACTTGGCCAGTTTTTTAACCTTTCAGTTAACCAACAGTCGTTGTTATTAAGCATACCGGAAGAAACATTTAAATAAAATGTGTAGGTACCTGAAAAAAGCGCCATCGCCATTATATCAAAATGCAACTAGGTAGAGGTACACAATAGTGTTGGAGGATGTGTGGTTTGTATTTGCAACTAAAGGCTAATTTTCCAGATAGGTAATTGAGTTATCCGATGTTCTCCCGATGCGGTCTTATCCCAACGCACTTTACCGTCCTCATTGAAAGCGTTTTTGACCATCTCTAATTTCGTTATAGATACTAAAAACCTGGATTTTTCAGAGCAGAAGAGGACATAAAACAAATTAGTTATAAATAATATTATCTTCAGTTAAGTACATTTTATTTGAACTTTTATTTTGAAAGACTTGACACGTACTTGACACATAGAAAGATAACCGCCATGATGAATGCTTATTTTGGATATTTAGAATAAAACATTATAATTGTGCGATTATGATACTGTAGGTAATGATGGCATGCGTTGGCCAAGTCGTTTTATATTATAGGTAACTTTAATTATTTCGTCATTGATTACCTACATACAATAGTAACTTTAATTAAGTAAGTACACATAAAATGAAATTATCATCAAATCTTACTGTAAAAGACCGCGATTGTTTGACTATTTAAACATGTCAACATTGAATTGTCATAGTTCATCTCAAGTATACTAGATGGCAGAAGCGGAAGCTGCGATTATAAAAACGCAAAATGCAGTCGTCAACCGTGATACCTGTCACCTTAATTGTCTTTCTATGAAAAGTTGAATTTACAGTTTTACTAAAGAAAATTATAAGTTATTTTCTTTTAAAACGTTCTATTGTCATTTTACTCTTTTGTTTTTGAATTGTCAATAAAATAATATAAAATCCAATACAAAATATTAAAGTTTTCAAACGTATAGAGCCATTCGATATTTTGGATATTTAGAATAAAACATTATAATTGTGCGATTATGATACTGTAGGTAATGATGGCATGCGTTGGCCAAGTCGTTTTATATTATAGGTAACTTTAATTATTTCGTCATTGATTACCTACATACAATAGTAACTTTAATTAAGTAAGTACACATAAAATGAAATTATCATCAAATCTTACTGTAAAAGACCGCGATTGTTTGACTATTTAAACATGTCAACATTGAATTGTCATAGTTCATCTCAAGTATACTAGATGGCAGAAGCGGAAGCTGCGATTATAAAAACGCATCATAATCGTCGAACTTTAAGTGAAAAATGGTGAAAACCTCTGAACTAAGTATCGGCGTACGTAGTGCCATTGTCACACTACATCAAGATGGTAAAAAAAATAGAGAAATCGCTACAAAGTTAAAAATTTCCCTCAAAGGCGTTTTTTCAACGATTGCCAGATTCAAGCGTACGGGTAAATTAAGCAGTCTAGAGCGGCCTGGTTGGCCCAGAGCGACTACTTCTGGAGAGGATCAGTATATCGTTGTTACAAGTAAGCGGAACAGACGACTGACAGCCCCGGAAATTTGTGCGGAGTTGAATAAATCCCGTGCAAAATCAGTCTCATTAACCACAGTTAAAAGAAGACTTCGTGCCGCCGGCTTGAAAGGGTGTGTGGCCACTAAAAAGCCTTTACTTCGACCTCAAAATAAGAAGAAACGTCTAGCATGGGCAAAGAAGCACCAAGATTGGACATTAGAACAGTGGAATAAGGTTTTGTGGACGGACGAATCGAAGTTTGAAATATTTGGCTCAAAACTGAAAGTTTTTGTTCGTCGTTTACCAACTGAAAAAATGATTCCTGCGTGCGTGGTGCCTACAGTAAAGCACGGTGGTGGTTCTATAATGGTCTGGGGCTGTTTTTCGGGCCAAGGAGTAGGAGATTTGTTCCAGGTAGAAGGAATTCTAAAAAAAGAAGGTTACCATTCAATATTGCAACGGCACGCCATACCGTCCGGTCTCAGATTAATTGGAAAAAGGTTCGTGTTCCAACAGGATAATGACTCCAAGCACACTTCCAAGTTATGTACAAACTATTTAAAGAAAAAAGAAAAATCACGCGTCCTCGAAATAATGGATTGGCCGCCTCAATCTCCCGACCTCAATCCTATTGAGTTGTTGTGGGATGAGCTGGACAGGCAGATAAGAAAGACTTGTCCAACTTCAAGATCAGCACTGTGGACGCATTTGTTAACAGCTTGGGGTAATATTGGACAAGATACGATTGATAAATTAATTCAAAGAATGCCGAGACTGTGTGCTGCAGTGAAAAAGTCAAAGGGTGGATACATTGAAGAAAACAAAGTTTAGGTGTATTTTGATAAAAACTTATAACATTTTCAATTGAAATATCAATACAAATTGAGGAAAATGTTTAATATTATGTTTCTTTTTAATAAATACATTATTTAAGTGAAAATTACAGTTTTTTTATTGTCATATAAGTTTGTTTCCATACTATTGGCCTAAGGTGTAATTACCGAGCTGGATTCCAAATTTCATCCTTCTAGGTCATCTGGAAGTAGGTTAGGTTTAGGTACTATATGTCAGTCAGTCAGTACTAAAATCTACGACTTTTTGACCTTCATATCTTTATAACCGTTTGAGCTAGCTTCATGAAATTTGGGGTTCTAGATGTCCTTATGGATATAATTAAACACACGTAGTTTTATGTGTTTACGTTAAAGAGGTTTTGAGTTATAGAAGGGTCAAAAGTGGCACCAAGTGGTTCGTGTAATATACACTTAGCGCTGGCTAGCCAGTTCCTTTGCTTGAACTTGGCTTGACACGCTGCCGCGTGACTAGATCACGTCAGGTTCTTATTATTATGATTAATTTGTCAGGCTGATTCGACTTCTTCACGACGATATGACATGCTGTGTCACAGCAAATGGCGAGCAGACAGAGTTTTTCTCCGTCACCTGCGGAGTTAAGCAAGGATGTGTCTTGGCACCTACTCTGTTCGCCCTCTACTTCGCCGTGGTAGTTCGGGAAGCCTTGCAGAGTATAACGGAGGGTATTCATATTCGTTTCCGTACAGACGGAACGCTGTTCAACCTGGCTAGACTGAAAGCCAGCACCAAGGTATCGCATGATGTCATTGCAGAGATAATGTATGCAGATGATCTTTGCTTCATAAGCCATTCTCCAGAGGGTCTTCAGCAGATGATGAGCAGGCTGGATGAAGCATGTTGTAGATACGGGTTAAGAATCAGTGTCAAGAAGACCGAGGTCATGTCCTTGGATACACTGCGTACAGCCGGTACTACATTGAATATTTGCCTACGTGACTCTACTCTGAAGCAGGTGGATAAGTTCAAATACCTGGGCAGTACCATAACTGCTAAGGGAGACCTAGACGCCGAGATTAACAGCAGAATCGGTGCTGCTGCTTCAGCGTTCGGAAAGCTTCAGATGAAACTCTTTCGGTCTCATGACATCCGGAGACCGACAAAGATTGCTGTCTACATGGCCATTGTCTTGCCCAACCTCCTCTACTCGGCCGAGACGTGGTGTCTATACCGCAAGCACATTCAGACGTTAGATAGATTCCACCTCAAATGTCTCCGAACCATCCTGAATATAAAATGGACCGATCATATTCGGAATACTGAGGTGTTACGCCGCGCAAAGGTTGGTGGCATCGAGGCCTATTTAATGAGACGACAGCTGCGTTGGTGCGGGCATGTCTTGCGCATGCCCGATGAGAGGCTACCTAAGCGAGTCTTTTACTCGGAGCTCCAAGTGGGCAAGCGCAAACAAGGTGGCCAGTTCCTTCGCTACAAGGACGTGCTCAAGAGGCACTTCAAAAGAACTAATATAACCCCAGAGAATTGGGAGGAGTACGCAGTTGAAAGACCGGAGTGGAGGCACCTTGTACAAACAAGTGTCAACAACTTTGAAGAGCGACGTTTAATAGATCTCGATATTAAGCGAGACTCAAAGCCCGACCACCTGCGGCAATCGACTACAACTATATGAATGGGCTCCTTACATGTGACAAGTGCGGGCGTACTTTCGCCACAAAAGTTGGTTATGTCAGTCACATTCGAGTACACCTAAGGAACCCATGATACCAGCAGCAGTCGCCGTAGCCGTATCGGCTAGGAAGAGATGATGATGATTATGATTAATAAATATTAAGAAAAATCAGACAAGCAGAAAGTGATTTTGAGACGAAATTAACGAACTTAGAAAAGGTATCAGATATCGCTGTGATGATTCTGATATTTAATACGCAACATAAAGTAAAAAATTCAGAATGTACTTTTTTGACTTATTTAGATTTTCTGAAGCAACTAAAATGGAGCTTGTAGAACAGAATATATAATTACACGCTTGAGGCGACACATACGATTATTGTAGAAATCATACAATTATAGGATTGTGTACGATACACATACCATATTGTACGAGAACATTGCACCCGTTGACCTACATGCGTCATAATGTTCATTTGCACCTTCAGCATTCACATGTATGTTTCGTAATTAGTCAATAATGTACAAACTGCCTATTCATTCCTATTATATAATTCACGTTCGCTAGTCGATAAGTGTGCACACATATTAAGATAAATAAATCAGTTTTATAAACCCGTCTTTGGTATTTATAACTATCATCAAGAATATCAAGATAATTATCAAGTAAATGTGAGAGTTAGCAAGTGCTCTTACATTAATGGTCCTTCGAGCCGTCTTTTGTGCTCATTTCATTGGACTGCATCTTGACTTAGTTGGCTTCCCACAAGCGGGTTCCACCAACTGGGTTGAGAAAGCGATCTAGTGGTAGAGTGCGGAGGATATCAAACCAGCAAGCAGTTGCCAAGATATCAAGTAAGACAACATGGTCAAGAATTAAGCAGCAAGGCTTACAAACTTACGCGAACAATCAAGTGAAAATATCAAGCAAGAAAAGTGATCACTGTACCTCTATCAAGATTCAAGAAGGTTAATCAAGCAAGTACCTATTAGCATTTATCAATTTTTATCAAGCAGTTACAAAGCAAGAAATTACTTTTTATCGCGTTACTATAGTAATCAAGTAAAATGGAGGATTTATATCAAAGTCAGATTCAACTACAGACATTAATCAATCAAGTGAAGATTAATTTCAAGAAAGATAGTCAAGATCGTAAGACAGCAGACTACATCAAGAGAAGATTATCTACTCTCGACTTGCACTGGGAGGAGTTTAGCAAAAATGACGGGAAATTACGTGAGTTTAACAATCCCAACCACGTCTATTTCTTCAACAATCTTTACGATGAAACGTCTAAAATCTACGTGGAAACAAGAGAATTAATTCAAATGTCATCCCTTTCAACACCCGCGGATATAGCAAAGACTAACCCGCTAGAAGTTCAACCTGCGCCCAGACAACATTCAGCACCAGCTAAGACCGCATTACCTGCATCCGGAGACGACAGAAGTCAGCAAGAGTCTTCATTTACCTCGCAAGGAACTAACAGCAAGCTAGATGAAATGTTACGCAAGCAAAGTAGCAATTTCAAGGCGTTAGCTCGGACACTGGCTAACATCAAGCTGGACAGTGTTGCTGAGAAATGGGAATTTGAAGATATTTTAAAGTCTCTGGACTCTCGCTGGACTGCCATCGACTCGTTACACTGGGAAATAGACAGTGAATTCGGCGGAACGGACGAGCATTACGAAAATACTTTCACCAAGTACGAAAACGAACATGCGGCCATGAAGAAACAAATCAACTCCAGGTTATGGTCAACTTCGCACAGAGAGAAGTCTACCCCACGTCTAGACATTCCTATATTTCATGGCCACTATCAACAATGGGTTTCGTTTAAAGACTTGTTTACCGAAGCCATACACAGTAATCCGTGTTTGTCGAATGCACAAAAAATGCAGTTTCTAAAGAGCAAGATCAAGGGCGAACCAGAGCGACTCATACAGCATTTACCCATCAGTTCGGATAATTACACTACCTGTTGGGAAATATTAAACCACCGTTACAACAACAAGAAACTGATATTTACCACTTACATAAACAACCTCATAACTCTTCCTGTGATGCAACAAGCTACGTCAAGTCATATCAAGCGACTCCATGACGTCACTATAGAAAGCCTTAACGGTATAAAAAAATTAGGTGTTCGGTGGTGTACGGGAAAATTCGACCGGTGCAGCTGTGACCCGGGTGGCCAAGTGTGTGGGTGTAAAAGAGGGGCTTGAAGGGCGGAGTCCCCGCACAAAGAAAAGACACACTAATCGATTTGTATACATACCATAAATGGTTAGGTTTAATGTTTAAGACGGGAGCAAAACGAGTATCGATAAAGTGAACTTAATGATAAGCGTAATAGGGGGGCAAAAATAAAAAATACACTGAACGATATTAATTCATACCAAAAATGATTAGGTTGAATGTCTAAGACGGGAGAAAAATAATGTTGACCGAGTTTACGCCCACCGAACCCGCCGCGCAAAGAAAAAAAAACTGGACGATTTCTTTTCATACCAAAAATAGTGAGGTTGAATGTTTTAGACGGGAGCAAAAGGAGTATTAATATAGTTAACCACGGGATACGCGGGATTAAGTTGTGTTCGATCTTTCACCTGCAACTACAGAAGCTCTTTTGGCTGGGATGCTTGGGGTGTACGTCGAGCTCAGCTTTCGGCCTTACAACTAAGGCTACTTTTCTTTTAATGCGGAGATGATCGGAGATGATCGGAGATAAGTGTGGGCATGCGGGAATCGCCCTCGGCCATCTACTCTACTTCCGAGAAGGTGACAGCCTCTCCCAGGGCGGTGTCGGATTTCTCGTCAACAAGGCCCTCACAGGCAACATTGTGGAAATCTCCAGTGTGTCGTCAAGGGTAGCGTACCTCGTACTTAAACTGACCGAGAGATATTCTCTTAAGGTCGTACAGGTATACGCGCCGACCTCTACACACTCGGATGATGAAGTGGAAGCGATGTATGAAGACATAGATAGAGCCCTGCACAACACCTCGAGGGCTCACCTCAATGTTGTCAAGGGGGACTTCAACGCCAAAGTGGGAGTACGCACGGTCACCGAATCGGTAATTGGGCCACATGGTATTGGGAACAGGAATCACAGGGGGCAGATGCTGGTCAACTTCTTAGAGCGAGAGGGGCTATTCTTGATGAACTCGTTCTTCAAGAAGAAGCCCCAGAGGAAGTGGACCTGGCAGAGCCCCGATAACGTGACAAAAAATGAGATAGACTTTATCATGACGGATAAGAGGCGTATATTCAGAGATGTCTCAGTGATCAATAGGTTCAACACTGGAAGTGATCACCGACTCGTACGAGGCACTCTGAATATAAACTTCAAGCAGGAGCGCACCCGTCTGATAAAGTCCACGCTCCGGCCTACGCAGTTCCAAGCCATCGCTGGCTCCGAAAGATTCCAATTGGAACTTCAAAACCGATTCGATGTGTTGGAAACCGAGTGCGACGTTGACGAGGACTTAAGCAGGGTAGTGGAAGTCGTGAGGGATGTGGGTAAAAGGTTCTGTCGGAATAGGCATGCAGGCAGGAAGTCTAAGCTTTCAGAAGAGACTCTGGAGCTCATGAGAGAGAGAGACGCGTAAATACACAGGCCACGGTGGCAGATCAGCGAGCACTCACCAGGCATATTCGGAAAGCGGTACGGCGGGATCTTCGGAGTTCCAATACACGCCTCATTAAGGAGGCAATAGAACAAAACCGAGGTTCCAAAGTATTCGTGAAGCGTCTCGGGAGGAGTCACATGTCTAAGCTAACTACCGCCGATGGTAGTGTCGTCTCCTCAAAACCAGAGATCTTATCGGAGGTGGAAGACTTCTATGGCCGGTTGTATGCCTCGCAATCTCCGCTACCTGAACCTGTCCCCTGCGATCCACGAGCTGCTTTAGTCCGACACTATACGGACGAACTTCCCGACGTCAGCATTGATGAAATTGAGCTGGCCCTCAAGCAACTTAAAAATGGAAAAGCCCCGGGTGAGGACGGAGTTACAACTGAGCTCTTAAGGGCAGGAGGCACTCCTGTCCTTAGGCAGTTGCAGCGCATATTTAACTCCGTACTACATGAAGGGAGAACTCCAAGAGCGTGGAGCAGGAGTATGGTAGTTTTATTTTTCAAGAAGGGAGATAAGACCCTTCTCAAGAACTACCGCCCTATATCGCTCCTGAGCCACGTATACAAGTTGTTTTCGAGGGTCATCACAAATAGGCTGACGCGACGGTTAGACGACTTCCAACCACCGGAGCAGGCGGGGTTTCGTGGAGGATTTGGCACCATAGACCACATACACACTGTGAGGCAGATTATACAGAAGACCCAGGAGTATAATCAGCCTTTGTGTCTCGCTTTCGTGGACTATGAGAAGGCCTTTGACTCCGTCGAGACCTGGTCTGTTCTGGACTCCAGCGGTGCCAAGTTGACTTTCGTTACATCGAGGTGCTGAGAAGCCTATATGACGCCGCAACTATGTCCGTCCAAGTACAGAACAGTCAAACAGGACCGATTCCATTACATCGAGGAGTAAGGCAGGGGGATGTGATATCCCCGAAACTGTTTACGAATGTATTGGAAGACGTGTTTAAGACTCTAAACTGGAAAGGACGGGGCATACATATAAACGGCGAATACATCTCGCACTTAAGATTTGCCGATGATATCGTAGTCATGGCAGAATCGCTGCAGGAAGTTCAGGAAATGCTGCACAGCCTAAATGGAGCCTCTCAACGAATTGGTCTCCGGATGAACCTGGACAAGACGAAGGTCATGTATAATGACCTCGTCGTTCCGGGACCAGTAGTCATCGATGGCACGCCTCTCGAAGTTGTCAAGGAATATGTCTATCTCGGGCAGCTAATGCAGTTGGGTAGATACAACTTCGAAAAAGAAGCCGATAGGAGGATTCAGTTGGGTTAGGCAGCGTTTAGGAAGCTGGACCACATATTTTCGTCCGATGTACCACAGAGCCTGAAGACGAAAGTTTTCAACCAGTGCGTCCTTCCTGTAATGACGTACGGAGCCGAGACGTGGACACTGACTGTGGGGCTAATCCATAAGCTTAAAGTCGCTCAACGTGCTATGGAGAGAGCTATGCTCGGAGTCTCTCTGAAGGACAAAATTCGGAACGAAGTGATCCGCCAGAGAACCAAGGTGACCGACATAGCTCTAAAAGTTAGTAAGTTGAAGTGGCAATGGGCTGGCCACATATGTCGCAGAACTGATAATCGCTGGAGTAAGCGTGTTCTGGAGTGGAGACCACGGTTGGGCAAACGTAGCGTGGGACGCCCTCTGGCCAGATGGCGGGATGACCTACATAAGAGGGCCGGCAGCGACTGGATGCGTAAAGCAGCAGACCGGGCTCTGTGGCGTACCTTGGGAGAGGCCTATGTCCAGCAGTGGACTGCAACGGGCTGATGATGATGATGATGATGATGATGATGCGGGAATCGACCAATAGCAATGCATTATTCACGGTCACGTGTCTTAGTTAGGCTGCGTTTCCACCAGAGATGAGGGAAGATGCGTTGCGAGCAACGTGTGAGTGAAGCACCAATAGAATCGCTTCATTTGTTTATCCTCGTACAGCGCAGCTCTAGGGTTGGTTTTTTACAAAGACATTCTTCGCAACGCATCCTCGCTCATCTCTGGTAGAAACGCAGCCTTAAAGGCGTAAAAGTACAAAGCTATTGGTCGCAACTTTCCTCTCATCTCCGCCTCAGTGAAAATTCTGCATGGGTTTTCCACGCTCCGGTTCACTTGATGACATTCATCATTAATTTGTGTTCGATCTCTGTCCAGCCACTGCAGAGGCATTTTCTACTACGAAGCTTCGGGCGTTCGGCTCTACGGGGAGCTCTGCCTTCAGCTCGGCAGATCTTTCCGCTCATACGCTTCCCTTGATCATTGATTTCGCTCTTAGTCTCTGCTGCTGCTGCGTCAGTAAACTGCTGCACTGACTTTTTGACATGTTGAATGCGTAGGCAACTTTTAGCAATGGACTGTTGAGGGTAACGAAAAGTGGTAAAGCCTACTAAAACGCACGTGAGCGAAGCCTCGGCTACAGCTAGTATAACATAAAGTCACACGGTGAGGATTATTTGTTAACCTTGTGGTACGAAACAGTTGGTATCCCGAGTTCCGACTCGGACTTGGCCAATTTTTTTTTCTTTAATGAAATGTCAGCAGCCATTTTTGGCCATTTTTTTTTTCATGGCTCTGATGACAACTGAACAGAATGACAACTGATAAATGACAGATGATAATGCTATCTGTGCTGTCATCTGTGCTTTACTCTTATATAATTACTATAAACCATAGATTTGCAAACTTGTCCATACTTTTGTTCGGTGAAATGCACCTAACACGTTTTAAGCTTCGTGCGGCGCGTGCGTCTAGTCAGCAAAAGACGCATTGCCCCAATAATTTAAAATTCATTTAGTTTCAGTTCAGTGTACTTTTGAGATCCTTCGCGACCGGGTACACTCGATTAACATTTAACATTCTCAACATTTTCAACATGTTATTAACATTTTTTTTATAACATTTTACAACATAAAAGATTTTTCTACTACTCTCCTGTCGTTTTTACATTCAAGCCAACCCGAATATTGGTGCTTCGAACAGTAGACCTCGCGTGCCATAATATTAATTTCGAGTAGGGAGTGAGGTGATTGACTTAGTGAACTTTTGTGGATGAGCTATTTTACTAACAAAACATCAAGATGGCGAGCGCAAGGGGAAATTCAGCGCACCATTGAGTCTATGCTAAAGTTAGTAAACTTTAAGTAAGATAGTACAGAAAGGAAGACGAAGCCCGAGTATTTTAAGAAGCGTTTAAACCAATTGAGTGTCTTGTGGTAGGAATTTGGATATAATCATGAACAGATAGGAATGGTCGAGAGTCAGTCTTATTCCTACTTCACGAACCGTACTTATGATAGTGCGAAGCAGATTTATTTGATGCTTAATGCTTTGAACGCGGGTTATCGGGCGGTCACGGCAGAATCTTGGACCGCGGAAGATGTATACGATAAAAAGGAACAAGCTCAGAGAGGTGGAATCCCTAAAGAGCCTCTAGGAACAGGACTAGAAGCTCATTCCGGCAATCAACAATTTAAAACGAATACGGGAACATCCAGTAAACATGACATTAAGGATAACAGATAAGTGGGAGCTAAAAGATGCACTTAAATCCTTACAAGCTCGTTGGGCGGCAATATATACACTTCACTGGGAGTTAGAGAGTGAGGGCACTGAAACAGACGTGGAATACAAGACTTTATTTAATACTCATGAAGAAACATTCAACAATTTGTAGAAAGAAATAAACAAGAAGATTTAGTCAGTGGCACACCGTGAAAAATCTACACCTAAGTTAGATATAACAACTTTCTATGAGAACTATAACACTTGGGATTCATTTAAAGACTCATTTTGTGAAGCTATTCATAACAACACTGCTTTATGTAACGCTCAGAAGATACAAATTTTAAAGTTAAAATTAAAAGAAGAAGCAGAGAGACTCATCCAACATTTGCAGATAATAAAGTTCTGACAACTACTTGGTTGGCTTGGATATTTTATACCACCGATATAACAATACTTAACTAATATTCACTTCCCACAAGAATATATTACTTAGCCTACCTACTGTGCAACAACAATCCGTGACAGAATTAAAGAAAATGCATGATACGACAAACGAGTGCTTATATGCAATTAAGAATCTACGGGTCGATATAAGTACGTGGGACCCTATGATAGTACATATCCTAGGGCAGAAGCTTGATGCCGAATCTCATATGAACTACGTAGAATCGCTAACCAACTCTCGAGCGCTACCGGTCCTACAGGAATTCATGAAATTCGTGGAAGGCAAATTTACAAGCCTTGAAACGTCTCGCCGAAAACAATAGTCTCTCAATCTTAAAACGTATCATCAAGCAACCACATCTGGTATGAACCAACGAAGAAACTTCCAACGACAACATAATAACCACCAGTATCCTTAATCTACCTACGTAAACAATGGGGTCAATTGAAGTTACGGAACTTCAACAGTAGGTAAAACATTGCACGTGTCAAGTATCCAATGTCCAATGTGTAACAATTAACATGGAATCTACAATTGTGCGTAAATTTTTACAACTACCCATAGAAAAACGGTACCAGGCAGTTAAAAAAGTGGCGCTATGCATTAACTGTCTTTTTACACATCGCGATAATAAATGCAACTCGACCAAAACTTACCACAAATGCACTGGCCGACATAACACGCTGATGCATGAGGCATGTGTCAAAACAGTATCGTCAGCACCGCAGCCATCAACCTCTTCGCCATCAGCAAATGGAAAAATAACAAGTCAATCAACATTACACAAACCACCACCTCCAAACCGCAATACCTACAGATGCGAATTCGGAAGTCCTGTTAGCAACAGCCTTGATTAAAGTTAAGACTGGTGATGGTACTTAAACATTTATTGATCAAGGGAGTCAAATGTCGCTTTTGACTCAACAAGCCGTACAACTACTAGATTTAAAGAGTGAGAAGTAAAATGGGATTTTCAACGGTATTGGAAAGAAACAAAACAGCTTCAAGGGGAGAAGAATCATAGAAGACGCTTCGCTTTACAACGATTTTGCGTTCTATGCTGAGGTTTTTATTTTAAAAGATGGATGATTTATGTATGACTCATGGATGACTTACCTAATAGAATATTTCCCAAGCCATCGTGGTCCGTTCTGCAAAACTTAAAACTTGCCGATCCTCAATTCTACGTTCTTACGTACCCATTTCGTAGACGACCTATTGAATTATTGCTTGGAGTAGAAGTCTTCCATCAGACTATTATGGAAGGAGTAATTAAAGGAGATTATTATACGCAGCCACTGGTACAGCAGACGTAATTGGGGTGGATGATAAGTGGAATCGCTGGTACCTACAACTATATCGTAGTAATGAACAATTTAGAAGATATAAAACAATTTTGGGAGTTCAAAGAAATTTCTGAAGAAGAAGATTTATCTCAGGAGACAAACTTTAAACATTGTGAAGAGAATACAAGGAGGAAAAACATTGAGTTAGAGTAATACTTGCCCCATCATATCGTCGAACGAGTTGAGTCAGCAACATCCAAGCATAATTGCCTTTAATGCGTAAGTAAAGACATCCACAGGTTGACCTTTGAAGGACTTGATGTATACAGGCCCCAATAATTAACAGCAAGACTTGCAAGTACTTCTTTTAAAATAGAGATAGTACAACTACGTATTTACCGCGGACATTGAGAAAATTTACCGTCAGGTACTCGTAAACGAAATTTTAAAATATCAACATGGATATTTTTTCTATGGTTTATCGGGTCGCTCAATACGAAATCAACACCTAAGGGGGGTGAAATGGGGGGTTGACAGTTTGTATGGGGAATTTTTAAACGTTGAACCAATTTAGATGAAACTTGGTATTTATTTATTATTTATTTAAACTTTATTGCAAAATAAAAATAAATACAAATGGCGGACTTAATGCCTCGAGGCATTCTCTACCAGTCAACCATAGGGCCAAACAGAGATTTGCTAAAGTGGGTGCTGTATGAGAAAACTTGCTGATTTATCCTAAAACTAATTTGTATTTAAATATACTTCGATACATACTACTACATAAACTACACAAATACCATTATATACACATACTATTAAATCTACACACACATATATATATATATATATATATATATATATTATAATACATATGCGCAAAGGGGAAAAACTTATTCACGCTGGTTATGATCCAGCAGGTGCTTGAAGCGTTTGAAGACGAACTTGCTTGGGGCTTGTCTTATTATCGGGGGAAGTGCATTCCAGAGACGAATAGCCTGGACCGTAAAAGAAGAAGAGGATAACCGCTATGGGGAGGATGTACTATTAGCTTAAGAGACCGGGAGGAGCGAAGTTCACACCCCGGACGGGGGTTAACAAAACTAAATTTGGACTTAAGGTAGTCTGGAGGGATCAAACAAAATAGAGAAGAGAGTACAGAGAATTCTAAGAGCCCTGCGTTGACGTACAGGCAGCCATTGGAGTTGGTGACGATAATATGAGACGTGATCGAATTTACGCAAGCCGAAAATAAAGCGTATGCGATTATTATTAAATAATCGTATATTAATACGATCTAGCCTGTTTAGGGAAGCCTGGGAAATGTTGGTAGTGCACACATCAGCATAGTCTATAATAGGAAATATTAAGGCCTGCACAAGCAGCTTCTTGGTACTCACAGGCAGGAAGTTCTTAAATCTATACAGAGTTTGTAGTGTTCCAGTATCCTTAAGAGTAATTTCCGACAGTTGTCCATCCCAGGAAAGATTCCTATCAATGACAAGGCCGAGATCTTTCACCTGGTTAGAGACCGGGATCACCGAGCCATCAAACATGATCGGCGCAACTGGAACAGTTTCCAACTTAATGAGTTGCCGCGAGCCACCCAGAATGATGACCTGGCACTTCGAAGGGTTAACAGAAATGCCAAAACTACGAGACCAGTCAGCGATGTGGTCCAGGTCAACATTAAGAGTAGATATAGCGGAACTCAGGTCCGTTACCTCCGCCTGGGCGTATAACTGCAAATCATCTGCATACAAATGGTGAGAGCTTTTTAATCCAGACGTAATCAGGTTAATAAAAACGGAGAAAAGAAAAGGGGACTGGATGCCGCCTTATGGCACGCCAGTGATCAAATCAGTCCATTCAGACTGGGCTTGACCTATATGAACAGTCTGAGAACGGCAGGAAAGGTAGGAGGCAAACCACGCAGTCGTTTCTGGAGAGGTTCTGAAATGAGAAAGGGCAGCAAGGAGAAGATCGTGATCGACTACATTAAAGGCATTAGAGAAGTCAATGAGCACTAGGACTATCACTTTAGTCGACTCTATGCCTTGCCTTATGTCCTCGGTAACTTTCAATGACGCAGTCGTTGTGCTATGCCCTGGGCGGAATCCAGATTGATACGGAGACAGGAGCCAGTTAAGATTGACAAATTTTGAAATTTGCTCGTGAACTGCTGCCTCGAGGATTTTGGAGAGAAACGGCAAAATAGATATAGGTCGAAAGTGACTTACAGAACTCGGTTTCGATATTTTGGGAAGGGGAATGACGTATGCCTTACGCCAGCAAGAAGGGAAAACGCCAGTAAGAATAGAAAAGTTTATAATGTGTGTGATTACGGGCAGAATATTCTCAACAATAGGCAAGATCATGGTCCTTCCTAGTCCGTCATGACCGACTGCGTTTGACTTAAAAGAGCAAATTATCTTTTTTATCTCTCCAGTAGTGACAGCATGGAGGACAAATGGCGCAACGTTAGGAGAGGGAAGGGAAGCTATAAGACATATGGTTTTAAATTTGATAACTGGATTTAATAATGAAGTTTGAGAAAAATGGATGTTCAAATCATTTAAAGAAAGAGAAGCTGGATCAAACGACGTGCTGGATTTTCCAATACCAAGGGACCTCAGAAATTTCCAAGTGTCAGCCATGGAGGAAGATAATACGTTTTCATGGATATACCGTCGCTTTGCAGCTCTCACCATCTGATTGCAACGATTTCTTGCGACTTTAAAAAGACGCCAGTTGTCGTCGCTCCGATCACGCGTAAATTTTCGAAAGGCACTATCTCGTCTTCTCATAGCCATGCGGACACCCCTGGTAATCCACGGAGCTGGAGGCCGCCTCAACCTGACTTCACGCACCGGTGCATGTGCGTCAAACAATTGCTGAACCACTGTGTTGAACGTTTGGACTTTATCATCAACTGTTGTCGCAGCATACATCGGCGCCCAGTCAGCCGCGGAGGCATCGAGCTTCAACCTGTCAGTGTCCATGCGAGCGAAGTTACGGACTTTTACCACCGTGGGCTTCGGCTTGGGTGCTTTTATTTTGTAGGGAACATATATCAAGTCGTGTCGAGAGAACTCCGGCGCCAATAATTGCCCCGCCTGGATGATGTGCTCCGTAGACGATGCCAGAATAACATCTAACCAGGTATCAGGAGAATCCAAGTTAAGATGTGTTGCCTTTAAGGGTAAGATGGAGAAATCATTGGCTTGAACTATTGACCTAAGACTACGCGACCTGACATTGTCCTTCAGCAGGTCAGTATTGAAATCACCCATGACTATGTGATGTGCGCACTCACAGCTAACGGAAGAGAGAAGATTTTCCAAGGTGGAAAAATAATCAACCATAGGGGGGCAGTAGACCACTCCCAAAGCCACAATGACACCACGTATCTTGGCCTCTATGAGTAGGTGCTCCATAGATCCAGAGTATAAAGAAGGAGAACAGTCAATAATCTTATAAGGTATGTCGGATCTGAGGTATATGGCGACTCCTCCACCACCCTTTCCGGTGCGATCATTTCGTATAAGGATAAATCCCGGTAGGCTAACCGACGTAGCAGATATACTGGGCTTGAGCCAGCTTTCACTGACTAAAATAGCATGCACATTGCAATTGGAAAATGTGTCATAAAAGTCATTCATTATAATGGCATAAAATGCTTTGCGCGTTAATGTGAGACACGTTAAAGAAATTTTGATGATCTGGAAATGCACATCCTAACTCATCAGGTAGGTTTAACCCATCATACGAATTGGCAGAAGACTGAGACATATAAGACAAGTCACATGCAGAATAAAAAGAATCATCAGACCCATTGTCGCACATATGCAAATATATATAAATATAATCTTAAATAAATAAACTTAATGTATAAAATATAAATTAATTACTAACAGTTTCCCTAAAAAGAGAAGCTATTTTCTTAATAACACCTGTTTCGCCCACCGGTTAACTGTAACAAATCAGTAATAACGAGAAAAAAAAACATTAGGTACATGAACATGATATTATAACACATTCTACTCAGTGAAGAAAACATTGAACCATAAAACAATAACTAAAGTCATATTTTTAATTCAAGACAGCAGTCCGAAAGCTCGCCATACAAAGTGGTTTATAATAAATGGTAGCGCAAGTGCTGCCAGACTACCGCCTTGAATCAAAAATAATACTTTAGAACAAATACATTCGTAATACAAAACTAAATTACAATATCAGAGCTACCACAATAATAACTGTTAGATATTGGCACAGACTAAGGACGATTTCCGAACGAAACTTAGAAATAAATGTCAAACGGGTTTATCAAACTTGACAGTTGACACTGACAGTGTAAAATAAAAAACTTTTTACAAAAAAAAAGATAAACCGACTTCAAAAAGGATAAAATAAATTATTATATTATTTATATGCGTCACAAACTGATATGTTTGAAGTCGGTGCCAAGCCAAAAAGTTACAATACCGGTCAAATCAGCTTCAAGCGTATGTATTCAGTGAATTGTTCTTCATACTTCTGGTACTGTACGTAGGTTTTCATTCTAGTACAGAAAGAAAATATAATCATGCGTCTTATGATGTTTGTTAATAAACTCGTTTACTAGTTGTCGGACTACCCATATCTTGAACGGAGCCCGTGCTTCGGTTTGAATTATTTATTCTACTTCATCTAAGTTATTTTATCGAAGTGTAAAAGAATTCAATGGCTAGATTGATTTTTCTATAGTCAGACACACTGGGTGTGTGGGTCACACCTTTTCAGTAGAAAAAGGCACGATATTTAAATTTTCTATTGTAGACCATACGTGTTTTTTATTTTTATTTGCCGCCTTTTTCTGATTATTGACAAATTAGACGTGTATCAGAGAATATATACATAGGTACCACATTTCATCAAAATTGTATTAGTAGTTTAGACGTGAAAATGTAACAGATAGATTCACATTCACCTTTTCAATATAAGTAGGTATCGATATGTTTTGTGATTTTCAGACTTGAAGCTGATTTGACCGGTATTGTAACTTTTTGGCTTGGCACCGACTTCAAACATATCAGTTTGTAACGCATATAAATAATATAATAATTTATTTTATCCTTTTTGAAGTCGGTTTATCATTTTTTTTGTAAAAAGTTTTTATTTTTCCATTTTTAGTGATTATGTAATTATCATAATCGGACAACGGATCTCGCAATAATCGGTGAAGATATATAAGAAAAAGTTCATAATACGTAACTCAATGTAAGGAAAGTTCCACTTATCATATGTGGTCTTCATCATTAGGTCCACTCCATCAAATTAGTGGTTTTCGAGAGGAAATGCTTGAGTTGCTTAAAAAAACAACCAAATCACCATACATGTGCCTTTAAAAATTGAGGAGTTCCCTTAATTCGTCATGGATTCCATCATCAGAACAGCACCAGATTAATGTGGAACCATCTCAGAGGTAGTTACTTTCAGACAAAAAAAGAATTCCTGAAATCGGATCACGGGTCTCGGAGTAATCGCTGAACATCCCACATTTAAAAAAATCATCATCATTATCATCAAAACAATTATCATCATGACGTTCACATCATCAAATTGGTGGTTTCCGAGAGAAAACCCTCGAGTTGCTTAAGAAAACACCCAAATCACCATACACATGCCTTTAAAAATTGAGGAGTTCCCTCAATTCCTCATAGATCCCATCATCAAAACAGCACCAGATTAATTAAGGACCACCTTGAAAGTACATCCTTTCAAACATAAAAAGAATTATTCAAATCGGACTACGGGTCTCGGAGTAATCGCTGAACATCCTACATTTAAAAAAATCATCATCATTATCATCAAAACAATAATCAGTATCAAGTCCACTTCATCAAATTGGTGGTTTTCGAAAGAAAACTCTTGAGTTGCTTAAGAAAACACCCAAATCACCATACATGTGCCTTTAAAAATTGAGGAGTTCCCTCAATTCCTCATGGATTCCATCATCAGAACAGCACCAGATTAATTTGGGACTACCTTGGAAGTACATCCTTTCAAACATAAAAATAAATATTCAAATCGGACCACGGGTCTCGGAGTAATCGCTAAACATCCTAAATTAAAAAAAATCATCATCATTATCATAAAAACAATCATCATTATCTGGTCCACATCATCAATTGGTGGTTTCCGAGAGAAAACCCTCGAGTTGCTTAAGAAAACACCCAAATCGCCATACATATGCCTTTAAAAATTGAGGACTTCCCTCAATTCCTCATAGATTTCATCATCAGAACAGCACCAGATTAATATGGGACCACCTTGGAAGTAGACCCTTTCAAACAAAAAAGAACTATTCAAATCGGACCACGCGTCTCAGAGTAATCGGTGAACATACATAAAAAAAAAGCCCAAACCGAATACAGAACCTCCTCCTTCTATGAAATTGAAGTCGGTTAAAAAACAGAAGCACGTCATACGAAATAACATTTAACAATTTAAGCGGTAGGCAAATACATAGTAAAAAGATTGAAAGTTTTTGTTGAGTACCGCCTCAAGAGTCAACGAAATTAACCCGAAAACAAAATGGAGTCGGAAAACTGCGCACATCTATGTCCAAAGCATCAAACAGGGGCCAAAACTAACGCGGTTTGGATAAAGGGGCTTCTGAGCAGTCTCTTTTATTCCACCTCGCCGCCCGGGATGAGTCTGTAGGGTTCACAGGCCCCATTGTTTTGGGCGCTGCCGGTGGCATTGCTGGCCGCTCTTGGACCTTGCTTACCTCGTCGACTGTAAGCTGCGTTTCCGTCGATGTGTGCTCCTCGCTGCGCTTACCTAGTGCAGTCACGGGGTGCTCGGCAATTAACCTCTTCAATTGCTCCATTGTGTCAAGCCTATGAGTTTCTCCCGAGGACAACTTGGTGAAAATGGTGCCATCAAGTAACCACACTTTGCGCATGCCAAAATGTTTGCGAGCCTTCATAAAAATATCTTGACGCCGACGGGTCAGAAATTCTGACACTACCACTGGGGTACCCTTTAGCAACGTTTTCTTGCGCCAAATCTTGGTCTTCACTTTTATATCCACACAGCTCACCAGAACAGGCCTAGTGCGACCCGCAAAAGGTGCTCCGAGTCTGTGACAGACTTTAAATGATGACGGGGCAATGTCTGACAGCTGCATGCGATCTCTGCAGATAGCAGCCACCTCGGCAGCAAGGCTATCTTCATTTGACTCCGGAATGCCTGCAAAAAGCAGGAACTTTCTTCTGTGCCTCATTTCCATGATGTCAATGGTGTTACTCAGGGCACCTATCTGTTCCTTAATTAGGTGCAGCAAGGCACCAGTGGTCTCCTTGAATCTGTGGAGGTCTGCACTTAAGCTTGCCACTGTGTCATTGCTAGGAGAAGCGGACTGCAAAACAGCCTCAAATGCAGCGAATTGTCGTGACACACTTGCTTCTAGTGTAGCCTGCGCCTTCGCTATAGAGTCCAAGGTAGTCAGTGTGTGTAGTGCTTTACAGTGAAAAACAGTGACTTTGTAGTTACCGGTAGGTGGTGACAGGTGAATACCTTAAAACTGCATGGATGTGAGCTGCCCACACAGTATGTACTTTATAGTATATTATTTCTTATATTTACAAAAAAAGGTAATTTATAATTTAAAAAATAATTAAAATTAAATTTCAAAACTCAGCTGACTTGTTGCTTTTTTTGCGCCTGCCCACCTTTTTTTGTATAGAGATAGTTTGTATCCCGAGAAGGGACAAAATAGTTTCAAAAGAGTTGAACGTTTTATGGAGAATTATTAACAGCTGAACCGATTTAGATGAAACTTGGTATGGAGATAGTTTGAGTCCCTGGAAACGACATAGGACAGTTTTTATCTCGAAAATTAATCCTTAAGGGGGTTAAATGGGAGTTGGAGGTTTGTATGGAGATCTTATTTACCGCAAACAGATTTAGATCAACTTTGTTACAAAGTCCCAGGAAACAATATAGAATATTTTTTTCCCGAAAATCAATCTTATAGGGGTATAAAATATGTTCGTAGTTTGTATAGCGAATTATTACCGCTGAACAGACGATTGAAATGAAACTTGGTAAATAATAATATATATAGATTGAGTCGCGGGAAACAATATAGGATAGTTTCTATCTCGAAAATCAACCCTTTAGGGGGTGAAACGGGGGTTGAAAGTGTGTATGAGAAATTACTAACCGTTGAACCTATTTAGATGATTTGGTATGGAGATAGTTTGAGTCCTGGGGAAGGATATATAATAGTTGTTATCCCAGAAGTCATTCCTTAAGCGGGTAAAAAGGAGGGTGGTTTACTAATTCCACACAAATGAAGACGCGGGGAAAAGCTTCTATTCAAGAGTATAAATCTGTATTAATCTTAATCTCTCAGTAGTAGTAAGTCGTTGATGGCGTAACAATTAAACAATTATTGCAATCATTTCTTTAAAATAAATATGTTAGCGACACAACCAAACATAACACGAACGAGATTCCAGCCCATACGACGGAGCGAGACATTACCGAGGGAGCGTGAAGGACGACGAGCGGCGAGCGACTATCTCCGCGTCCTGAAAGCTGGCGACCGTCCTGAAGGCTCACAACCGTCACTGAAGACTTATCGTGATATGTGATTTGTTATGTTATGTAAATATGGTTAATAATAATAATAATAATAATAATAAATACTCTTTATTGCACACCTCATACAGTTACAAGCACAAATTTTACAATTAGATAAATTTAGGTAGAGGTAACAACAGGCGGTCTTATCGCTAATGAGCGATTTCTTCCAGACAACCTTTGGGTAGTGGAGACTAGAGAAAAACAATAAGCAGTAGGTGGTGCATAGAACCAAAAGAGACGAAATAGATAACACAGCACATTCATATGAATATGCATACTTAAATAAATACAAAATAAACATACATATACGTACATATATACATATATAATACACACAATAAGAAACAACAGTGTCAACTTAAAAACCTAAGGAAGAGATAAATAGTATTCCTTAAGTTGCGATTTAAAGCTACCAATAGATTGCGCGCGTTTAATGTTGAGAGGGAGAGAATTCCACAAACGAACGGCCTGGAACGTAAATGAGCAATTATAAAATTTGGAAGATGAAGATGGCACTTTTAGGAGCAATTTTTGAGAGGATCTAATAGAATTAAGATAAGAGAAACGCTCTTTGAGGTAGCCGGGAGTTGCAGGGTTAAAAAGTATAGAAAAGAGTAAAGAAAGTATGTGAGAGTTACGGCGGTGACGGATAGGGAGCCATTTGAGTTGAGAACGAAAACTAGAAACATGGTCGAATTTGCGTAATCCGAAAATGAACCGAATGCAGGCATTTTGAATACGCTCAAGCTTATTAAGTTGCTCCTCGGTTAGGTCTAAATAGGAGATATCTGCATAATCAAGAATGGGGAGAAGTAACGACTGAGCAAGCGCAATTTTAGTAGCATTTGGCAGGAAATTCCGGAGCCGTCTGAGAGACCCTATGGCAGCAAACATCTTCCTGCTCACTTCACTCACCTGAGGCACCCATGATAGACAACGATCCATGATTACGCCAAGATTTTTCACTTGGTTGGAAAAAGGAATTTGGATACCATCGAAGACTATCGGAGGGAGCCTGAGAAAGTCAATTTTGGAGATTTGTTTAGCGCTACCCATCACAATTACCTGTGACTTTAGGGGGTTTACTTTTAAACCGTAATTTTGACTCCAATTTGATATGCGGAGCAGATCAAGATTCAAGAGAAGAGGTTAAGTTTGTATTCGAAATAAAGAGATTTATTATTAAGTAGGTAGAGTCAAACTTAGAATGTAAACTATTATGATTTGAAATATTTAAGTGAAATACGTGTATTAGAGTTAACTTGGATAGTTTAAGTGAAAATTGTAAGTTTGTATGGACATTACGGAGGGAGCGAGAAGGACGACGAGCGGCGAGCGACTATCCCCGCGTCCTGAAATCTGGCGACCGTCCTGAAGGCTGACGACCGTCACTGAAGACTTATCATGATATGTGATTTGTTATGTTATGTAAATATGGTTAAGTTTGTATTCGAAATAAAGAGATTTATTATTAAGTAGGTAGAGTCAAACTTAGAATGTAAACTATTATGATTTGAAATTTTTAAGTGACATACGTGTATTAGAGTTAACTTGGATAGTTTAAGTGAAAATTGTAAGTTTGTATGGATGAATGGATAGGAATTCCCCAATAAATCCCTTATCTAGAGAGCGGATAGATAGTTAGGAAATTATTGTCAGGCATAGATAATTGAAGTACATTATCTACCAATAAACATTAACCTTACGCCCTGAGTCCCCTATTGTATAGGTAAAAGATAAGGTAAATTTATAATAAAACAATAATGTATGCTCGGAGATTGAAGAGCTCTTTATTGAGGTAACCGAAAGGTCTATCGCTAAACGCATAGACTACGTAGGTAACTGTTCGGACTCACGACGTAATGGCAGTCATAGGAAATCTGAAAGAAAGAAAAAATTATAAAACATAGTGAAAATCTAGCTTACGAAAATACATTTTTGGAATAAGGTCGGCCAATCAGAGCGCCGATTAAAAAACCAATTAGATCCTAGAAGGGATAGGGCAATCAGAAAGAGAGGACATGATAAAAGCGCTCTGATTGGACGAAATTCCAATAAGAATCCAGGCAGGTATATCCGCTTATTAGTAAATCAAATCGTGCTATAAACATCCATACAAACCGGTGAAAATCATTCAGTAATTCGGACAAGCAGCAAGAAGACAAATAAACTAGAAGAAAACCAACTGGACTTTTGGAACACCGCTCCCCTCCGTCAACAGGAAGATTTTCTACGGGCTACTCATCAAGCGTCGGCTGGCAGTGCGGCGTGTCGTCCGTTCGTGCCAGAGCCCTCGAGACTCTGTCACGTGGTCCTACATCTACTTACGGAGCTTTCGTCGACTAGGTACTTCGCTGAATCAGCTCTGCGCGGGTAACGGCTGAGTTAGGATCGGCAACCGTGGATATACAACATAAGCTATCGAAGGAAAATACCATATTACAGGCTGCGGTCTGTAATATTTTGGTCCATTCTCACCGGGATAGCTGTAACTACGTGTGGAATTCAGTGAAGATCGACGGAGGCTCCGTGTTCGTCGTCGACGGGAAAGGATCGACAGCGCCATGGAAGATTGTTTGGAGCATTCGCGGGTAAAGGCGTCGTGAATTGGTACGACGCCGCGATGCACAAGCGCAAGGCGGGAGCAACTACGCGATCAGTCACATCTACAATGGACGATGAAGAGCGGCGACGTTTCCTCGAGGCCGGAGCAGCGGCCGCGGAAGAGGCGCGACGTGCTGCGGAACAAAACCAGAACCTGAATCAAGAACAAAACAAGGACAGGACAGCGACGGGGAACGAGACGTCCCCGCCCCTACCTGCCAACGAGTCGGAACATGGCCTGGACAACGAGGCGTCGCGGAACCGTGTCGCGCCGAGCGGAGAGCTGCCGCCGGCCGACAGCAACGTCTACGCCAGGGACTCACCACTATCGCCTTCGACGGAGACACAAGGCACCAACAACGAAGAGGCTAGAATGCGAGCAACGGAGCGACTAGCTATACCACAACAACAGAAGCAACCGGAACCAAGCCCGAGTCGAGTTTCATTCGCCAAGCTTAAGCCCGTGCAACGCGCGCTGCGCCGACCGCGATCAACGTCGAGCAGCCGCGCCGCGACGTTACGAAAAGATGCCGAGCTACAAGCGCAAGAGGAATTGGCGGAGCTACAACGACAAGAAATTCGTCTCAACCAGGAGCTAGTGAACATGCGTCTGGAGACACGCTTATCACACATCGACGCACAGTCAGCGAGAGACAGCGCTTCGGAACATTCGGGTGACGGCTATGTGAAGGACTGGCTGGAATCTTCCCAAGCGACGGGCGACCGACAACGAGACGGTCCCCACCGTGACTAGGAGCCTGCGTCGCGAGTTCCTGAACGAGGAGGAGCTAACCCGCCGAGGCACGAGTCACACCATACGGCAAGTTATCGACCGCCAGACGACGGAGCGCCTAGGCCATCGCCGGAACACACGGAACCTAGGACGCAGTATACAACGTAGACACGGCCGCCGAGAGTGCAGCGGCAAGCATGATGCAGGTTTTCGAGAAAATGCAGATGGCAGCGCGACCCGCACCGAAAGAAATATACGAGTTACCTCCGTTCTACGACAATGTGGGTGAATGGAGAAGTTTCTACAACACGTATCGAGAGATATCGACGCGCTACAAGTTTACTGAATACGAGAACGTTGCGCGCCTACGGGTAGCACTGAAAGTTGAAGCAAAGCAGTGCGTACAACACATATTAGCGACGGCAACGCGACCGGACCTTATTATGAAGATACTTAAGAAACAATTCGGACGAAGTGAAGTACTACTGGATCAAGCTTTGGAAGACTTACGTCGAATGGCACCGGTAGGGCCGAGTGCACACGACCTTAATAACTTCGCGATCAAGATTATGAACATCGTGTCGACAGTTATTGGACTTGGATCATCGTCACTACGCAGATAATCCAATGTTAATTCGGGAAACCACGGATCGATTGAGCCCTCATCTACGCAGTCGTTGGTGTGAATACGCGAAGAACCATCGACACAATAGGGATCCGGAAATAATGCAGCTGGCAGAGTTTCTAATGCAGGAAAGTGAACAAGAGCTCCTGTACTCACATGCGCGTGCGCCGACCGCGAGTCGTCGAGCTATGGTGACGACCGCCGCCGGACGCGCCCGATATCCAACAGATAGACAGCCCGCGACGAGCGCCGCGAGAACATATACGGTCGGAGGTCAACCGTGCCGTGCTCTTGTGACACTGTTGTCAAATATAGTGACCTACGTGACGCAGCAAGTTAAGAACGTGAAATCTACGTGTCTATTCTGCGGAGGCGCTCACAATACTACGGACTGCCGCAAGCTGTCATCTCTAACGATTGGAGCGCGCTGGGATTGGGCGCGACAGAACAGGATGTGCTTCAGGTGCATATCCATGCATATGAAGTATCAATGAAGTATGAAGTGTCATGGCATTCGCAGAGCCATCACAGATTATTACATGAAGACAGAAACGTGGAGGGCGCCGCGGACGAGGCGCCGATACTTACAACGCGGGAGACAGCCCCGCCGCCCGTACCTCGAGAAGTTACTAGGAACGGGACAATGGAACAGGAAGCTAGTGAAGAAGTCGTGGCGAAGACTTATACGACTACCAGTTCATCGAACGTGCTGTTAAAAGTATTGCCGGTCGTCGTGGAGGGCCCACAGGGAACGTCTCACATTTTTGCGATGCTGGACGACGCATCTACTTTATGCGTGGTGGAGGCCGATATCGCGTATCAAATTGGACTTACCGGACCAGAGTCACCGCTATGTGTACGAGGACTGGGAAACATAGCGCACCGATCGCAGACGCGGACCGTGAAGGCGAACGTACGGCCGCACAAAGGAGCCGGAAGTTACGAAGTGATACTACGGACTGTGTACGGTATTGGATTACGCAGTCAAACATTGAACAAACAACGCATGATGCAGTACGAGCACCTCAAGGACCTAAGTGAAGAATGTTACACAACGGGGGTGCCGCAAATGCTCATCGGCGCTGAACACTGGCACCTGCAGCTACCTCAAGAGATCCGGATGCGACGAGCTGACGAGCCAGCAGCCCTAAGATGTGCCCTAGGCTGGGTGTTTTTTGGAGCGATGCCCCGCAATCTAAGAAATGAAGAAGTTATCAATTATCATTGCTATTTAGATGACGAGATAAGAAATAGCACGGACGACGATCAATCGGACACGTTGTCGATAACGTCACAACAATATCGCGAGCTTTCCGAAGAAATCGACATCCTGGAACGCGAAGAAAACATAGCACAGAGGCAGCGGCGCGAACGAAGTCCATCGCCGCAATACTTTGAAATTCATCACCCGGTATCCCGGGCGCCTGAGTAGTCGGAACGGATCGAGCCACGGGCGCCGGAACCCCGTGATCCCACGGCGAATAAAAACTGTAAGTCGCCTACGAAGACAGCCGAACAACTCGGAGCCCCGAGCGTCACCGCGAGCGGAGTACGAGAATCTTCCGACGCCGGAGCAGCGCGAGTCAGCGACACGAAGAAATCGCGAGATTTGCCCGAGATATCAACGAGTGTTACGATCGCCTACACCGATGCCAGCCCCACCCGAGTCATGGAATTCACCGATCCCAGCTACTAGAACGAGGGTCGAGCCACGGACAGATACGGGCGCGGTTAGGCGCGAGCCACGCATTAGAGCGGCTCCCGAGATATCGCCTAGGAACGAGCGACGGTATCAACCAACACCGGAGGCGATGAGGACGACGCCCCGGGGCGAGCCGCGGCAGAGCTGAGCCCGGCGCCGACGGTCACCTCAACGGGCCGGACAAGCCGCGCCACGACGGGCAGTCGCGCCTTGGTCACTTGTCACTCACCTTACTCAACCTATGTTCCGGAGGAAAGGAACAAACCCGCCGACTGAAGAGAGAAGTCACTTTGCAGAGACAGCACGTGCCTACGACGAAGAGAACATAGAAAATAGGAGGTCGTCTGTAACTCAAACAACGAGTACAACATGGACGTACAATGATCAACGAAGAGAGTTCGACGTGGCGTTACGAACGAACAACAATCGACGTTATAAGAAATGGACATACTCTACGTGTAATAATGTGAACCGGAGCGACGCGCAACGGGAACGAGAAGTACGCGCGCCATTGTCAAGAGTCTATACTACAACTCACAAGGAAGACGCAACGAAAATCACGAACGAGGCGAGAATCGTGATTCACAAGATCGACATAGGACGAGCCATGGAAGGGATAAAACAACGAGTGCCGCGCAGTCGACGGCTACGAGTCAACTGCGAGCCCAGCCGAGCGGACGCTGGTCGCCCCGCCGGCAAAGGTCAACGAACGAGGCATCGCGTGACCTACCTCAACGGGTCAACGCCCCTCAATGTGTACGAGATAATCCCACTTTCAAGGCTTCAATGTCTTTCCAAGTTCAAACCCACGAACTACGTCGCAAGTTACAAGCACTTTCCACTTCTGCTAATTATAATAGCAATTCTTATCCCTCTAAACACCGGTACGAGTAAAACCGCAGACAAGAGACGAGGCAACGCGAGCGACGTTACGAGCAAACAAGAAGAGGGCCCCAGTATTACAAGTGAAGTAACAAGAAACGAACGAGAAGAAGGTCGCCGATCGAGCAGCACGGCGACACGTAGACCGGCCAGCAAAGTCACCGTCCCTACGATACAGGGACCGTGGCCCCTCCGTCGGTCCTAAACGAACCCGAGACAGTGACGAAGCCTTCAACTAGCAGTGATAGTGTCGCAGCCCTTGCACCAGGTAGTTTTTGTCAAAACTAGGGGGCGCGATGTTAGCGACACAACCGACCATAACACGAACGAGATTCCAGCCCATACGACGGAGCGAGACATTACCGAGGGAGCGTGAAGGACGACGAGCGGCGAGCGACTATCTCCGCGTCCTGAAAGCTGGCGACCGTCCTGAAGGCTCACAACCGTCACTGAAGACTTATCGTGATATGTGATTTGTTATGTTATGTAAATATGGTTAAGTTTGTATTCGAAATAAAGAGATTTATTATTAAGTAGGTAGAGTCAAACTTAGAATGTAAACTATTATGATTTGAAATATTTAAGTGAAATACGTGTATTAGAGTTAACTTGGATAGTTTAAGTGAAAATTGTAAGTTTGTATGGATGAATGGATAGGAATTCCCCAATAAATCCCTTATCTAGAGAGCGGATAGATAGGTAGGAAATTATTGTCAGGCATAGATAAATGAAGTACATTATCTAACAATAAACATTAACCTTACGCCCTGAGTCCCTACAATAGGTAAAAGATAAGGTAAAGTTATAATAAAACAATAATGTATGCTCGGAGATTGAAGAGCTCTTTATTGAGGTAACCGAAAGGTCTATCGCTAAACGCATAGACTACGTAGGTAACTGTTCGGACTCACGACGTAATGGCAGTCATAGGAAATCTGAAAGAAAAAAAAAATTATAAAACATAGTGAAAATCTAGCTTACGAAAATACAATTTTGGAATAGGGTCTGCCAATCAGAGCGCCGATTAATAAACCAATTAGATCCTAGAAGGGATAGGGCAATCAGAAAGAGAGGACATGAGAAAATCGCTCTGATTGGACAAAATTCCAATAAGAATCCAGGCAGGTATATCCGCTTATTAGTAAATCAAATCGTGCTATAAACATGCTAACGGCTGGGTTAGGATCGGCAACTGTGGATATACAACATAAGCTATCGAAGGAAAATACCATATTACAGGCTGCGGTCTGTAATAAAATAAATGCGGGAACCGGCTTCACCAAAACGTGGTATACCGAAACCTCCAGAATGTCAAACGAATACTTTTCCGAAAACCGCATCTAAATCAGTTCAACGAAACGCGAGATGATCGCAGACAGACATCATTCATATATACGTACATACAAACATACGATTCTAACTGAGAACCTCCTTTTTTGGTACTTTTAGTACGCGGGCGAAGCCGCGGGAAAAAGCTAGTAATAATATAAAAAAAACTACGTAATCGGTTAGTGCGGGAAAAACTGGGAGCCGTAAAGTGGGTCGATATAGCGGCGATTAAATCTCCATTGTTACTTTATTCAGCATTGTCAAGTGTCGTTATCAATTTATACAGTGAGTCTGACTTTTTAAGTACATATAGTAATAAAAAGCGAAATGAGCAACAATGGGTTTCTGGAGATTTAAAGAAAATGATTCATAGACGTGACGAACTATTCAGGATATGGAAATCAAATAATACGAATTTCAGATTGCAGTATACTACATAGGCTGCTATTTATATATCCGGAAACCGGGATTACAATCTTCTTAAATAGCATATTTGACCTCCATGGTAAAATTTGAACTTTTTTAAGTACTGGCCGGTATATTTTTTCTTTCTTATTAACGCTCGTGTTTTGTTTTTGACGGGTTTTAAATGTCATCTCGCAGCAAGAATGGAACTCACTCGTGAAAATATTCGTGCTATGATTTATTATGATTTTCGGCGTGGTTTAACGCAACAACAGTGCATAGATCAACTAACTTCAACTTTTGGTGATGAAGCCCCATCTAAAACTACTGTGTATCACTGGTTTAGTGAGTTCAATCGTGGACGTAGTATGCTCACGGACGAAGTTAAGGCAGGTCGCCCGAAATCGGTCGTTGTACAACAAAATATCGAGGCTGTGCGAAAACTTATAATGGACGACCGACATGTTACGTACTGCGAGATAGAGGCGACTCTGGGTATTTCTATGACCACCATTAATAGCATATTACATAATTATTTGGCTGTAAAAAAAATTTGTTCGCGTTGGATACCCCACAACTTAACAAAAGAGCAAAAAGATGCTCGCGTCGAATGGTGCAATAAAATGTAAAAAAAATATAACCGTGGTGACTCAAAAGCCGTTTATAACATCTATACAGGTGACGAATCCTGGATCTATGCATACGATCCCGAAACGAAGCAACAATCAACGGTATGGGTGTTTCAAAATGAGCCGAACCCTACGAAAGTTACTCGTGCAAAAAGTACATTGAAACAAATGGTGGCCTGCTTCTTCGGTATTAATGGCCATGTAGCTACAGTGCCACTAGAAAACCGTAGAACGGTTAATTCAGAGTGGTACACGACCATTTGCTTACCGGAAGTATTTGAACAAATTCGTAAAACTAACCAGCGACGAAGAATCATTCTTCATCATGACAATGCCAGCTGTCATACGTCACGCGAAACAACTCTATTTTTGGAGGGTCAAAATGTGGAATTAACGGGTCATCCGCCGTACAGCCCTGACTTGGCACCCAACAATTTTTATTTATTTCCAAATATAAAGAATAAATTACGCGGTCAACGATTTTCGACCGCTGAAGATGCTGTCGACGCATTCAAACAACACGTTATGGAGGTACCTCAGGCGGAGTGGCAGAAGTGCTTTAAAAATCGGTTCACGCGAATGCAAAAGTGCATAGATCATCAAGGGGAATACTTTGAAAAACAATAAAACCATTTTCAGCCGTGTACGTTTGTTTGTTTTTTTGTTTCCGGATATATAAGTAGCAACCCTCGTAGGTATAGGAATAAGCTTAATAAATACATAAACAAGGTCAAAAATTAGTATAAATAAAATTAACTGCTGGATTGGTAAAAATAAAGTTACTTTGGATGATGTCATTATGAAATATGTAGGTAAAATATATAGCATTCAAAATATATGTAATACTTTTTCTAAAACTTTTACAGACGAAATACATAATATAAAACATAGTTGTAATGAAAAGTTCTTACCACGATCGAGTTATGTTCGAGATTCTTTGGTAACGCTTCGTTTTGCAAACACTAACTAGTGCAAAAGAGGTTATACGATTTGTTGATAGATTATCGTGAAATAAATCACCTGACGCGGTCGGGATTAGAGTCGAGGATGTCAAATGTTTTAAGGTACAGTTAAGTCCGATTATTGCATCATTTTTTAACATGTGTGTGTCATATACCCGATGAACTTAAACTTGCATTAACTAGGCCTATTTTAAGCAAGGTTGTCACCTGGATTTTTGTAACTACACGCCGATTGGTATTCTTTCCGTTATAAATAAGATAACGGCAAAAATAATAGTCCGCCAGATAACGGAGTTTTTAGAAACCCACAAAATTATTTCTGACGCGCAACACGGATTCAGACGCGGTCGGAGCACCGCCACTGCACTTGCTGAGTTTACGGATTATGTCAATGAGCGACTTGATAAGAAAAAGAAGGTAGTGGCGGTGTTCATCGACTTCAAGAAGGCATTTGACACCCTCGACCACTCGCAGCTCATGCAGGCTATGCACGAGTGTGGCGTGCGGGGCCCGCTGCTGGCCTGGCTGCGCGCCTACCTGGCGGCGCATGCACCAGTGGCCTATTCCACATAACTTTATAAGTGTACAATTCGACAAAATTGCGCAATTGTAAACAAAAAAATGTACCACAATAATTACAAATATGTATTCGTTACAAATTTGCAGTGTACAAATATGTCACTTTTGGGAAAGCGTATCACAAAGAATAAAGGCATGTCATGACAGCTATATAATTGTAGGATTCATCATCATCATCATCTTATCAGCCGAAAGACGTCCACTGCTGAACATAGGCCTCCCCCAAAGAGTGCCACAATGACCGGTCCTGCGCCACCCGCATCCAGCGGACTCCCGCGACATTCACCAGGTCATCAGTCCACCTTGCGGGGGTCTACCCACGCTGCGCCTTCCGGTTCGTGGTCGCCACTCGAGAACTTTTCCGCCCCAACGGACATCGGTTCTACGAGCAATGTGCCCCGCCCACTGCCACTTTAGTTTAGCGATTCGGAGAGCTATATCGGTTACTTTGGTTCTGCTGCGGATGACCTCATTTCTGATGCGATCACGCAGAGAGACTCCAATCATAGCCCTCTTCATTGCCCTTTGGGTGACTTTGAGCTTTCTTATGAGGCCCATTGTAAGCGACCACGTTTCAGTACCATATGTCATCACTGGCAACACACACTGGTCAAAGACTTTCGTCTTGAGACACTGCGGAATATTGGACAAAAAGATGTGCCGTAGCTTCCCGAACGCTGCCCAACCGAGTCGGATTCGTCGATTGACCTCTTTCTCGAAGTTGGATCTACCTAACTGGACAGTATGTCCTAAGTATATAATTGTCCACAACTTCGAGTGTAAAGTCTCCGATTGTAACGGGAGTTGGTGCTACATGGGTATTTGACATGATCTTCGTCTTATCCATGTTCATCTTTAGACCAACTCGCTCGGAGGCTTAACTGAGGTCATCGAGCATCGTACTCAAATCCTCCATGGTCTCAGCCGAGACTACTATATCGTCAGCAAACCGAAGGTGAGTGATGTACTCACCGTTTATGTTGATGCCTAGCCTTCTCCAGTCCAGAGTCTTGAAAACATCCTCCAGTGCAGCGGTAAACAGTTTAGGAGAAATAACATCTCCTTGCCTGACTCCCCGCTGCAACGGAATAGGCTTCGAGTTCTGGTCCTGGAGTCGGACTGACATAGTGGCGTTCTCGTACAAACACTTCAGCACTTCGATAAAGCGATAGTCGACTTGGCACCTCTGGAGAGATTGTAGTACAGCCCAGGTTTCGATCGAGTCGAAGGCTTTCTTACGAGAAAGCCTCCACGAACGCTAAGTTATACTCCTCAGTCTTCTGTATAACCTGACGGAGCGTATGGATGTGGTCTACGGTACTAAAGCCTCTTCGGAAACCGGCTTGTTCGGAAGGCTGGAAGTCATCTAGCCTGCGTGCGAGACGGTTCGTAATGACTCTTGAAAACAGCTTATAGACATGGCTCAGAAGTGAAATGGGTCGGTAGTTCTTCAGTAACGCGTTATCACCCTTTTTGAAGAACAATACCACCACACCTCTGTTCCATGCCTTAGGCGTTCTCCCTTCTAGTAAAACGGAGTCGAACAACTTCTGAAGGGCCATAAGGACCGGTTTACCACCCGCCTTCAGAAGTTCGGCTGTAATTCCGTCTTCACCAGGTGCCTTATTGTTTTTGAGCTGTTTAAGAGCCATTCTAATCTCGTATAGGCTGATGTCCGGGATGTCTTCCGTATAATGTCGGGTCAGTCTAGCTCTAGGGTCTTCCGCCAGATCAACTTCAGGTCTGCTAGTTGATGTGTATAGCTGTCCATAAAAGTCCTCTATCTCCCCCAGAAGCTCGGGTCTGGATGAAACAATTCTACCATCCTCAGTTTTTAATTTGGCGAGCTGGCTCTGCCCAATAGACAAATCTCTTGAGAAAACTTTAGAGCCCTTATTCTGCTCAATGGCCTCTTCAATACGATTTGTATTGAATTGGCGCAAATCACGGGTAAGGGACGTAGAGATCCGTTTATTGAGCTGCCGGTATAATGACGCATCTGCTGAGGATTGCAGAACCATTTCTCTCCTTTCCGTGATGAGTTTCTGAGTGGAGTCAGAGAGCCTTTTGGTTCTGTTACTCCACATCGCCGCCTAGACAATCGAAACGGTTTTGGAGTTCCAGCTGGAAGCTCTCGGGGTTTTGGATTTGAAGTGATGCTGGACGGAGCGTAGACTTCATCAGTCGAGAGCGCTCTAGCTTAACACATTATATTCAATGTGCCTCTCACTAGACGGTGATCACTTCCGGTTTTAACCGTATTGATCACAGAGACATCATTGAATATATGCTTCTTCGTCGACATGATGAAGTCAATCTCGTTTTTAGTTGCACCGTCGGGACTCATCCAGGTCCACTTCCTGTGCTCACGTTTCTAAAAGAAAGAGTTCATCATGTAGAGTCCCTCCTTCTCCAAGAAGCCAGCCAGTAGTTGGCCCCGGTGGTTCCGACTTCCAAATCCAAATTGCCCCACTCTCAGCTCTTTACCATCTCTCTTGCCCAGTTTCGCGTTGAAGTCCCCCATAACAACGGTGAAGTAGGTTTTGGAGCTATGCATGGCTTTCGATATATCCTCATACATAGCCTCCACCACGTCATCGGAGTGTGCCGAAGTCGGCGCATACACCTGTATGACCTTCAACGAGTACCTCTTGGATACTCTGAGTATAAGGTACGCCACCCTAGTCGACACACTCTCGATCTTCACCACGTTGTTCACGAGGGACTTATGGACGATGAACCCGACACCTCCCAGGGACTGTTGGTCGCCCTCCCGGAAATAAAGCAAGTTGCCGGACTTTAGGATTATCGTTTCCTCCCCCTCTTCGGACTTCAGATAACCCTATATAATCCCAACGCAACTTGCTCAATCCTTCCTCCAGTTCCACTATCTTTTCGTCGGTCCGCAGTGTACGCGTGTTATATGTTGCCAGGGCCAGAAGTCGTCGATGGTGGTAGCCGGATCTTTACCGGAGATTCTTAGCACCCCTGACCCCGCTAGTACCCTGGCCGTTACCATAACCAGGGCACCGGGGGTCGCCGGACACTCGGGGCCGTGGTTTTTGTGTTCTGTTCATGGGGGTGAATGCCGTAATCGCCACGCTTGGCATGCGGGTTGGCGATCGCAGTATGTCCACCGCACTCCGAGGATGCTGCTGCTCATCCCCCGGTGGTATTGGCCATAGTTTTAGGACATACTCCGGGTCCAACCAGTTAGAGATAAATGGAAGCTAGTAGCGTACTACGATATGAGCCCACACTGGGAAGGAGTATAAAAAATACAACGAACAATTAGAAACTATTTGTAAACAAGTTAGAAGCCTTTCACACTGTGACGTCATCCTTTTACAATTAGAACATTCATACGACGAACTGCAACATTACAATAAAGTACTACCTGGACAACCCAAGCAAACACAGAGAGAACAACAGCTCGGAACAACAATATCGCAAAACCCCGTGCAAACCCGCCGCCACCGCTGCCGCCACTCCGTGTGGTCGCGAGCGAGGCCTTTACGCTGAACACGCGATGCAGTCTACGACGCACCAGCATCATTAACAATAAGTGAAGTGCAAGTGCGCGAGCGAATAGTGGAAGAGTGTAACAAACATTAAAACATTGAACTGAAACAAGTGGACAGAAGCTGCTCGCCAGTGTTCAGACAGACATCGTAAAAATAAATTATTTAGATTTAAAAATATTGTTGATCATCTTGTATCATTTATATTAGTAATTCGTGTCATCGCATCGTATGCACCCGCCAAAATGTTCGGTGCAATGCACATAAAACGTTTAAAGCCTCGTGCGGCGCGTGCGTCTAGTCAGCAAAAAACTCATTACCGCAATATTTTAGAATTCATTTAGTTTTTCAGTGTACTTTTGAGATCCATCGCGACCGTGTACACTCGATTAACATTTAACTTTCTCAACATTTTATTAACATTATTTTATAACATTTTACAACACATTAACATTAACATTTTAAACATTTTTCTACTACTTTCCGGACGTTTTAACATTCAAGCAAACCCGCACCCCGAATAACTTTAATAAAGTAGAAAAATGGCCAAAAGCGGCACAGTGGCCACAAACCGGATATGTGCCCTAAGTGAATTTAACCATGTTGTACCTAGGATGTACTCACAGTTCGCGTTTTCTATACAAATCCAGTACCAGAATCGGCAATTTCCAATTCTCGCAATAGATTCATAGATTCATAGATTTATTGGTATTAATCATACACTGTCAACATATAGTAGTTTATGCAACTGATACATAATGAGGGGCCTTAAAACACGAGTGGGGTTTATAGGATCACACGAGTGTTTTAAGGCCTAATTATGTACAGTTGCATACATTACTTTTTCTACTCCAGCACTTCTATATGCCAATTAAATGACTGATAGTGGTATCTAAAACTACATCATTTAAGTGAAGGCGCTAAAGTATATTTGTCTATAGGTACTTTCTATAACTGCTAGCAGTCACACAATAGATATTTGTACAACAAGAGAAGAAAGTTCATATTTACTTCGAGTGCTAATTTTGAGTCCTGAGCAAGCGAAAGATTGTAATTTAGAATCTTGAGCGTAGAGAGGGACTCAAAAGCACAAGATGTAAATAACTTTATTCTCATGTTGAACATACTATTTTTCACCTCAGCAGTGAGAAGACATGGAAAAATACAACCTGGGTGATGCTTAATCCTTCTTTGTCACTTTTTTCACTTGTATTTATTATAATATTCTTACATTTGAGTTCAAAAACCTCAATTATAAGTTAATAACACAAAAAATAATCAAAATAAATTAAATATTTTAAAAATATCTATACCGCCATTTTGACTTTTGTCAACTTTTTTTTATCTGCGTTCCGTAACTACTGTTTGATCACAATACGAAAGATTGTTTTAAGTAATAATATTTTTCACATGATAATCTTCTAATTTTTCCGTTTATACTTATTTGATCTTGAAATAAAGAACGTAAATTATTTTAGGTGTTGTATGGTTAAACATTTCAAAATTAAAATTTGTTTAAATTATATTTACAAATTAGTACTTCTGCGCATTTCGGAACGTTTCGTTCTGACTCTGTTTCAGGGGTCGAATCGAAAGTTCAGAATTCGAATTAAAATTAAATAAAATTTGATTGAATGACGTTTAAAATATGTCTGTCTCTCTCTATTTACTAATGACGTGAAAAAGACAACACGAATAGCTTCCGAGTATTTCGGATTTGTATTAGACCTCGCGCGCGAATTGACATTGTAATTTCAAGGTCAACAAGGTCATTTTGTCTCTCGCTCGCAGCAAAATTGAGTTTTGCTCACTGTTTTTAGGTATCAAAGAACCCTCGTTCCTGCTGCTGAGGTGAAAAACATATTGTGCAACTGTTTTTGTTTTTTTAATACACTGACTTCCAGGTGCCATGTCTAAAAAGGGTTCGTTCTTGTTTACAATAATAATTATATTTTCCAATTGATATATTATATACTTGAAATTATTTTTGCACAAACTATGATAAAAACATTATCATGTCTTTTTTAAAGTATTAATATCTTACATAATTTAGTTTTCATATTTATGATAAGCATAATAGTACTTTAATGTAAACTTTTGCATTGAAAGTTACTTGAACGAAGCCATATTTTTTTGTAATTGAAAACCAACTCGTGGTCTGTCTATGACATTTAGTCAAAAAGTTAATATTTAAAAAGTTTCAACACAATGTACGGCTTAATTTTTGTATTTAAACTCGTATATTATGTTAATATCAAGAAGTTTATGTTAATTTTCATAAAATAAGTGACAAGAAAACTTCACAGTGAATATCCGAACACTTCGGCACAAAAGTAAGAGTTATTAGTTGATAGAAAAATCTTAAAACAAAATTGATTGATGTACTCGTGATACTTAAGAACTTTAAAATTATTTATTAATTACGTTTTTGCTACTGTCGTAGAAAAAGTTTCGTGTGCAACGGTACATAATTAGGTCTTAAAATTCTCGGGTCTGTTATTACAAAATTCGGCTTCGCCTCATTTTGTAACTTCGACCCTCGAATCTTAAGAACCCTTATTATGTACCTGTTGCACAAAATACTATTATCTACACACATATTGCAAGTACTCAAAGATGGGTTTAGAAGCCGAAGGCAATTGACCTGCATTACTAGGTAGATAGATACAAGTGCTGAAACATACCCACAGGTGTAAGCTTAATAAAAATAAATAAATTAGAACTGATAAGGAAATTATATTTATTTATTATAATATAGTTAACAGTAACCATTTACATTTTCGCAATTAAAAATGTTTCGACAAACAATAACTGACAAGTTGATAACAGAAATGACGGTCGTACAAACTTCTGTCGCGAGTTTTTTTTTATATTAGCCAACGAACGAGGTCCTTATTCTCATGTCATCCGAGATCAAAATGTCGTGCGGTTTATGTCAAAAAATATATCGTACTGACGTTTCTTATCGATAACATTTTAAAATATATGGATACTAGAATAGAAACCCATTGAAATTGTGTTGGTTTTGACAGCTGTTCCAAATTTGAAACTCATAACTTAACAATATTTGAGCATGTAAAGTTAAAATTACATTACTGCCACAGATAAGAAACTTATCATAGTGAAATCGTTTGTTGTAATGCTGGTCATTGCTTACGGTTTTTGAACGCATTTTAGAGGACTTACAATATGAGTGTAGATAAATAATATAGTTAAAAACTTAATTAATAATTAAGATTTCATAACAACAAGTTTGTGTAAAGTCATAACAAAAAAAATTATAGTAGTTTATGTAACTGTTACGTAATAAGGGTCCTTAAAATACGAGTGTGGTATTATGAAACGAGCCGCTGGTGAGTTTCATAATAAGATCACACGAGTGTTTTACGGCCTGATTACGTACACTGTTTTATCTACACTCATATTATTTATACTAATTGCTGTGTTCGGAAACCATAGAATGGCCGCCATTGCACCGCCATGGCCAACTCGATTGGGCCGGCGGTCGGGGGGGAGCGTGTCGGCGGCCGCGAGGGCGCGTGCAGGTGTACATTATGTTATAAAAACTCATAACACATCAATGTTTGAGCATGTAAAGTTAAAATTACGTTACTGTCACAGATAAAAAGCTTATCATAGTAAAATCGGTTGTGGTAATGCTACCCATTGCCTACCGTTTTTGAACACGTTTTAGAGGTCTTACAATGCGAGTGTAGATAAACAATTTAAAAGATTAAATGAATAAATATTATGTATAATTACAATAAGAATAAGTAGGTAAACATTATAATGTCATATATGGCGACTCGGGCAATACAAACCCAGAAGGCAGCAGCCCTAATTGTATCTAACAATCTTACCCTTCCATGACCGTAGCCTTTAGCTCCTCTTTTATGACCTTCCAGCTCTTGGGCATGAGTCTGATGAAGACACTTCGAGATGTGGAGTCGAACGCTAGGATCATCACATTGATCTGGTCCCCCAGCGGTTTGGCGGGGGGCGAGATATGGCGAAAACCTAGAGTGTTGCCTGACCATTTGTTTTGTGTTTTCCTGAAAAAGATATCCCATCAAAAACATTACATGTACAAAAATGCCAGTCTCGCAACACAGTTCTCCTACTGCAAAAAATATTAAGATCTAATGTAAACAGTTAGGTTTATTTCCATGTTCTTGACATACGTCGCACCCGCACCATTGATGTTTCTGTCTTTGGCCTAAAGGTGGACTGGTAAAGAATGCCTTACGGCATTAAGTCCGCCTTTTGTAACCGTATATTTGTTACTGTGCAATAAATAAATAAACTTGACTTGGTCTTTGACAAAAGTTAAAAAATCTAAACTCAAGGTTTGTCAGCGGGCCATGGAGCGTAGTATTTTGAGCGTGAAATTAACCGATTGCATTAAAAATACAATACTACGCTTCAAAACGCGAATCACTGATGTAGCTGAAACTGCCGCCAAGATTAAATGGGACTGGGTGGGATAGGTCTGCCGTATGCCGCATGCTCTGTGGGCCAAAACTGCCACCCGTTGGGTCCCACAGATTGTAAGGCGTCACAGTAGATCTCGCCGGAGATGGCGGGACGAGCTTGACGCCTTTGACAGAGACTGGTGCGAGACTGCTGGGGATAGGTGTTCACGCAAATTAGCGACATTTAGTTCAGATGTATTCAAGACTAATAGAATGAATGGTGAGTGAATGCGCACGATCTTATGTTCGTTCGCTCCGCCTGTCATTGCTCTCTCTGTTTATCTAGCCGTCGTAGAGGACGGACGCACTGTCATGTAAAGCCAGTGGCTAGTTTTCTGAACCGGGGTCGCCGACGACCAACGGTGTTTAATCCGCGTCGCGAGCGGCAATCTCATTCGCTGAACGCGAACCTTTTGTAAAGTGTAAAGTCTAGTGTAATTTAGGCTTAGTCAAGAGAAATATACGTGTAAAGAGTGCCCGTTGTTTCTCTTCGAAACCCATCCGCCATTACCGCAGCTGGCGCGGCGGCGTACTCATCTACGTCACCCGTATGATGGTGGCCCACTGGAATCTCCCTACAGCATCGTGCCGGAGCGACTCGACTGCTACCAGAGAAGTATGAGATGTACCTAACCGGCCTACCGCGGCGACTGGGCTAGTTCTGCGTACATTTTGGTGTGACCCATGAGAGGGAACAACCGCACGACAATAACAAAACCCGTGATTTGGGAAAATATAAAATAAAATCCCGTGATTGGGACAAGATTGAAGCAATCCAGGGCCAAGAATCGCGCCACGGCAATTAAGGATTCGTCGAGTGGAATTTGGCATTAATTGTGTAAATTCAGTGCGCGATTACGTAATAAACATTCCAAGCAACGTGAAACGTGTCATTGTGGGGACATTTGGAGGTCGCCATAGTGAGGTACTACATCCGGTTGACGTTTACCGGTCTTGTGCTGAGTTAACGAACTGAATGGTAGGAACGTGTGTAGCGTCGATCCGGACCGTCTTAGAGACTTTATTATCTACGACATTGAACTGCACCTGACAAACGTCAGTGTCAAAAGTCAAGTTGTGTTGTGCTATTTGTGATAGATTTCTCAACTAATATTACTTGAAAATACTTAGGATTAGATTAATTGGATAGAATATAGCTTGGAATTGGTTAGTAAATACTCACAAATAGGTGATTGGTTGAAAATACGCGCGGCGCTGTGAAGTATTTGTGTTTTACCAGGTAAGTTAATATCTATTGACAAAATGTCGCTCACGGCTAAGGTACAGTTGGGTACGAGGTATCAAATGCTTATTGATTACGCTGGCACGGTGGCTGCCAGGTCCGGGTCTTCAGCGACAGCGGTGGCCAAGCGGCATTTTGATCAGGTATATAAAACATATATCTGTTTGCTAACCGCTGGGACAGCCCTATGTGGTCCCGGTGGACGGCTATGCACGTTGCCTAGTACTGCTAAAAATATGTTATGTTTTAGTTTAATTACTATTCTTTATGACATATAAATTTAGATTATAAACGTTAACATTAGCGAATAAGTTCTTTATAATTTTACTAACAAACTGTATGGACTGTGTTGTCTGAAATAAAATAAATTGAATTGAATTGAATTGAATTGAATTGTATATCACGGCCTATGAGGTGGTACTGACAAGCGATACGGAACTAACAGAGGCGGAACGTCTCAAGTACCAGGACCAGTTCGCCGAGATTAACCGCCTTCTTATCCAACTGGATGAGGCATCAGGTGAGGAGTCAGGACAGACAGCTGGTGCAGCTAAGTATCACAGTAAGGTTAAGTTGCCTTTGGTACAACTGCCAACATATGGCGGGGATATGACAGAATGGATATCATTCTAGGACCTTTTTATGGCATTAGTGGATGCAGGTCCACTGTCTGATGCCGAGAAACATTACTACCTCCGAACGTCGTTGCATGCTGAGGCTTTGACGGTAGTACAACACTTACCTGTGGATGGCGCAAGCTACTCAGTGGCATTGGATCTTCTTAAGAAAAGGTATCATAACTCCCGACAGCTTGTGGACACCTTCATTGCGCGGATAGTCAATCTGTCCAATGTCGGGGGCCCGAATATAAATTTGCGAACACAGTTTTGCGATCCTCTGCGCGAGTCGATTCAGGCCCTAGAAAAGTTGAAGCAGCCGGTTTCTGAGTGGTCGTATTTAGTTGTTTACATGATGTTACAGAAGCTGCCTATTCGCATCAGAACCCTATTTGAGGAACCCTGTGGCACGGATCCTCAAGTCCTGCCAACGCTCGGTCAGCTGCTGGCGCTGCTGGATGAGCAGTGTTGGGTGCAGCAGGCGGTTCCCACTGCGGCAGCTGGAAGAGCACCGGTGGGACGGCAGTCACCGACCAAGGGAAGACGCGCAGAGCGTCCCCTCCACGTGTCCTAGCTGCGGAGCTGGAAGAAGCTGATCAGGTAAATCGGTCTAACGGGCTGTGCACGTACTGTTCCAGTAGTGCACACTCTATATACAAATGTCCATTCTTCGCAAGTCTGGCTGTTTCGGAGAGGAAAACCTGGGTCAGGAAGAATGGTGCATGTTTTAAATGCCTTCGCTATCATTACGCGAGAGAGTGTATGGCTCGTACTTGGTGAGTGGCGTGCCAGTCAGGGTCGCATAGCCCGTTGCTGTGCAGGGAGGAAGCGGAAGCCGCGGAACAGGTGCACAGGGTCCATGAGCGAACCCTGGTCCCACCCACCAGAAGGGTAAGTACACCACCACATCGTAGGTCCCCACCACGACACAGGGTGTCGACCCCACCGCCACAAGGGTCTTGGGCGCAGCGAGCTCAATAACCCCGTACGAGCCCGCCAAGGTGGAGAGAAGAGACTAGGTCGCCTCCTCCACAGCAGGTCCAGCCAGCTCAATTAATGACCAGAGCTCGGATTTTTCACGGCAAAACAAAACACTAGCGTAATTTAGCCAGTGCTTGAAATATTATTTTATCGATATCGCTAATTCAGAACTAGAAGAAATAAAAGTCACCAAATAAAATTAATATGTAATAAAACTAATAAAAACATTTGTATAAAGTTACTATATATTAGAAACAGACGCAATTTCTTCTTCAAAATCTACGTCAGTACACACAGCAGCACAAGACATTTTATTTGGGTAATAGTGATAGGAGTAGATGATCATTATCTTTTCAACATTCTCTGGGAGTAAACAGTTGCGTTTATCACTATAAATCCATTTATGTACACTAAATGTACGTTCAACTTCAGTTAACGTCAAGGGAGCAAATTTATAGAATTCATTATCAGTTCGGGTAATATTTTCAGATATGTCTCTTAAAATTTCGTAATCAGGATTTCGTTCGAGCACGGCTTCAAATTTACGTATCACTGGTAAAAGTTTACGTAGCAACGAACAGTATCCAGAATGAGGAAGGATTCCGCAATGGATAAAGTCGAACATTGCAATTGTTCTATTGAAGAGGCTATTACTTCGTAGTTGTCGCGAATGAAATTTAACTCCGGTCGTAGTTTGCGTGTTTAAAAACATTTTTTTGCAGCTCTTATAGCTGCCGAGTCATTAGCAAGTATGGAGACGACATCACGTATTTGCTCATAGTATTGAGCGTAATATACCGCAGCAGATATCCAAGTTCCCCATCTGGTGATAATTGGCTCGGGAGGTAGGGGAATGGACGGATATTTTGCCTTAAAAAGGCGTACACGCTCTGGAGATTTTAGGAATATCTTTTTGACATTCGATATCAACCCATCCACACCTTTGAAATTATCTCGCACTTCTTCGGCAACCCGGTGCAGACCATGAGCTAAACACGTAATGTGTTTCATACGAGGAAACGTTGCTTTTAAAATACGACCGGCTTTAAGCATATATGCGGCACTATCTGTGCAAAGTAAAAGCAAATTGTTTACGTTATCATTGAAAGAATTTTGAAAGGTTTGCTATTGTTTCCCCATTTACCTTCTCTAAAACCTTCGACCCCAAAAGATAAAATTGCTCAGAACAATTTTTTTGCAAAGACCGAATCATCACGTTTGTCACACATTTTCCCATGAAATCTGGTGTTTCGTCTATAGATATCCACAAATAATTGGTTTTGTTTACCTCTCTTATACCCTGTATAGTTTTTTTGTACACGAGATTTAAATAAATTTTTCGCAGGGTCGATTCGTCCGGTAAAGAAGTCATAGAGCAGTCGCAACATAAATACTTGTTAAAAAAATGACGAAAATTATTGTTGTTGACTGTTGCCCATGGTATGTTGCATGAAATAAGAAAAATAATTAAATCGAAATAAAATTGATGTTTCCTATTTGGTTGCCCCGAACGGTAATTGTGGCGGTTGCTTTTCACATGATTCTCAATATTGCATTTCTTCAGTTTTAGATGCATATCGCACATAGAGCAGTATATAGTGGAGGTCACTTCATTATAGACTAACTCAGGGTGATTTTCAATCCACGTTTTGATCCGATCTTGTACATTACTCATTTTTGTATTAATTGATACCTTGCAATATTAAGTTATTATACGTATATCCAACACGTCGGATTCAATGCGTTGCGAAATAAATAATACCTAGATGCAATTTACGTTTTATACGTAATGAAATGACAGTTAAAGTGTGAATGTCATATGCCATGTGAGATGAAATTTGCAGTCGTTTCTATCATTTTAAATGAGGTGGTATAGTTACTTCGTTCTAAGTTGTACATGCAGACCTACCTCTTTGTTGCTCGACTATGGCAAAGCTAAAATGAAAAGTTATTTTATTACTTATACAGGATGTCCGGTAATTAATGCACAACCTTCTAACCCCCAGTAGGTCACCTTAGACTGGTCAAAAATATTGATTTTGAGCTCTAGTAAGTCTCCTGTTTTTCGAAATTTTCGCACGTTTGTTAGTTTTTAAATTTTGACATTCACACTGATAGGTGTACCATCGAATAAAAAAAGAAAAAATGTACTGAGGCAATACCTGTCATATACTCTAGTAAGACTCGATAGGTGTCGATAAAATAATATTTCAAGCACTGGCTAAATTACGCTAGTGTTTTGTTTTGCCGTGAAAAATCCGAGCTCTGTTAATGACTGCTGGTCACATCCCGCGCCCTCCGGTGGGAACGAGGGCCCGCCAGGCGCAGGAGTCTTTCCACAGCCTACGTTTCGGCACTCGAGGCAGCCCTGAGCGCCGTTCTTGAAATAAGGCTACTGCTGATGTACCACAAGAACCTCGGATGATGATGCCATCGATCCGGGTCAGCCCTACTGCTATTGTCATGGTAAGGTCAGGCCAAGGCAATTATATTATGGCAAGGGCACTGTTAGACACCGGAGCCGGGTGTTCGATAGTTAAGAAATCATTTGCAGATGAAATAGGATTGCATCAGCAGTATGTAGGAAATAATATTGTTGGGATCGGAAACCAACAGGTCAAGGTACCCGGTACCATTGCTAAAATAGTATTTAAGCCAGTAGGAAAATTAGTCCCTATAATTAGCGTTGTGGCAACCGCCATGTATACAGTTACAGGAAATATTCCGGCCTGTAACCATTACCTAAAGGCCCACTTAGATACGTCTAAACTCAGCCAGGCCGATCCAGATTTTGACAAATCTCAAGATGTAGACATCATTTTCGGTCTGGATGTGCTTAATTGTATGTTCACTGGTTCAAAGATGCTCACGAATATTACAGGAGTGGAGGCCTACGGTACCTGGTTTAGAGATGTCCTCATGGGAGCCATCTGGACCAACCCTGCTGACACCTCGGCGCAGCAGTCGAGAGGGACGTCCGTGGAAGACTACGGCGTGCACGCTACCAAGCTTGAAGAGGTGCTGGAGAAGTTCTGAAAGGTGGAGCAACCTCCAGAAGACCCACCGGATCACCCGGAACATTTGGAATGTGAAAGGTTGTATACTTCTACTACTAAGCGTATGCCTGCAGGGAAATACATGGTGCGGCTGCCCTTCTTGTCAGACAGACCCACGCTAGGCGAGATCAGAGCCATTGCAGTACGCAGGCTTCATTCGTTAGAGGCGAAGCTAGCCAAGAATCCAGTCTTTGCTGAGAAATATAAGGATTTCATGCGAGAATATGAGTCGCTAGGACACATGTCTAAATCCAGTTACCAGTTTGACTCTGAGCACTACGTTATTATTGGACGTATTTATGCAGAAGGGAACCAACCCACACATCTGTCAAAATTGAGTTATGTATGCAGAAGACATTAAAAATGCACCTTATACCCCCTACAAAAAGACCAAAGTCGTAGAATAATTTTTACATATAAAACCATTTCGTTAGCAAAGTTACCAACCCACATTTTCACTGTTTCATTAAATTTAAAAAGATCCAAGCTGTTTAGTACCTTACTCAATATACTTTATATTTATTTTAAAAGATCCAAAGCACATGGTTCTTCTATATAGTATTGTTTTATTTATTTCATAAGAGACCATGCGGGTTGGTTCCTTTTTGCAAAATAAAAACTGCAAAAATGTACACCGTCTAAAAGATCCAAGTCACATGGTTCCTTATTAAAATACTTTTTTTAATATTGAGTAATGAACTAAGTTCATTGGATCTGGTTTGCATAATTAAAATTAGCTCAGTGTATGTGTTCACAAAGATCCATATTACATGATTCTTTATCAAATGTATTACATTTTGAAAGATAAGGGAACCATGATTCTAGAATCTTTTTTGTTTAAAAACTTTTATACTTATCACACTCATATTAATAAAATAATTGGACGTATTTATGCAGAAAGGAACCAACCCACACAATGATAGTTTTGAGATAAAGCACTTTTTCTTCATAAATTCTTTACAAAAATTATTAATAGCTTTTTTAACAAAGTTGGATTATCAAGTGCCACAGTATGGCATGGTTTATATTGTTTTATTTAAACGAGCCATGTAAATGTACCTTGAAGTGTAGTTTTCTCTTAAAAAGGCAATGGTTCCTTTTAGCAAAATTGGTTAAGTGAGGGTTGGTTCCTTATTGAGTTATAGGTATTCTAAAAGGGTATACAAAAATAATGCACACCAGGGCAAACAATCTCTAAACTTTTATAATAATATTGTTTCCTAACATAAACCGCACCAACATCAATCAAACATCAGGTATTACGCTGTAATTAAAAAATACTAGAAACAAAAATATATAATAAAAACGACTTTAGCATAATGCTTTATTTTCTTAATAATTTTTAGGGCTTTCATCCTCTACTTCGAAGTCCGGTTCACCAGAAAAGCCCTCCAGATCATCCTCGATGTTTTCGTCGGGTACTTATTTGACGTAAAAGTCTTGATGGACCTGTGGGATCAAGTGAAGAAGGCTCTTCAGGTTCTTTAATTTCGCGTCGGGAACGGGCTTTCCTGTTGGCCAAAGTGGCTGCATTAACTGCATGGTCAAAGATGACAAAGCTCTTCCCCTAGTTTTTTCTTTTTTTATCTACATTCTTGAATTCTTCAATAAAGTTTGACCTCATAAAAATTTTATACATGTCGTGCTTTCTTAACTCTATCTCTTTTGTGGTCAGCCATGAAACTTTAGTTCCATCTGTACATTTTTTTCAATTTATGGAATATATCAATTTACGATTTCTGGAATCAGGACACAGCTTCCTTCCAAATGATAGGGATTTCGCTAAAATAGAAAACGCTTTGAAACGCCAACAACGGATTTATACGCCGGACGATTATATGGGCATTATGAAAACATGCAAGAAAACCAACGCCATGAAAGTTCGCCGCATGAAACAGCAAGACTTCTTGTCTTCACTGATGCTGGAAAAAAATATAACCAACAGAAAAAAATTTACAGATGGAACTAAAGCTTCATGGCTGACCACAAAAGAGATAGAGTTAAGAAAGCACGACATGTATAAAATTTTTATGAGGTCAAACTTTATTGAAGAATTCAAGAATGTAGATAAAAAAAGAAAACACTAGGGGAAGAGCTTTGTCATCTTTGACCATGCAGTTAATGCAGCCACTTTGGCCAACAGGAAAGCCCGTTCCCGACGCGAAATTAAAGGAACTGAAGAGCCTTCTTCACTTGATCCCACAGGTCCATCAAAACTTTTACGTCAAATTAGTACCCGACGAAAACATCGAGGATGATCTGGAGGGCTTTTCTGGTGAACCGGACTTCGAAGTAGAGGATGAAAGCCCTCAAAATTATTAAGAAAATAAAGCATTATCTAAAGTCGTTTTTATTATATTTTTTTTTTCTAGTATTTTTTCATTACAGCGTAATACCTGATGTTTGATTGATGTTGGTGCGGTTTATCTTAGGAATAGTACATTACTTACCAAGGACTGTAAAAGAAAGAAAGCCCGAAATCGCAGGTATTTGTGACCCGAGCCGCAGGCGAGGGTGGTAAATATGCGATGGAGGGCTTTCTTTTTTACTGCCCGTGGTGAGTACACAATTTTCGTCTCCACCTGGCCATAATGCGAATTTTACCGTACGCGGAGCGTGCGGTAAAACTCACATTATGGCCATGTGTGACGTAAATAATATTATTATAAAAGTTTAGAGATTGTTTTTGTTTACGAATAAAGCGAAATTAAGAATTTGCCCTGGTGTGCATTATTTTTGTATACCCTTTTAGAATACCTATAAGTCAATAAGGAACCAACCCTCACTTAACCAATTTTGCTAAAAGGAACCATTGCCTTTTTAAGAGAAAACTACACTTCAAAGTACATTTACGTGGCTCGTTTAAGTAAAACAATATAAACCATGCCATACTGTGGCACTTGATAATCCAACTTTGTTAAAAAAGCTATTAATATTTTTTGTATACAATTTATGAAGAAAAAGTGCTTTATCTCAAAACTATCATTGTGTGGGTTGGTTCGCTTCTGCATAAATACGTCCTATTCATCACGGAATTTTCAAAAAAGATTCAGATAAGCTTCGGGTGGTTTTTAGCGGAGCATCTAAGAGTAGCAATGGAATAGCTCTTAATGAATGCCTGCACTCAGGCAAGCCTCTTCAGAATGATATTACAAAGATATTGTTGAATTTCAGACGGCACCAGTTCGTGTTCACGGCCGACATCCGCATGATGTTCCGGCAGACGTGGATACACCCCAGTAATAGGCGCTATCAGCTGATCCTGTGGCGTGAGGACCCGTCGCAGGACATACAGGTTTACGAGTTGAATACTAATACCTACGGACTACGTTCAAGCCCTTTTGTCGCAATACGGACGCTGTTGCAGTTAACCGCGGATTGGCAAGCTCAGCGTCCAGGGTCTCCAGCTGCAGACGTCATACGACGTCAGCGCTACGTCGACGACCTTCTGGTTGGAGCAAACTCCATTACAGAGGCTCGGCAGCTTGAATCGGAGCTTATAGAACTCATGAGCATTGCCGGCTACGAGCTCAGGAAATGGTCGTCTAACTGTCATGAGTTACTCCGGGACCTACCACAGGAATATTGTGAGATTCCTCGTCAATTCGACGCTGAAGACAGGAGCCTCATAAAGGTATTGGGAATACAGTGGAACCCGGTGCACGACACCATGTCGTATCAGGTCAATGTACTGTTGGGGCAGGCGGTAACGAAGCGAAGCGTTTTAAGTACTATAGCTAGGCTTTACGACCCGTGCGGGTACTGCGCACCGATTGTCTACAGATTCAAGCTGTTCATGCAGTCATTGTTTACCGATGGAATGACGTGGGATGAACCGCTCCTGGACACTCAGGAGGTTCAGTGGAACGAGTTGGTTCAGGATTTAAACCATTTGTCTCAATTACAGATCCCTCGTTGCGTCGCGCTACCAGGATCTGCCTCCTACTCCCTCCACGAGTTTGGAGATGCCTCGGAGCAAGGCTATGGAGCGTGCGTGTACCTTCGGACAGAGGACACGTCTGGAAACGTCATGGTACGGTTAGTCCTAGCTAAGACCCGAGTGGCGTCTAAGAAAGTCAAACAAACCATTCCGAAGAATGAGTTGAACGCAGCTCATATGGTTCGTAAACTCCTAAATCATGTCTCAGCGGCCTATGAAGACGAAATCGAGATTGATAGCATAAATGCGTGGTATGATAGCAAAATCACGTTGTGTTGGCTTAACACAAAACCACATCTGCTCCAGACATTTGAATGTAACAGAGTACAGGATATTCAGCAGTCGAAGCGACCAATGACATGGCGCTATGTCTGAGGTGAGTCCAACCCGGCCGACGTCGCGTCCCGAGGTGCTACCGCGAAGGGGCTCATCAAATGCAAGTTGTGGTGGTCGCCGGAGTGGCTACTCAAGGAAGAGTCACAGTGGCCAACGATGCCGGTCACCATGTCACCGGAGCTGCCAGGGTTCAAGCAGCTGGTTCATGTCGCCAATGAAGAGCAGACATGGGAGGACTTATTACTGTCGAGAGTCAGCTCGTATAGTAAACTCGTAAACGTGACGTCGTACGTTTTGAGATTTTGCAGGAATATTCGTTTGCCGAAGCAGCAACGAAATCTAAAACAGAACCTTACTATCGAGGAAAATCGTGCAGCAACGGATCACTGGATTAAGAAGGTTCAGTTGGTTGCCTACCAAGATGAAGTCATCTTACTGAAAAAAGGGAAGCTGGTATGCAAATCACTTCAAAAGTTGAACGTTTTCGTGGACGATAATCATTTTATTCGAGTCGGAGGCAGACTACGTAATTCAAGCTTACGTTATGTTATGACGCAAAGCACCCAATGCTTATACCTAAGGACCACCGATGGTCACAATTACTGATGGAGCACTATCACCGGATCTATTGTAATGCTTCGACAAGTGCCCTGATTAATATACTTAGACAACGATATTGGATTCCGTCAGCACGGCGTCAGGTATCTCGTGTCATCAGGGGTTGTATGTCATGTTTCAGATTCAACGCGACAGATCAGGCGCCTTTCATGGCTGATCTGCCCGCGGACCGCGTCACGGCGACGCGTCCATTTTCCGGCGTAGCGACGGATTTCGCTGGCCCCTACTTGGTTAAAAGTAGCCAGCTCAGGAATGCTAAATCTGTTAAAGCTTACCTGTGTGTTTTTGTATGTCTAGGTACCAAGGCGGTCCACCTCGAGGTCGTCTCGTTGCTGAGCACCGAGGCACTCATCGCTGCGTTCACACGGTTTGTGAGTCGGCGTGGGCTGCCCGCTCTCGTCCGGAGTGACCAAGGTACTAATTTTAAATCTGCTAGCTCATACCTCCGAGAGGTTAACCAGTTCTTGCTTGACAACGAAACCATCCTAGAGGATGAGTTTCGTCGCCAAGGCGTCCGCTGGGAGTTCAATTCCCCCGGTGCCCCTCGCATGTCTGGCCTAGTGGAAGCAGCGGTCAAGAGTAGCAAGAACTTGCTTAAACGAGAGATTGGGGACCGTATCCTGACCTTTGAAGGTCTGCAGACGGTATTCTGCAGGGCGGAAGCTATCCTCAATTCTAGAGCGCTGGTTCCAATGTCAGAGGATCCTTGTGACCTGGAAGTTCTCAGCCCAGGTCTTTTTTTGATAGGTCAACCTTTGGTGTCATTACCTGAACCTTCCTGGAAGGACACGAATATGTCACGGCTGTCGCATTTTCAATTTATTCAGGCTGTAACTCAAAAGTTTTGGGCTAGGTATAACTTAGAATATTTAAATAATTTGCAAGCCCGTAGCAAATGGAACAGACATGTACCTAATGTAGCATTAAACGATTTAGTCTTGATAAAGGATGAAAATTCCCCGCCTCTACAGTCGCGTCGAGGTAGGGTCATTCAAGTTTTCAAAGGCTCCGACGGAGTCGTTAGGTCTGTGAAGTTGAAAACACAGATAGGCGAGCTTGTACGCCCCGTTGTCAAATTATGTAAATTACCTATGGAGCTTTAATTATTTGAGCAGCTCTTGTAAGTTAACAATTATAAATCTTAGTTTAAATTGTAGCAATTGGTAGTAATTATCGTGAACTATGTACCACTGTTTCCTCGGGAAACCATGTAACTAACTTAGTAAGTAGCTTACCTTTGTTGTTTTTACACTTTCATGATTCATATTTTGATATTATGTTGGAATGTTATTGAGTGCAAGTGCACTGGATGGTCACAGATTACTTATGCTGTAGACAACTCATGTAACATTTATTAGTGTTAATAATTGTTTGTTTTCATATCTCTTGTTTATGCTAGATCGTAAGCGATGTAAACTTCAGGTTTTCAGCTCACCTTTTCCCTGGGCCGGGAAGGAATGTTCACGCAAATTAGCGACATCTAGTTCAAATGTATTCAATTCTAATAGAATGAATGGTGAGTGAATGCGCACGATCTTATGTTCGTTCGCTCCGCCTGTCATTGCTCTCGCTGTTCACCTAGCCGTCGTAGAGGACGGACGCACTGTCATGTAAAGCCAGTGGCTAGTTTTCTGAACCGGGGTCGCCGCCGACCAACGGTGTTTAATCCGCGTCGCGAGCGGCAATCTAATTCGCTGAACGCGAACCTTTTATAAAGTGTAAAGTCTAGTGTAATTTAGGCTAAGTCAAGAGAAATATACGTGTAAAGAGTGCCCGTTGTTTCTCTTCGAAACCCATCCGCCATTACCGCAGCTCGCGCGGCGGCGTACTCATCTACGTCACATATGATGTTGGCCCACTGGAATCTCCCTACAGCATCGTGCCGGAGCGACTCGACTGCTACCAGAGAAGTATGAGATGTACCTAACCGGCCTACCGCGGCGACTGGGCTAGTTCTGCGTACAATAGGGATACGTGGAGAAATAAGAGGGAGGCCTTTGCCCAGCAGTGGGACAATATTGGCTCATAATAATAATAATAAAATAAATAAAACCAAACAGGAGTTTAATAACAACATGTCATTGTGATCCTTTGAATATCGCATGTCTATATTTTTTTAATAAAAAATAACCTGGCCATTGCACGGCTAAATATAGGTATAGCACAAACCGGCCTATCAGTGTATACACATTGCATTACATAATGTGATGTCATTAGATGATTTATTGTCCTGTGCGATTACCAAGACATTCTATTTATTATAAAAATATGGACATCTAATGTTCAAAGGATCACGCTATCATTCATGCACATTTCCATACATATTCTTACACAAGAACTCGTTCGCATGCCCATATCCAAGGGTATTACCTAGTCTAGACGGTACCTTACTAGGTTACCTAGCCTATACTATCTAATTAAAGCTAAAATCTATCTAAAGCTAAAATTTTATCAACAGAAAAAATAACAACATATTTGTGCGGTTTGTAAAACTAGACAACCCTACTGATATTGCGATATGTTCAGGTTTTCAGTGGCTTCATAGCCTAAATACTCGTATTAGAAGTGTTCTAAATTTGGAGCTTGTGGGACTGCTAGATATATGATGAATTGATGATCGTGAATCAGTGAATCAGTGCGTCAGTGAGTCAGTAACAATACTAAGCAACTTTGACTTGCAAAATTTAATAAATGGAACTATCCAGTCTTATGCTGATGATACAGTCATTGTCTTTGAGGGAGAATCCTGGGAGTCGGTGTTCGAGAATGCAGGTGTGGGGCTAAATAGGGTGTCCTCTTGGTTGAAATCTAACCTACTCACTCTAAATGTTAATAAAACTAACTACGTATGCTTTACCAAGTACAATAACACACAACCACATACCAACTTAAAACTAAAAATACACACCTGCTCACATATTAATTGTGGTTTACGTGATTTTAAGGACATTGAGAGGGTTAGTTCCACTAAATACCTTGGTATAATTATAGACCAGCGCCTTTCTTGGCATCCGCATATTGAGTTTGTGAATGGTAGAATAAGGAAACTTATATGGATATTTAAAATTCTTAGACACGTTGCTAACCATACACTTCTTAACCAGCTTTATATAACTCTCGCGGAATCGATCATGACCTACTGTATTACCATTTGGGGTGGAGCGGGTAAGACCAAATTTTTGGAGGTTGAGAGAGGGCAACGATGCTAGTTAAAGGTCATGTACTCGAGGCCATACAGGTTTCCCACACTAGAACTCTAACAGAATAGTAACCATTTATCAATGCGAAGACTGTATGTCCACCGTACAATATTGAGGTTACATAAAACGTTAAATTTTAATCCCACGCTGCTTACAAAAAGACGTAAAAACAAGGTTGCCCCACTCACAACATATAAATATTTGTATGCTAAAAGACAGTATAATACACAATCTGCATACCTTTATAAAAAAATAAATGTAAAATTAAATATTTATGAACAATGATTATATGACTGTAAAAAAACTGTGTCGGAATGGTTGAAGATGCTTAACTATGAAGATACTGAACTACTACTTAATCTTGTACTAAATTAAATGTACTTAACTAACTATAACTGAAATGTATTATATAACACACACACGGACATACACACACACACACACACACACTAACACCAACACACACACTTTTTTATGACATTACATTAGGTCTGTTCATCTACGGCTGCTTTGTCTTCGAAATTATGTTTTAGCTATGGTCATTTTAGATAATAGTAATTTAGGCTATCTATAGTTAGAAAATAATAAGATGTTAATAAGAAAACACAACCACCGATTATTATGGAGGAGCGGGACTTCCTGACACAGGTAGACCCAACCCTGTTGTTCATTTATGTACCAACTGTTTATGAAATAAACTATTTTCATTAAATTTTTCAATAATTCTTAAAGTATATACTGAAATTCAATTATATTGGGAACATAATATATGATCCTTGTGTTATCGCTAACTTCTTTATCGCCAACAGAATTAGAGGGGATCAAAAATCGCCTGAATGGCTTCGGGAAAAGGATCGTACGGTCGTGCTTTTGTTGTTTGTATTGCTCGATTTGGCGGGGGCACTACCGTGCCCCCAGATCAAGTAATACAATTAAAAGAGGACACAACAGTAATACAATTAAAATATGACAGAAAGTGACACAACAGTGACAATAGGGATAGGGATGTTAAGTATTTTAAAAATTTTGTTAAATGAATCGGTAGAAAATAAGCAAAACCCCTCAGTTCCAAGGCACAGCCCTTACAATGTCAGGGAGTATTGGAATCCTCGGTGTCGTCATTTCCAGTGACGTCCAATTCCGTAGTCACCTTAAAGCGAAAGCCAAGCTGGCATCCAAAAAGCTCGGTGTGCTCAGGTGTACTGCTATCTCGCCGAAATATTTTTCGCCTAATTTCATTTCCCAACCAACTTATTGCAGTACTTTTACTTGGCAAACTAATGCTTAGCATATTATTATTTCTCAAACTTTTTATTTAACCACAATAATACTTAGCAGATTTTCATTATACCACGAGTAATGTTGCAAAGTAGTCAAGAAGCAAATGTTTTAGTTTAGCTAATTATTTATGGTCAAATAACGTTTGCCCAAATTTAAACTTCGCATACTTTTTATTTGATGTCAAGAATATTTAGCAGAGATTCATTAAGGTGACGGGTATCGCGGTTGACGACTGCATTTTGCGTTTTTATAATCGCCTTCCGCTTCTGCCATCTAGTATACTTGAGATGAACTATGACAATTCAATGTTGACATGTTTAAATAGTCAAACAATCGCGGTCTTTTAAAGTAAGATGGCGCTTTGATAATAATTTCATTTTATATGTACTTACTTAGTTAAAGTTACTATTGTATGTAGGTAATCAATCACGAAATAATTAAAGTAACCTATAATATAAAACGACTTGGCCAACGCACGCCATTACCTACAGTATCATAATCGCACAATTATAATGTTTTATTCTAAATATCCAAAATAAGCATTCATCATGGCGGTTATATTTCTATGTGTCAAGTACGTGTCAAGTCTTTCAAAATAAAAGTTCAAATTAGGGATTGCAGAAAAACCCGATTGATTACTAATCAATCACGAAATAATTAAAGTAACCTATAATATAAAACGACTTGGCCAACGCACGCCATTACCTACAGTATCATAATCGCACAATTATAATGTTTTATTCTAAATATCCAAAATAAGCATTCATCATGGCGGTTATATTTCTATGTGTCAAGTACGTGTCAAGTCTTTCAAAATAAAAGTTCAAATTAAAATGTACCTAACTGAAGATAACATTATTTGTAACTAATTCGTTTTATGTCCTCTTCTGCTCTGAAAAATCCAGGTTTTTAGTATCTATAACGAAATTAGAGATGGTCAAAAACGCTTTCAATGAGGACGGTAAAGTGCGTTGGGATAAGACCGCATCGGGAGAACATCGGATAATTCAATCACTTATCTGGAAATTAGCCTTAAGTTGCAGATACAAACCACACATCCTCCAACACTATTGTGTACCTATACCTAGTTGCATTTTGATATAATGCGATGGCGTTTTTTTCAGGTACCTACACATTTTACTTAAATGTTTCTTCCGGTATGCTTAATAACAACGACTGTTGGTTAAGTGAAAGGTTAAAAAATCACTTATTCTTTATTTGACGATCTCCTAGCCCAGTCGGTAGTGACCCTACCTACGAAGCAGGAGGTCCCGGGTTCGATTTATTTGTGTGTTGATCGCAGATATTTGTTCCTGAGTTATGGATGTTTTCTATCTATTTAAGTATTTATCGATATTTATCTATTATATATATCGTCGTCTAGTACCCATAACACAAGCCTTATTGAGCTTACTGTGGGCCTAGGTCGATTTATGTAAGATTGTCGTATAATATTTATTTATTTATTATATTATTTATTTATTTATTATTTATAGTAAATGTATGGAAAATATTTAATTTGTGGCTACTTGTCACCAGAAACGTAGGTTAGGTTAGGTTAGAACTGCGACCCCCACAGACACGACTTGTTACCAGAAACGTAGGTTAGGTTAGAACTGCGACCCCCACAGACACGACATGTCACTAGTAAAGTAGGTTAGGTTAGAACTGCGACCCCCCACAAACACAACTTGTCACCAGAAACGTAGGTTAGGTTTAGTTAGAACTGCAACCCCCTCAAACACGACATGTCACTAGAAAAGTAGGTTAGGTTAGAACTGCGACCCTCATAGACACGACTTGTCACCAGAAACGTAGGTTAGGTTAGATTAGAACTGCGACCCCCACAGACCCCACTTTCACCAGAAAAGTACCCGTACGAGTTAAGTTAAGCTATGTTATTCATTTTTACCTGAAAATAATTTGACTCACTCATCACAACCAAGAAGTACACTTTAAATAATACAACTCCAGACGATTTAATACTTTCGTTACGTATCACATTGACACACATAAACTGAATGATTGAAATTGTTATGGAATGTAGTAAACAAAAATACTACCTCCACCATTGAACTGCACAGCTCGCAAAACTACCTACATAACGAAATATAATGCTAATGTAATTTGCACCATAAGTACTACAAGATTAGGGTATATTAGTATTATACATCATAATATTATGAGAAAAATAACTTATGGCAATCAATACATTCGACAAAACAATAAAAGACATTTTGAAACATGACCAAGTAAATATCCTTAGGCGTGTTCTATCGCTTGTACAATGGGTTGTGCTCTGAAGAACTGCTTGATATGATGCCCACGGCAGCTTTTTATCGCCGCACCGCCCGCCGCCGGTAGGGTGTTCAGCCCCACACCCTAGAGCCCAATAGGTCGCGCACAGTACGCTTTAAGAGGAATTTCCTCCCATTAACGCTGCGGCTGTGGAATGAACTCCCTGCCGAGGTTTTCCCAGTGGGCTACAGTATGAGGTTCTTCAAAAAAGGAGTGTATAGATTCCTAAAGGGTAGGCCGTTGCCTACTGGTTATAATAACGAGTTAGTTTTCTAACAAAATTCGTTAAGTGGTGTAAAAGTCATTCTGAACACCATGATTACGATGACGTTCCGACGACGACGTGACGATCTTCCAGTTTGTACTGTTGTTATCAATATGTATTGGGAAACAATACTCGTGTCATTGGATCCTCCAATAAAACAGACATATTTGTAGTCATACTTTTAGTAGCATGTATTAAATCACATAGCCATGCATTGATTAGGCTAAATAATAGATTCAAAATACGAAGAAAAATCATTCTTAAAATTACAGGTATCTAAATATTTATTTTCACCATATATTTGATCATAGACATAAAATGAAGCTTGCAGTAACACGCCGGTGTCGCGGGATTTATAGTAATTAATTAATATCTTATTCCCTAACGAGTTTATATTTTTAATTCCTTGCTTTGTTAAGGTTGTCCATAGCCATTCAACGTGGTAACGCGGCTAGCGTGATGGGAACTTTTGCACCAGGGACAACTCGTGGGGGACTTTTTGAGTAGATTTGTCATAATGTAAGAGTTTTTTTTATTGTTTTTTCTGTGTGTGGCTGTTGACGATTTATATTTGAATAAATTACGATTCCTTACTTAGCATTTTTTCCAAGTGTAATATTTAATTAACCACTATATCGACGACGGTATAGCTCTAAATCGACTAGTATCAATTAAAAAAATACATATATATTATTTATATTATTCATTTTTAATGCTACAGTTAAATGATGGATTATAAATGTTTACTTTTTATGTTAGAAGTCAGCCACACACAGCGACATAAAGGATCTTGTACACAAATCCAGCCCAGTCGCCGCGGTAGGCCGGTTTGTTACATATAATACTTCTCTGTAGCTGTCGAGTCGCGCCGGCACGCTGCTGCAGAGAGGTTCCAAAGAGCCACCATCATCTGTCTCGTAGATGAGCACGCCGCCTCGCCTGCTGCGGTAACGACGGATGGGTTTCGCAGAGAAACAACGGGCACTCTTTACACGTATATTTCTCTTCCTTAACCTAGATTACACTTTTACACTAAATTACGCCATGTTGGTTTTAACAATGGCTCGCGCACCGCGTTAACTGACAGCACGTCTGCCTACTAAGACGGCTGGCCGAACAGAGAGTGAGCAATATCAGACCGCGCGACAAGAACAAAGGATCGTGCGCATTCACTCTATTAGACTTGAATACATTTGAACTAGATGGCGCTGATTTGCGTGAACATTCCTTCCCGGCCCAGGGAAAAGGTGAGCTGAAGACCTGAAGTTTACATCGCTACGATCTAGCATAAACAAGAGATATGACAACAAACAATTATTAACACTAATAAATGTTACATGAGTTGTCTACAGCATAAGTAATCTGTGACCATCCAGTGCACTTGCACTCAATAACATTCCAGATAATATCAAAATATGAATCATGAAAGGGTAAAATCAACAAAGATAAGCTACTTACTAAGTTAGTTACATGGTTTCCCGAGGAAACAGTGGTACATAGTTCACGATAATTAGTACTAATTGCTACAATTTAAACCAAGATTTATAATTGTTAACTTACAAGAGCTGCTCAAATAATTAAAGCTCCATAGGTAATTTACACAATTTGACAACGGGGCGTACAAGTTCGCCTATCTGTGTCTTCAACTTTACAGACCTGACGACTCCGTCGGAGCCTTGGAAAACTTGAATGACCCTACCTCGACGCCATTGCAGAGGCGGGGAATTTTCATCCTTTATCAAGACTAAATCGTTTAATGCTACATTAGGTACATGTCTGTTCCATTTGTTACGGGCTTGCAAATTATTTAAATATTCTAAGTGGTACCTAGCCCAAAACTTTTGAGTTACAGCCTGAATAAATTGAAAATGCGACAGCCGTGACATATTCGTGTCCTTCCAGGAAGGTTCAGGTAATGATACCAAAGGTTGACCTATCAAAAAATGACCTGGGCTGAGAACTTCCAGGTCACAAGGATCCTCTGACATTGGAACCAGCGCTCTAGAGTTGAGGATAGCTTCCGCCCTGCAGAATACCGTCTGCAGACCTTCAAAGGTCAGGATACGGTCCCCAATCTCTCGTTTAAGCAGGTTCTTGCTACTCTTGACCGCTGCTTCCACTAGGCCAGACATGTGAGGGGCGCCGGGAGGATTGAACTCCCAGCGGACGCCTTGGCGACGAAACTCATCCTCTAGAATGATTTCGTTGTCAAGCAAGAACTGGTTAACCTCTCGGAGGTATGAGCTAGCAGATTTAAAATTGGTACCTTGGTCGCTCCGGACGAGGGCGGGCAGCCCACGTCGACTCACAAACCGTGTGAACGCAGCGATGAATGCCTCGGTGCTCAGCGACGAGACGACTTCGAGGTGTACCGCCTTGGTACCTAGACATACAAAAACACACAGGTAAGCTTTAACAGATTTAGCATTTCTGAGCTGGCTACTTTTAGCCAAGTAGGGGCCAGCGAAATCCGTCGCTACGCCGGAAAATGGACGCGTCGCCGTGACGCGGTCCGCGGGCAGATCAGCCATGAAAGGCGCCTGATCTGTCGCGTTGAATCTGAAACATGACATACAACCCCTGATGACACGTGACACCTGACGCCGTGCTGACGGAATCCAGTATCGTTGTCTAAGTATATTAATCAGGGCGCTTGTCGAAGCATGACAATAGATCCGGTGATAGTGCTCCATCAATAATTGCGACCATCGATGGTCCTTAGGGATAAGCATTGGGTGCTTTGCGTCATAACGTAAGCTTGAATTACGTAGTCTGCCTCCGACTCGAATAAAATGATTATCGTCCACGAAGACGCTCAACTTCTGAAGGGATTTGCATACCAGCTTCCCTTTTTTCAGTAAGATGACTTCATCTTGGTATGCATCCAACTGAACCTTCTTGACCCAGTGATCCGTTGCTTCACGATTTTCCTCGATGGTAAGGTTCTGTTTTAAATTTCGTTGCTGCTTCGGCAAACGAATATTCCTGCAAAATCTCAAAACGTACGACGTCACGTTTATGAGTTTACTATACGAGCTGACTCTCGACAGTAATAAGTCCTCCCATGTCTGCTCGTCATTGGCAACATGAACCAGCTGCTTGAACCCTGGCAGCTCCGGTGACATGGTGACCGGCATCGTCGGCCACTGTGACTCCTCCTTGAGCAGCCACTCCGGTGACCACCACAACTTGCATTTAAGGAGCCCCTTCGCTGTGGCGCCTCGGGACGCGACGTCGGCCGGGTTGGACTCACCTCGGACATAGCGCCATGTCATTGGTCGCTTCGACTGCTGAATATCCTGTACTCTGTTACATTCAAATGTCTGGAGCAGATGCGGTTTTGTGTTAAGCCAACACAACGTGATTTTGCTATCAGACCACGCATTTATGCTATCAATCTCGATTTCGTCTTCATAGGCCGCTGCGACATGATTTAGGAGTTTACAAACCATATGAGCTGCGTTCAACTCATTCTTCGGAATGGTTTGTTTGACTTTCTTCGACGCCACTCGGGTCTTAGCTAGGACTAACCGTACCATGACGTTTCCAGATGTGTCCTCTGTCCGAAGGTACACGCACGCTCCATAGCCCTGCTCCGAGGCATCTCCAAACCCGTGGAGTGAGTAGGAGGCAGATCCTGGTAACGCGACGCAACGAGGGATCTGTAACTGAGACAAATGGTTTAAATCCTGAACCAACTCGTTCCACTGAACCTCCTGAGTGTCCAGGAGCGGTTCATCCCACGTCATTCCATCGGTAAACAATGACTGCATGAACAGTTTGAATCTATAGACAATCGGTGCGCAGTAACCGCACGGATCATAAAGTCTAGCTATAGTACTTAAAACGCTTCGCTTCGTTACCGCCTGTCCCAACGGTACATTAACCTGATACGACATGGTGTCGTGCACCGGGTTCCACTGTATTCCCAATACCTTTATGAGGCTCCTGTCTTCAGCGTAGAATTGATGAGGTAGCTCACAATACTCCTGTGGTAGGTCCCGGAGTAACTCGTGACAGTTAGACGACCACTTCCTGAGCTCGTAGCCGGCACTGCTCATGAGTTCTATGAGCTCCGATTGAAGCTGCCGAGCTTCTGTAATGGAGTTTGCTCCAACCAAAAGGTCGTCGACGTAGCTCTGACGTCGTATGACGTCGGCAGCTGGAGACCATGGATGCTGAGCTTGCCAATCCGCGGCTAGCTGCAACAGCGTCCGTATTGCGACAAAATTGCTTGACCGTAGTCCATAGGTATTAGTATTCAACTCATAAACCTGTATGTCCTGCGACGGGTCCTCACGCCACAGGATCAGCTGATAGCGCCTATCGCTGGGGTGTATCCACGTCTGCCGGAACATCATCCGGATGTCGGCCGTGAACACGAACTGGTGCCGTCTGAAATTCAGCAATATCTTTGTAATATCATTCTGAAGAGGCTTGCCTGAATGCAGGCATTCATTAAGAGCTACTCCATTGCTACTCTTCGATGCTCCGCTGAAAACCACACGAAGCTTATTTGAATCTTTTTTGAAAATCGCATGATGCGGAACACAGTAGTGCTCCGAGTCAAACTGGTAGTTGGATTTAGACATGTGTCCTAGCGACTCATATTCCCGCATGTAATCCTTATATTTCTCAGCCAAGACTGGATTCTTGGCTAGCTTCGCCTCTAACGAATGCAGCCTGCGTACAGCAATGGCTCTGGTCTCGCCTAGCGTGGGTCTGTCTGACAAGAAGGGCAGCCGCACCATGTATTTCCCGTCAGGCATACGTTTAGTAGTAGAAGTATACAACCTTTCACATTCCAAATGTTCCGGATGATCTGGTGGGTCTTCTGGAGGCTGCTCCACCTTCCAGAACTTCTCCAGCACCTCTTCAAGCTTGGTAGCGTGTACGCCGTAGTCTTCCACGGACGTTCCTCTCGACTGCTGCGCCGAGATGTCAGCAGGGTGTGTCCAGATGGCTCCCATGAGGACATCTCCAAACCAGGTACCGTAGGCCTCCACTCCTGTAATGTTCGTGAGCATCTTTGAAGCAGTGAACATATAATTAGCACATCCAGGCCGAAAATGATATCTACATCTTGAGATTTGTCAAAATCTGGGTCGGCCAGGCTGAGTTTAGACGTATCTAAGTGGGCCTTCAGGTAATGGTTACAGGCCGGAATATTTCCTGTTACGGTATACATGGCGGTTGCTACAACGCTAATTATAGGGACTAATTTTCCTACTGGCTTAAATACTATTTTAGCAATGGTACCGGGTACCTTGACCTGTTGGTTTCCGATCCCAACAATATTATTTCCTACATACTGTTGATGTAATCCTATTTTATCTGCAAATGATTTCTTAACTATCGAGCATCCCGCGCCGGTGTCCAATAGGGATCTAGCCATAATATAATTGCCTCGGCCTGACCTTACCATAACCTTTGCAGTAGGACTGACCCGGATCGATGGCATCATCATCCGGGGCTCCGGCGTTACATCAATAGCAGCCTTATTTCAAGAACGGCGCTCAGGGCTGCCTCGAGTGCCGAAACGTAGGCTGTGGAAAGACTCCTGCGCCTGGCGGGCCCTCGTTCCCACCGGAGGTCGCGGTATGTGACCAGCAGTCATCAATTGAGCTGGCTGGACCTGCTGTGGAGGAGGCGACCTAGTCTCTTCTCTCCACCTTGGCGGGCTCGTACGAGGTTGTTGAGCTCGCTGCGCCCAAGACCCTTGTGGCGGGGTCGACACCCTGTGTCGTGGTGGGGACCTACGCTGTGGTGGTGTACTTACCCTTCTGGTGGGTGGGACCGGGGTTCGCTCATAGACCCTGTGCACTGCTTCAGCGGCTTCCGCTTCCTCCCTGCACAGCAACGGGCTATGCGACCCTGACTGGCACGCACCGCACCAATTACGAGCCATACACTCTCTCGCGTAATGAGAGCGAAGGCATTTAAAACATGCACCATTCTTCCTGACCCAGGTTTTCCTCTCCGAAACGGCTAGACTTGCGAAGAATGGACATTTGTATATAGAGTGTGCACTACTGGAACAGTACGTGCACAGACCTTTAGACCGATTCACCTGATCAGCTTCTTCCAGCTCCGCAGCTAGGACACGTGGAGGGGACGCTCTGCCGCGTCTTCCCTTGGGCGGTGACTGCCGTCCCATCGGTGCTCTTCCCGCTGCCGCAGTGGGAACTGCCTGCTGCACCCGACACTGCTCATCCAGCAGCGCCAGCAGCTGATTGAGCATTGGCAGAACTTGAGGATCCGTGCCACAGCGTTCCTCAAATAGGGTTCTGATGCGAATAGGCAGCTTCTGTAACATCAGGTAAACAACTAAATACGACCACTCAGAAACCGGCTGCTTCAACTTTTCTAGGGCCTGAATCGACTCGCGCAGAGGATCATAAAACTGTGTTCGCAAATTTATATTCGGGCCCCCGACATTGGGCAGATTGACCATCCGCGCAATGAAGGTGTCCACAAGCTGTCGGGAGTTATGGTACCTTTTCTTAAGAAGATCCAATGCTACAGAGTAGCTGGCTCCATCCATAGGTAAGTGTTGTACTACCGTCAAGGCATCCGCATTCAAGGACGTTCGTAGGTAGTAGTGTTTCTCGGCATCAGACAATGGACCTGCATCCACTAATGCCATAAAAAGGTCATAGAATGACATCCATTCTGTCATATCCCCGCCATATGTCGGCAGTTGTACCAAAGGCAACTTAACCTTACTGTGATACTTAGCTGCACCAGCTGTCTGTTCTGACTCCTCACCTGATGCCTCATCCAGTTGGATAAGAAGTCGGTTGATCTCGGCGAACTGCTCCTGGTACTTGAGACGTTCCGCCTCTGTTAGTTCCGTATCGCTTGTCAGTACTGCCTCATAGGCCGTGATATATGTTTTATATACCTGATCAAAGTGCCGCTTGGCTACCGCTGTCGCTGAAGTCCCGGACCTGGCAGCCACCGTGCCGGCGTAATCAATAAGCATTTGATACCTCGTACCCAACTGTACCTTAGCCTTGAGTGACATGTTGTGAATAGATATTTACTTACCTGGTAAAACACAAATACTTCACCGCGCCGCGCGTATTTTCAATCAATCACCTATTTGTGAGTATTTACAACCCAATTCCAAGCTATATTCTATCCAATTTAATCTAATCCTAATTATTTCACGTAATATAGTTGAGAAATCTATCACAAATAGCACAACAACACAATTTGACTTTTGACACTGACGTTTGTCAATGAAGTCCAATGCCACAGATAATAAAGTCTCTAAGGTTGTCGCCACGACGCCCGACGTCGTTCCGGATCAACGCTACACACGTCCTATCATTCAGTTCGTTCACTCAGCACAAAACCGGTAAACGTCAACCGGATGTAGCTTCACTCTGGCGACCTCCAAATGTCCTACAATGACACGTTTCACGTTGCTTGGTATCTTTATGACGTAATCGCGCACTGAATTTACACAATGAATGCCAACGACTGCAAATTCCACTCGACGAATCCCGGATTGTCGTGGCGCGATTCTTGGCCCTGGATTGCTTCAATCTTGCCCCAATCACGGGATTTTATTTGATATTTTCCCAAATCACGGGTTTTGTTATTATCGTGCGGTTGTTCCCTCTCATGGGTCACACCAAAATGTACACAAATCCAGCCCAGTCGCCGCGGTAGGCCGGTTTGTTACATATAATACTTCTCTGTAGCTGTCGAGTCGCGCCGGCACGCTGCTGCAGAGAGGTTCCAAAGAGCCACCATCATCTGTCTCGTAGATGAGCACGCCGCCTCGCCTGCTGCGGTAACGACGGATGGGTTTCGCAGAGAAACAACGGGCACTCTTTACACGTATATTTCTCTTCCTTAACCTAGATTACACTTTTACACTAAATTACGCCATGTTGGTTTTAACAATGGCTCGCGCACCGCGTTAACTGACAGCACGTCTGCCTACTAAGACGGCTGGCCGAACAGAGAGTGAGCAATATCAGACCGCGCGACAAGAACAAAGGATCGTGCGCATTCACTCTATTAGACTTGAATACATTTGAACTAGATGGCGCTGATTTGCGTGAACAGATCTAGTTCAATCAAAATTTAATTAAAAAAAACTACTATCATAAGATACATAAGTAAAAAATATTTTTTTTACCTCAAAAAGTAAATAAGTGACCAGGGCCACCTGAAAACAAAATAAATTTTGTTATTACGAGATTGCGAACCCATATTATGTAAAATTTCTGTATATATCAGCGGCCGAGGCACTCAATAATATCGGAACATGCACGTTATCGCTTTGGCAATAGAGGCGTTGTTCATATATTTCTGACCACCTTGGCCGCTCCTATATATCTGCTGGTAACTGTATTGTCGGCTACAAAGAGATATATCCACTTTTGGATCTTATTACAACGCAATAAGTTAAAAAAGTGGATACATCTCTTTGTAGTCGATTGTACCTATTATGTAACTAATAATATAATACATAAACAAATCTGACAGGAACATTCCACCAAACAATAAAATCTGTATATTAGTCTTAGGGCTTACGGCGATATTTACATCGAAATATTTTGGACCTTATTACAACGCAATAAGTTAAAAAAGTGGATAAATCTCTTTTCTCAAACATGCAATGAAATGTTGATATTATGTTCCTTATAATAGGCTGCAAAGTATCACGTTTCAGGTGCGGCTACACGGGAGGTCGATAATGGAATTTCATACAAATTTGGAGGCCTAGGCCGGCAAGTGCCTCTTTTTTAATTTCCATTGCACATATATTTGTGGCACAGGATCATGGCATTCAGCCATTTAAAGCTATAAGCGATATTTACTTTTTGGTTCCTTTGACAGTCTGCCACTACTTACGCCTGCTAAAAAAACAATAAACAATATGATATATTTTAAAATTTCGTTTATATATAAAATCGACATGAAAAAACACATTATTAACAAATTCCTATAATTTTAAATTGTAAAGATGGAGGCAGATTAAAAACGGGTATTAGACATTGCAATTTGTAGGGCCCAATCTGTTGTGTACCTACTTCAGCTCCCTAAGGGACCTCTTATTACACCTCCTAACCTGACAGATTGGGCCCTAAAAATTTGTATGTCTAATATCAGTTATAGAAACAAATGATTTTGTTTTTTTTTTCGTGAAAGGTTGGTTATCAAGCTAAAATATTAGCAGCAAGGGCACACACGAGCTGAAATTAAGAATTAGAATCCATAGTTACGAAATAAATTCGGAGGGTTCTGATTCTTATGAATATTTTCAATAATAATGCATAAACAGAGACCATAGACAATATTTGGAACGTTCTGAATTTATTCAGTCACCATGTACATTTTTCTTCTTAATTTTAACGCGTGTAGAATGGCCTTAAGTGCAACCTCTCGAACAGCACAGATACTGTGAAAAAAAAGTATTTTAGTGGGAAAATTTTAAAAACATTCTCAATATTTTATTAGGTTGCGTATAATGCGTATATTAATGTAGATTTGTTTTGTTCTATAATAATTTGGCTATAGGTACAATAAAAGTGAATTAGGTCTAGATTTTGTTCAAATGCAAGTGAAAATTATATTTAAATGGCCGACGTACGGAATAGTTATACATTTTCAGTGACAATTAAATGCAGTCAGAATTTAGCAATCCAGACTTCTTAACGTAATGTTTTTACGCATATTTTTGATTACGAGGTAAGTCTAATTAATGTTTTTGTTGTAGTCTGTTGATAGGATAATTCATTAATAACAAGATGAACATATACTTAGTCGTAATAGTGGGAAAGTTTGTTGTTTTCTAGAAATTAATGCAAATTTTGGTTGTACGTTTGTGGCTTAAATATTGTATCATTTTAGATAAAAACCTAAGTACGAAGGTGTTTGTAGTCCATACAACATACATTATATTAGTAATACAAGTTTACGAGTACAGGATTGCCTCACCTATATCCGAAAACGAAAATGGATAAGTTTCTTATTTATTTCATTGCATGTTTGAGAAAAGCACTATACATACCTCGGCGTGAAAAGGGGTTGCCAGCCTCGTGACTATCCGGTCTATATGTACTTGGCCGGCAACCCCCTACTTTCCGGCCTCTGTAGTAATGTACTATTGTAGTCGATTGTACCTATTATGTAAGTAACTAATAAAATAATACATAAACAAATCTGGCAGGAACATTCCACCAAACAATAAAATCTCTATATTATTAGTCTTAGGGCTTACGGCGATATTTACATCGGAAGCTGCATTTTGTGCAGAAAGCAAGCCGCTTTACCCAGTGATACTAGGCACCAATACAAATGATTTTATTCGAGGAAATGAAATTTTCATTCACTGGAATTCAAGATGGCGGACCTTTTCCAAAATGGCGGCCGCATAATAAAAAAAATACAGACTCAAAACGGGTGATTTCAATTCTTATTGAAACTTCCAATCATAAAAAAACACAATATTTCATAAATTAAAGATAGCGGCCGAATGTTAAGAATTACAAGAATACGCATTACAAAAAGCGTGCGAATGCCGGCGACAGTGAAGCGGTCCTCCCGCCAACAAAAAAACCATTAAACTTCATTCAATCTGGCATTCGCTTATAGCGATATAGCAAATGTTTTAATTTTATTATTATTATTACGGCGTAGTTAACGATTTGTTTGCAGTTGTTTATGTTGTAGGCATGTCGAAGCAAGTTAAAATAGCTTCGGTTTTGGGTCCTATTTGCATAAACTGGTCGCGCTGATGTAAGTATAATGTCAAAATACGTTCACTAAAAATATAATTTTCCCTACTGACAATTCAGTCAGATCGACTGCTATTCGTGGTTTTCTACTACTTTCTACTTCCATACAAAAGGAAGAGAAGTCATGCTTCAAAACATGGTTGTCACAAAGTTATACATTACCAGCATTGAAATAAATATCGCAGCCATTACAAAGTCTTCCTGAAGGAATAATGACTAACGGGTTGGCTTAAAGTAATGATAATTTTCATATTGGAGAATCGAAAAATAAAGTCAATAGCTACAGGTTAATAAGTAGTAGTATAGATTCACCGTTTCTACCCCATGGATTTCCCACCACCAAAACAATGGTTTTTCGGGATTATGGTGGTTTTTCGGGGCTAGGAAACCTAAAAAAAAAAAAAAAATTATTGCACTAGGTCTCAACAGTGCCCGGAGCCTCCTTCAGCACTTAGGCACTCCGCTAATTAAACAATACACGCTCTTCGACGCCACAATAGAACCCTTGCTCACCTTTTTCTATTGTCTCTATTGTTAGCTCGACTCGGCGACATCGCATTGTTACCAAGCTCGGTAGAGGCATACTCCTACGTTGTAGTTTGTTCTTTACGTATTTGCAATAGGTTTTATAATTGCTTAATTGGTTACTCCTTATGAAAGACTACGTATACTACCTAAAGTTTCCAATAGTAGTATAGATTCACCGTTTCTACCCCATGGATTTCCCACCACCAAAACAATGGTTTTTCGGGATTATGGTGGTTTTTCGGGGCTAGGAAACCTAAAAAAAAAAAAAAAGTTTGGTATGTTTTAGTACGTTTAGCCCCCCATTTAGATCGATTGCACTAGGTCTCAACAGTGCCCGGAGCCTCCTTCAGCACTTAGGCACTCCGCTAATTAAACAATACACGCTCTTCGACGCCACAATAGAACCCTTGCTCACCTTTTTCTATTGTCTCTATTGTTAGCTCGACTCGGCGACATCGCATTGTTACCAAGCTCGGTAGAGGCATACTCCTACGTTGTAGTTTGTTCTTTACGTATCTGCAATAGGTTTTATAATTGCTTAATTGGTTACTCCTTATGAAAGACTAGGTATACTACCTAAAGTTTCCAAAGTTTAGGTATAGTTTTGGTGGTGGGAAATCAATGGGGTAGAATCGGTCATATAACTTAACGAGATTTTTAATGATCTAACAAGCCCCGCGAACTGACACAATTACATTACCCTTTATTAGTCTGGACTGGAGTAGGTATCAAATTTATACCTAAAGTAATTAATTCACATTTCGCGAATATATATGCAAATTTCAACGTATCTATAAAGTTTCCATAGTTTAGGTATAGTTTTGGTGGTGGGAAATCAATGGGGTAGAAACGGTCATATAACTTAACGAGATTTTTAATGATCTAACAAGCCCCGCGAACTGACACAATTACAATACCCTTTATTAGTCTGGACTGGAGTAGGTATCAAATTTATACCTAAAGTAATTAATTCACATTTCGCGAATATATATGCAAATTTCAACGTATCTATATGTGTTACAGCACAATATGAAACTTCTGGTATATTTTTCAACCCCATCAATTTTAGTTATTTAGTATCTATTCGTTTTCAGTTTTTGCCTAAAATTTATTATTTTATGCAAATCCAATTTTTGAAATATTATTTTATTGATTCTAGATTTGTGTTTATATATTTGTGTTGTCTTAAATATTTTTTTGGGTAAATTATTTTATGCAAATCCAATTTTTGAAATATTATTTTATTCATTCTAGATTATTTCCAGTCTAGATATTTGTGTTGTCTTAATTTTTTTTATGGTAAATTATTTTATGCAAATCCAATTTTTGAAATATTATTTTATTGATTTTAGATTATTTCTAGTCTAGATATTAGCGTTGTCTTTTTTTTTGAACTCGTAAATAACTGTGGTATATGTGACAACCGACTGCTATTTATTGGTGGACAATAAACACGACTGTGTTTTGAACAAGTTTCAACCTGTAAGTATGCTGTACGTTTCCGTAAAGGAAGTTCCCATTATTTATTATAATATGTAGATCTTTTGTTAATGTAGGATTCGGTGTGTGATTTATTGCATTCCTGTTTATACCAGTTAGGTGGGGCGGTGCGATGTTTAAAGACTCCTTTGGTGCTCTAATTTAAAGTCGCAATTTCTATTATTAGTTTTTTCTTTATGCTGTCGGCTTGAGAACTTTACCTTTTTTGCTAGATGTCCTTTGAATAAGGTAATAATTTACTTTTTATTCGTGTCTGAGAAATATATATATCAATCATCGGGTTTGAAGTCACACGCGATTTTAATAGAAAGTAAATGGACAAAAGATCTGTCGTTTAAATTCTTTAGAAATCTTTTGATAATTTAATCTTTTCTTAGAAAACATTCCGCTGCAAACAAAAATTTACCTGTCCCCGAAATCCTGTTTAAACTCGTCGCTACCTACCTAGATGGTCCTCTGTCCCCACCAGCCGTGACCTTTTTTTCAACACAAATTCATATAAAAAGACTGAGGCTGTGGGTAACTTTATATAGTACCTTCGGATCTCCAGTTCAGTTAAGAGCTCTCAGTTTCTACGCTTTGAAGTTTTAACGAAGACTATTCATAATGGATGTAAGTATTTAAATAGTATTACTCTATAATTATTGCATTAAAAATGTATGTGTTGTGTGTATGTTTTAAGTCTTTAATATTAATTATGAATTTTGTTTCAGTTTTCCGACAACACTTTCAAAAACTTTTACGTTGCTGAAAATGAAGACGAAGCAAGTGATGAAGAGGGGACGCTGGCTTTCAAAGTGAAGCAAGCTATTGCGAAGAAGCGTCAATCAAATAATATTGATGGCTTTTTTGAAAGGCCTAAGAAGAAGACAAAAGTGTATAAGAAATCTTCAACGGTCTCCAAAAAAGAAGAAGACGGAGTTTCATATCTCACTTCGGGTCAGGACGATGGGGCATATGCATCACACCTCATAAAGATCGAAGTATACGACATGAATAAAATACGCAACGTTGGACCTCTGGACCACTGGAAACACTGTGACTGAACAAAGTGCTCGGGATGTTATATTTAATATAACGAAAGAACTATCATCTAAAACCAAATGTGTAAAATATTTTATAGAGACTGATAAGGGTGATAAAAAATAGTTTTAATCAGTGCTTTATTTATAACTAGAATAAGTTCCTTTATTTTTTCACTTATAAAAAATGTTTACTTTCTTCCTTGTTTTATTGTATATTAATGTTATTACTCATTTATTGAACATGTTTAATATTAGATGTAGTTTTAACTGCTTATTTTGTGTTTCTTTCTCCGTCACTGCATTTGTCTTAGGTAGTAGGAATATTTTGTAATTATAGTTGTAAGAAATAAAATAAAATCCAATTTATTTTCATAACACATTGTTTTAATTCACAAAAACTGATTTAAACATATTCCTTAAAACTAAATCATTACACAAAGAATTATCAGAAAACAGACATAAAAACTCAGACATTTTTTTCCCTTGAAGCTTAAAATAAAGATAAACTAAACAGTATTCTCCACAAACTGAAGTAAAATAATTCTGAAGTGATTGATGGTTATAAAACCACCTCTTAGAGTTTCTATTTAAAAATAACCTGTGATAACCAGTAGGCTTTCGACCAAAAGAGTCAAAGTATTCACCATATCCATTCACATCAATGTGCATTGCAATCCAATGAGAACCGGGCTTTGAATCAGGATCCAGATTGCTTATAATAAAAGTAGGTAGATTAACCCAAACAGGAATCCGGTTTGCAGCAAAAACATTTGACTTAAACCTCGGGTTTATTTTATTCATACAAAATTGTATTTCATTCGAATCCATAATAATAATTAATCTAAAAAAGTAAACACTGGTGGTTTTACAGACAATGTTCAAGTGGTAATGATAAAATTGAGTGAATGCATTGTATTTATTTAATTACTAACTATTATAATCTACAGTGATATCACGATTTTTATTTATTTCAATTATGTTATCAAATTCAGCATACACAATACAGTTGATAGTAGTACTTAAAGCTGAATCAAAACGAACTTCGATTCGAACACTTCCGTGTCTTACAAGATTCCAGTGTGAAGTTGAACTTGCAGATAAATCAGGAGTCAAATCGAAACATAATAAAGAATAACCACCCACATAGTTTGATCTGCTTATAGCATTACCTTCGTTATGGAAATGAATACCAGTTCCAGAAAACAAAGTATGATATGCAGTTGCTATTAAACCCGGAGAGTTAAATGAGGGTTGCAAAGTTTTAGAAGGCATTTCATGACCATCTACGTACAAACTAAATGAATTCATATGAAAATGTTGAAAATTGAAGGGATTTATAGCTAAATTACCATTAAACCCAGAGTTTGAAACGAATCCAATAATACATCTTTTAGGGACTTGCCCGAGAAATATATTATCCAACGTTTTACTTTGTATACCTGCGGGTAATGTCAGAACCTTAACTTCTGCCCTTGTTATCGGATATTTCGCAGTTGTTGATGCTAATACTTTTTGATGAGCTAACAATATACTAGGATTTATTCTTGCTCTTCTGATAATGAGACTGGCATCTGTTATTTGTACTTTAAATTTACCATCCTTATGACAAATTAAATTAAATGTTTCTTTCGAACGGACTAATTTAACTCTTATTTCTACACCATTAATTAGAAATTTCTCCTGGTTAAACATATCACCATGTAAATGACCAATCATTTCAACTTCCTTGCTTTCCTTAACAAAGTCCATTCTTTCGTGAAACCCTTTATTACTCGAATCAACCGCGTCCATATAGTTGGGGGTATCTTCATACCACAATCCACAAGTCAGATGAGATTTTTTGGCTGCTGAACCATAATTAAGCAGATTTTCCATGTAGGCCCGGTAAGCATAAGTGTTGTTTGGAGGTGATATAAGCTTCTGATTTAAATAAATGTCTAGTTGGCTAAACAGGGAATGTAACCAATTGTTTACCGGTGCAACATTTGCATCAGGTTTTATTTTTGTACCATCTTGATTCAATATTTTGGCATTTATATGCAACAAAGTGTGTGATAGATCAATGTAGTCATCACCTGACCCAGGAACTTGAAACTCAATAGGACCATCGTCACTTAGAGATGAAATTGGTTTGTAATGAATCCACTGACCACTTTCAATGCTTGTTTGAGTTGATGGTAAAGCAAATAAGTCTAACTCAGATTTGGCACACTCACAAGAATGACTATGTAAGAATGACATTTTTTAGTTTTGGGTACGCAACTGCAAAATATTCGCAAGGAAATCTGACAAATCTCCTATTATCTTCGTAAAAGACGCGAACGACGTAAAAAAAATTAAGTGACTTCTTTGTAATATTATTAGATATGTGTGGTTTTTAGTGCAATTATTAATCTCAGCGCAGTTTATTATTATTATTATTGCTGTTCTGTGTATTTATAAATATCATGTCTGTATAACATACCATAACCTGTTTAAATGTACGTATATAAAAAACGTAAACTGCGCAAACACAGTAAGTACTATTGATGAAAGGTCAGACACCACAAAAAAAATCTCAAATTATACTAATACCTAAACCCCTTTGTTTTGTTACATCACCGACGACACTAATGCATAACCCAGGTACTCATTACACAAACATCTGTTTCTTAATAGCTATATTTATTTCTAAGTTTCCTTGTCGCTCATTCCTTAATTTACTCCACATTGCTAATTCGAGTCAACCAATTATCACCCTTAATGCAATAAATATAAAACTTATATTATTTTGTTATGAGAAAAAAATTACATACGAACACTCAACTAAGCGTATTAAACAACAATTAACATTGTTATGCCATATATCACATGTTACAAACGAATTTTATAATATTGCAAATTATTTTTCGTTAGTAAATACTCAATTTATTACCAAATATTATTTTATCGTATATAACTGTAAACATCGTATCGAGACCTTCTCGGAAATACTCCGAATTTTTTTCACAAATATTAGACTAATTCTGATAGTTAATTGGTTATTTTACAGTGAATAACACTACATACTCTAACGTAAGCAGTAAGCTTAATATTTATTACCAAAATGTCCGTGGTCTTCGTACCAAGTGTTTAGATATATACAATAACATACTTCATAATGACTACGATTTAATATTTTTAACCGAGACCTGGTTACAGAGTGACATTTTGGACTCAGAACTTTGCGATTTCCGATACGATGTACTCCGGTGTGACAGGAATCTCCAACTAACTAATAAGTGTACGGGCGGCGGAGTTATGGTGTGTGCCCGTCGCAATCTTTGTGCCGCGGTGTACCGTGAGTGGTCATGCGCGGGGATTGAATCGCTGTGTGTAAATATACCGGGCCGCGCTCTCGGCGCCCCTACGGATTTAATTGTTGCATTAGCATATTTACCACCTGTTGAGGAAAATTTGCCTTTAAACTTAGATGACATAAAAAATAATATGACACGTATGATTGAAACGTTTCCCTCGTGCACCTATCTTTTACTAGGAGACTTTAACTTACCTTGTATATCATGGAATAGTAATGTGGGTTTCTCGTTGTTAAACCAGGGCAGGTTGGATTATCAAAACGCTGCGTTATCTTTTGTTGAAGACATGCAATATTTAGGGTTAACTCAGTACAATTTTATTACTAACTCATGTGGCAGGATTTTAGATCTGTGCTTTGGTAATCTGCCTATGCTCGTGTCTCAATGTCAACCAATTTCTAAGCTAGATGTTTACCATCCACCACTCCTAATTGATATCTTAGATTTGTTTATGACACCTTTAAAACATAATACGACCCCTCGCTTTAACTTTTTCAAATGTGATTATGTCAAAATAAATGCATACTTAAGTAATATTGACTGGAATACAGTTTTAGACACAAGCGACGTAAACAAAGCTGTTGATATCTTTTATAACACGCTAAACGATTGTTTTGTTAAGCTCGTACCTATTTCATACCCTAAAAACGAATCATACCCTATTTGGTACAGCTCCTCGCTCATAAAGATAATTAATGAGAAAACCAAAGTTCATCGAAGGTGGAAAAAGTTTTTAAACCCACGCGATTATGACGAATTTTCTATGCTTAGAGCGAGGCAGAAACGTGTACAGGATGAATGCTTTCAGCGTTTTAAGAACAACACGGAAACTTACATCAAGCGTAATCCTAAATTCTTTTGGAAATATGTAAAATTGAAACGGGGAGGCTCTAATTACCCTAATAGTTTCAGTCTAGGTAGTAATCACTACAACAGTGGCGTAGATATCTGTAATGCATTTAATGCGTTTTTTGAAAGTGTATTCGATACTACAAACTCCTCTTATAACCCTAACAATAGTCCTATGAGCAGCAATCAGTGTGATGTAATGTCCGCAATCGATGTAACTAGCGAAATCGTGCTAAGTTTCTTAAAGCGCCTAGATAAAACTAAGGGACCTGGTTGTGACGGCGTTCCACCTATCTTTTTATCCTCTTGTGCTGAAAGCCTTGCATGCCCACTAACCATTCTCTTTCAACATTCATTAAAGAACTGTATTTTCCCCTCCATCTGGAAAAAGGCCCATATAATTCCTATTTATAAAAAGGGCTCAAAGTCCAACATTGAGAACTATCGGCCTATCTCCATCCTCAACACAATAGGAAAGCTTTTTGAATCTATAATTTTTAAACATATTTATCCCCTTGTGTGTTGCGGGATCTCTGATAAACAGCACGGCTTCTTAAAAAGACGTTCTACAGTCTCGAACCTAGCTTGCTTCACGAATCATGTCTTAACAGAAATGGAGGGTGGCGGTCAGGTTGACGTCATATATACAGACTTTGAAAAAGCTTTTGATCGTGTCAACCACGCTATACTTCTCACAAAGCTTGAAGCACTAGGTATCCATGGAGACCTGCTCAGATGGGTCAAATCATACCTCACTAATCGTTCCCAAGCTGTAATTCTTGGCGGCTTCAGGTCTAATTACATCGATATCCCCTCTGGCGTACCCCAAGGCTCCCATCTTGGTCCTCTCTTTTATAATGCTTACATATACGATATAAGTACGTATTTTGTCACCGCACGCCATTTGTTATATGCAGATGATAAAAAAGTTTTCATGCGTGTTAAATCTTCAGCGGACTGCGAACTCCTGCAAAATGATCTCAATAACCTAGTCGAGTATTACTCCCGTAATATGATAACAATTAGTGTCACTAAGTGTCAGTGTATAAGTTTTACTCGAAGTCCCAAGCCAATCAATTACTCTTACCACTTCAATGGAGTTGCGGTGAACAGAGTCGATGTTGTGCGTGTCCTGGGTGTAATTCTAGATTCCAAAATGACAATGATAAATCACGTTGACTCCATTGTTAACAGATCATATCGCAGTCTAGGCTTCGTGATGAGGACCTGTAAACCTTTCCAAAGCCTGGCATGTCTGAAAGTCGTATATTATGCATATGTGAGATCCATCCTTGAATATGCATCACCTATCTGGTCAGTTTACTACGCTGTTCATAAAGACCGCATCGAAAAAATCCAAAAAAAATTTGTAGCTCATTTAAATTTTAAATTTAAGAAAACATCTGCTGGGTACAAAGGTAATTGCCGGGAATATAACCTCCTTTCACTTGAGGATAGGCGCAAATTGGCTGATATGAGTCTACTTTTCGATATAATTAGAAATCGTTTGGACACAACCTTGTTTCATGTTCCTTTCCACCCAACTCATTATGGTTCTAACGCCGTGTTATCACGGATACCTCACTTATATAATACCGAATTCTGCTCTGTTGATCTTTTTGTAGGGTCTAAATATACATTTAAAAAATATATAAATTCCATTATGTTGAGCGAAAACGAAGCTTAAAAAAAAATAAAAAAAAAACAAGTCTTTTTCTTTATTTTTTTTTTAATTATTCTACTACGTAATTAACATTTACCTTTAATTTCAGTACTTACCTACTGTTAATAACTCGTTCGTTAAGTACGTTATATGTATTCTCATATATCTTATTACAATTTATTAGAATTTTTCTGAGTATTTAAGTATCTTAACATAACCTTCTCAAGCTATGTGTTTCTGGGTGCCCGGGAAGTGCAAATAGGCAGGTACCTTCCTAAAAAAAAAAAAAAAGAATAATAATAATAATTCCTAGTTATTCTACTAATAATAAAACTTCGGTTCGAAACTTCGAATACTGGGACCAGGTGTCTGTCTGTTTGGTTTGTTTATTTTGTGGTTTTTGGCTGGAGTCTGACTTACAACTACTTAATGCAATTGTCAGGGTTTTTTTTTTATCAAAAGTAAGTTATTAAGGTTAATAAGTTATTTATTTAAACATGTTTATGTAGTAAATTAAAATAGATTACTGAAACACTTTACATATTTAGTTCTTCTTGCGTATCGAGCATTTGTGTGTATTGTACATTCCCATTGTTTTCTTTATTTGTTATGTTTAATCGTTGCATAATGTAATCCAATGGATGACTGTTATTGGCCTTATTTTATGTAAGCATTTTATGTCCTAGTTATATTTACGGCTGTTGTTATCCTGAATACCAATAAAAAAAAAAAAAAATAGTTTGAAAATATATCTTCAATATTGTTTTTCCTATATTTTTTACCTCCTCTTCGGTGCGATGCTTTTAAGTTAATGAATGGTCCACGTCTTTTTGTTTTTGTGGACGTTTTATACCCAGACCCCGACATCAAAGAATCAATTTTTTCATCTGCTTTTCTTTTTAAGTTGGCGCTTGCTTCATTGAACCGAGATCTAATAGAACTATCCATTGGTCGTGAATTTACCATATCGGATAAAAGACCGATTCCTGCATCTAAAGTTTCTTTTCCCACTGTTTTAAGACCACTAGATAATAATGGTAGCACAGACCTAAAAAGACCACCCAAGAAACTCCCGATCCCATGGCCTCGTTGATATGGTACTCCTTTTTTAAACTATTCCTATACCCGTACCAGCTTGGTGTGAATAGTAATGTTCATATGGGCAAGACGTAGATGATCTTTTATAATTCATTTTACCCGTTGAAAGTGTAGCTTCACGCAAGAAGATCCAAACTGGAATGGTATTCTAGCTCCAGTAGTTGTCCTTATATCTATTTCTATAGTATCGAATTCTCTTCGTAATACGGGTACATAGTGAGCAGGTGAGAAAATATGTGTTTTGTAAGCACCATAGATAAATTTAGTTGGGTCTAACGGTATTATTCTCAGTAATGATGTAATTACATCTCCCACCACTTGTGGATGAATGATATCAGTATAAACAAATATTTGTGAGGGTAAACCTAAGTATAAATTTGCAGGATGTTTTCCAATTGACATTTCTTTTAAATTTGATCTTGGTCGAAATCCTAATTGTAGACTTAATATGGGTGTTGTTGTGACTGAGACTATTTCTTTATCTGTTGATATCCCCACCATTTTTGTAATTTTATCATATCTAAACTTAACTTTGCTTTTTAGCTGTGGGTTTTCATTTAATGCATCAAGAAAATGATCAAGACTATCATACGAAGTAGCTGGTATGTGAGTTTTTGAATCAACGATTTTATCCGTCTTGTCTGCAGGTCCTCGAACTTTCTTTTTAATATAAATGGTATTTTCATGTTCTTGAACATTGTACATGGAGCATGGGTATTGAAATTCTACTAAACCCACGACCCATTCTCCTTCCAATTTAATGGTTTTAGGTAATTTTTTTAAAAAGTGCGCAGTTGTATTATCATTGTAATATTCCGATGAGCTATTGCTCAACAAAGTTAAGTAAAAACTGTTTTCACTCATATTGTTTCTAAACTTGATGACGGTATCCAGGACTTAAATTTATTAGGATAACCTCGCCACTTCACGAACACTTCCTTTCTGCCACCAATACGGCGCGAGCGTATTATTTTATCAATTTTATATTTGATGGAGGGGTGGTGAGTTACTTTTTGTAATTCTTTAGAATAAAATGTACCAATTATTGGTTCACCTTCCAAATCTTTTAAAGTATAAACAACCCACGGAGACCTATTGATAACTGATTCAATCACAAATATTTCATCACTCCAATTGGTTTCATAACCCTTTTGGAATATATGTTTATATTTAGTTATCCTAACATGGTCACCTACATTTAGCCTTGCATTTTCTAAAGAAGGTTGTTTATCATTTTTTCTTTCATATAAGTTACACCAAACAGTCCTTATATTACTAGAGTTAACATCAACTGGACGCATTTTTATGCTGGAATGATAGCTATGGTTATATGAATAAAGCAGATCTTGTAATTGTAAGTATTCTTATGAGTGAAATAACGCCACATTTTAGTTTTGAGAGTTCTTTGAAACCTTTCAACTATGCTAGCTTTAATGTCTGGGTTGTTAGTTGTATAATAATTTATGTTCTTACTTTTAAAATAATATTTCACCATCTTTGAAACAAATTCTGTACCCTTATCAGATTGAATATGTCTAGGGGTTGCATTTGCTTCCGTGAATATGCTTTCAAAACACGTTTTAACCGTTTCAGCATCCTTCTTTTTCATAAGTCTCGCAAATGCATATTTGCTAAATACATCAATAACACAAAGAATGTATTTATACCCATCGTTGTATTGACTATAGGTACGCATATCACTTAGATCAGCTTGCCATAGTTCATTGTAGTTTGACAGGATGTATTTGTTACGTGAGAAACGTTTATGAACAGGTTTATGTAGAGTGTACGCTTCTTGGGACTGCAACCATTTTTTCACTTCCTCTCTATTCATTTGACCTTTCATTTCCTTCATAACATTATTTAAACTACTATATCCAGCCGGGTTTGATATATCATAATATATTCTATTTATGTCTAATAAGGAGTCCATCTTTCCCAATCAACTTTCTTTTGAGACCTCGTTTTTGGCTTAGTAGATAGAGGAGTAGATGCGTTTTTTTCTTTAATTGATAGGTTGTGCTCGCTAATAGAAGCCTGTGAAGTGTTAGCTTCAGGTTTAGATTGAATTTTATTAATAAATTCTAAAGTCTTGGGGTTACCAATACATGACGATGGAACTTTTATATCATTTAAAAGACGAGCGAAATCCTCCCATCCCACTGGTTTCGAGCGTTTAAGCGGTCTAAGCACATCGCCTACCAAATCGAGAATATTGCTATTTGGTATTGTCTGACTGTTTATAACTACTTCACCGTTCTCCTTCCACCAAATTTTAGGTATATTCAAAACGATGTTTTGCAGTAGCGTCTGACTTTTTGTCCTGTACGATTTAGGTATAACATCTATAATATAGGATGGAGAATATCGTTTAGGTAATTGAACCTTTGATACACCAGGAGGTGTGGCATAAACATCTTCTTCCGGCACAGGTGAATTTGCGTCTCCGCTTAAGTTCTGAGTAAATGATTCCTCCTTTCGGATACTTTCCTCTTTTTTTACATTTTCCTCCTTTTTGTTAACTTTCGAAGCAACGTTGTAGTTATCGTTAGTAAGATAGTTCACTTCATCCATCACTATTGGTAATTTAAATGGTCTTCGATCTGCCTCAGCAAAATGTAAAAATCGTTGTAGTGCTTGACAATATAATGCCCACTTTTCACGATCATTTATTTTTCTTCTAAGAATTGTTTGCATTTCTCCATCCAGACGGGATGATAAATTTTCCACCTGATTTTCACTTTTTTTAAGTCTTTCAATAAATTCAGGTTCTACTAACAACATTTTCTTTGTATTCTCCATTGTATCTAAGATAAGGAGTTTACCAATGTACTTAAAACTGCACCTAAAATTATTGGTAAAAATGCACCCCCTTTCTGAATAATAACGGTTTTTCTAAGCTTATTTTTGCCTTTTGAAACTAGTTTTCGCAATGTTTCCTTATATTTTTTTAATTTAGATTTTTCTTTGTTATCTAAAGGAATTTTACCCTTTAGAACGTTATAGATACATTCACAAATGATGTTGATCTCATCTTCATCGCACGATTTAAGCAAAGCAGTGCGATATTTTGGTTTAAGTAAATGCAGGGCTTCCAGTAAATGTTTATAGGTGCTTACTCGAGAATGCATCATTTAGAACTGACTGAAACTTGATGATCCTTGTTATATTTAAATCCTTTCTTTGGGATATACACTGTGCAATGGCCATCAAATGGAAATATTTTAGTTTTAAAACGACACATGTCATCTGTGTTTTGTTTTAGATCAATCATAAGATAGCCGTGAGCGTTTTTAGTAGCATCCTTGTAAGCTTCGTCAACGAACTTTGAGTTTTCTGGGCATACTTGACGAGACAAATAACGTATTTGTGTTTTATCTCTAGGATTCTTAAAAAACACTAAATAACTTGTATTCAAAGACATATCACGTTGACCTTTACCCTGATGAAATATATTTTGAGTAATATAAAACAGGCTTAAATTTCTGTGGTGACTACCTTTTGTAAAAATATCAACCAGTCGCCCATTTGATTCCCGCATTAAATCATCTATTATAAGTAATTTGGGCTTCAGTCCATCAAACATGGACATACTGATATGTAGGAATACCTGAGTATTCCTTGACTATAAATCACATTTTCTAGATTATATAGGGGTTGCATTTCATCATAACACCAAATCACTTCATCAAACTCAACATTACATAATTCTTTCGAATGTTCAAGAAAACTTATAACAAATTTAGTTTTTCCACAACCACTCGGATCAGCTACAATAGTGGTGAAGGGATGGTAAAAATGAATCATTTTGAATTAACGTGAGGAGTGTGTTGTTATGAAAAGGAATTAATTTCAAATGACAATTTTTTTTAAAGTTTCTCCTTTTATCAAGAACATTTATTAAAAATAACACATAACAAAAAAAAAAAAAAAAACAAATGACACAAAATAATTTTAACTTCTAAACTAAATCACACAATTTACAAAAATTATACACATTACACAAAAAATAAATACATTTCATTGAATATTCTGTGTAAATTAAATAAATTTTAAAGTACACCATGAGGAATTATATAATGACCCCACGCAAGAGTATCAATAGAATTTCCTAACAAATATCGTTTCGTGTCATTACGGGAAAGCGTTATTTTGGTATTTTTCTGTGTAAATAAAATGTGTTTTATTGATTTGAAACGTAACATTGTATCATATTTAATTTTTTTCTTAAATAAACATTTTTTAAAACTATCAAGATCATATGTTTCCGTTACGCATTTATTGACACCTTTAGCTTTAGCTTTAATTTCTTTATTTTGTACATCTATGGCGTACATTTTTGAACGCAAACCAATAAATTCCTTAAATATTTCCCCATTGTTTTCATCTTTGAAAACACCAAGTTGCTTTTTATTTACCAGAGGGAAACCATACACGTTGTCCTCTGGGCATTCAGAAGTATCAAAATATAAATTAAGATCTGATTTTATGTCATCATAAAAGTCCTCTGTGAATATTTGATATAGTAAACTATCAGTATCTGTGTAAAGCAATTTCAAATTATTTTGATATTTGGTTTTCATATAGTCGTAATGAAATTGATACATTAAAGTTTTAGAAAGATCTAAAATGCAAAAACCTAGGTAAATTGGTTTGTTGTATAGAACTTTAGTTTTTTTCAATTGAACAGCTACTAAATCATGTGAAAAAACAGAGAAACTATGAAATTCAGGTTTCGCAATTAAAGATTGAACTCCTTGAGATTTCCCACGATTTTCCCAGTGATTTAATAATTTGATGTTTACTCGTTTCATTACATTCTCCATAGTTTTACCAAACACTGAATTGTTCATGAGTTTGAAAAAATCTTTTTCGAATTCAGAAGATGCTTGGGATCGCATGTAGGTATTTAAATCTATGTAACTTTTTAACCATGGGGATTGCTCAAATTGTAATATTCTATGGATTTTAAGCAATTTTAATCCGTTTTGTAAACTTTGTTTAAGATTTCTGTAATGAATGACATAGTTTGTTTTCTTGTTTAGATTTGGTATTAATTTTTTTGCTTTAGAATTACCTAAACATACATTTTCGGGACAGAATGGTAGATCCGAATGATAATCATGTAATTCTTTAGGGTACTCAATGTCTACTTCTAAGATAAAGCCATTATCAGCATCATCTGCAATATTAAAATTCGTTTCTACATTCACCCATTCAAATTTACCTGTAGGAAGAGGTTGAGACATAGCCCATCCATACAAGTTATTTGCATCTAAATATACAAGAAAAGAAGACGGTTGGTTTGATTCATAGTTTGACATATATTTATTGTTAGCTTTTGCATGTCTGTGACTGCATTGGGATATACCTCCTCGAATATTTTTTGCTATGAAAGCAATTTTATCAATATCCGTCAAAAGTTCAAGTTTTATTTTTGTAACTTTTAACATGGCATCCCAACTCAATCCTGGGGCAGTATAATAATGAGCTGGATCCAAACCGTAGGTCTTAACACATACATTTCTAAAATTTTCAAATACATCAGTTAGTAGCAAAACATCTGTTTTCAGATATAAATCTGAATAGTCCCCCATATTTTGACAATTAAAGTGATTCCACACACCCACAGCATGTTCATAATCTTCATCTGAAATGTGGCTATTAGTCAGAGAACTATAAAATAAATCCTTACGAGGAAGGGTGGTAAGGTTTAAACTATCAAATGATGTCATGTATTCATATGGGTACACACCCTTACGAATCAAGCGCTTATAGTCTTCTTCACTTGGAAAATTTAATTTTAGTTCATTGAATTGGTTTGTTGTTAAGTTTTTAGCCAATTTTTCAAGACTACTAGACATGAATTTAAGGGAATCAACGAATCTTAATTTCACTGTACGGTTATTCACTTTTAACATTTTGGAAAAGGAAATATATTTTTCTTTGTTCTGCGGGATTAGTTCTATATCACCATCTTCAAAATTAATCCCATGTACTATAAAGTGACTGTCATAGTTGCTTAAGTTATGAAAAAACACAGGTACAAAGTTTTGGGGTCTGTACTTTTCATTGCAAAGTGAATGTGCAACGCCTTCGTAAACACCGGTATGCCAGTTATAGGAAACGCAGGAATCCTCGTTTAAACATGTACTACAAATGAAACAGGCTTTGCTGTTTGCAATGTGTTCTTTATTTAAAGTTGTTAAGGGTAAAGGGGGCTTGGAAAATGTATTCTTTTTACAAATACTCTCCAAATCATGTTTAATACATTTCATAAAAGTTTGACCACAGTTCTCCCCTTTGTATGTTCTATAAATTGATAACTTGTCATCATATGCACATTTAATATAGTATCCAAAACTATAAACTTGATGTTTCTGAATGTTAATGGTTGACGAACGCTTGTCTATACGCCTGCGTTTACGTTTGATTTTATCATCCACATAATCATCATCATCTCCATAATCTTTATCACTGTCAGGTGTTGGAGAGTGACTATTATCTTTAGTGGTTTGTTCATTAGATTGTTCTGACTGAATAGGACTTAAAAATGCCTCAAAATCTGCATACACAACAAAAGGAACTCGTAATTTACGCTCGTAATTATTGAAATTAAGTTGACTTGAAGAAGTCATTTTGTCAAACCAATCTTTCCTTTTATCCTCTTCAGAGGGTAAATTGGTACATATATGAAAACAATCGTTCTTTTGATGCTCTACTAAATTCTGATTAGATGAAAAATTTGACAAACAACCATCACATATATTTTGTGATTTATTTATTTGAGCGGATACTAATCGAGATAAATTGTTGATTAGACAATAGTGTCCTCTATTCCCTTTTGTTATATATAACAAATTAAAATGTTTTGTTTTTTTACATTTTGTAATGTGTAAAGGACCAACAATATCATGACTTTTATTTTGTGAATTATACTCCAAACCAAACACGTTTATACTTAAATCATTTAACTTTTCAAATTTCTGAATATCAGTAAACTTGATAGGAAAAGGAATGTCACCAAACTTCAATTTCTCCTTGTATTTGACATAACAGTTCACCATGTTAGCGTGATTGTTTTTCTTAGGTGGATATAAACCCGAAAGCAATGCCCAACGGAAACATTCATGATCATTGTTTTTGATGTTTATTACTGCTCTTTTGTTTGTTATATCACGTGGTAATTCAATATATGAAGAACCACGCAATGGTTTATATTTATTAACATTAACGTCTAAGTGGTTTATGTTTACCAAACTCCATCCACTATCTTTTCTTTCAAAGTTTGTTAATCTCTCTGTTATTTCATTTACGAGGGATATGAAAAATAAATCTTTATCACTGCTCACATTAAAAAGTTGATTGTTTAATTGAAAATCAAATGTATTTCTTAGCTGTTTGGTATCCTGACAAAAATTTGCATTTAAAATAAAATTAACTTTTAAAGCACAATGATCTGCAACTGATCGATTTAATAAAGTGAAAATTGTATCTTTATTTTTTTCTAAAAACGATTCGGGGGTTTCAAAGGGTTGGTAATCATTTTTATTACTTGATATTCTGTACGTAACAACCCTGTTTCGGAATGCATTTTCAATTAGCTGAACGTTGATTAATTCGCTGTCTGAACTAAGAACATTGTTTTTGTGGTTATTGCTTTTCAAATGGTTTGCTAGATATCTTTTTACCACATATACATGGCACACAGAACATTCAATTTTGTCATTATTTTTTGTGCTTACGTCAATACAGCAAGCTTGTGTTGTAGAAGTTGATGCTGAATCACTGCTAGTTGAATGTTGACTCTTCTTTGTTGATGCCTTAGACACAGGATCCGTAGTTGCCATTTCTATTCCGCCTCCAACTTGTTGGGATCTAAAGAAATAAAATAAAATATCACAAATAATATAATTACATCATAACTTATAATATGATTACCAGAAACAAAGATTAATAATAACTACAAAATACTAACTTGTATATTTCTTACAATGCAAACAATACGCTTGCATTGGTAGGACTCCGTCTACTACATCAGTAGTTGATATATGAATATCCTGTCTTTGATTCCTATGACCCTCACATGGGGTATAATATGGTTTAATATCTTGATCTTCGAAAATTGAATCAGGTAATAAGCCATCAATAAACCACAATCGGATGTGTCTATGAAATTTCTGGATTATTAACTTTTTGCTAAAACTTGCTATCTCGCTACGTTCTAATTTAGGCTCTAGATAAAATGCCATGTTGCAAAACTGAATCACACAACACCACAGGTACAAAACACTGAAACTTCAATTTGCTATAGATAATTTTAAAACTGGGGACCCACTTTTATACCACTATCCCCTCCGTATCCATAAGTCAGGTAAGGAAACATGTAACAACAGGTTTTAACTTAGATCACCCACCCCAACAAGATGCAAGGTAGAAAAAAATGTATAATGAATTAAATATTTAAACAGATTGATTAACTTACATTTCATATTTTTGTTGACTTAGAGATTCACACAAATTATATATTTCTTGGTCTTCAAAATATTCCTTCTCCGCGTCTTCACATAATTGAAGAAGTTTAACATCACAATTATCATTTCCAATTGACATGCTATACATATAGATAAAAAATCAGGATAGTATAAATTTTTTATACTTTTTAAATAAAATTTAAAGTGTTCCTTCAAATTCTATCTCTGATTAGTCAAAATTAAGAAATTTATTCACTTAATCGTAATTGAACACGCGATTTGCAGCTCACTTCGTTTCTAAAATTTACCCTCCAGCCTCAGTCTTTTTATATGAATTTGTGTTGAAAAAAAGGTCACGGCTGGTGGGGACAGAGGACCATCTAGGTAGGTAGCGACGAGTTGAAACAGGATTTCGGGGACAGGTAAATTTTTGTTTGCAGCGGAATGTTTTCTAAGAAAAGATTAAATTATCAAAAGATTTCTAAAGAATTTAAACGACAGATCTTTTGTCCATTTACTTTCTATTAAAATCGCGTGTGACTTCGAAACCCGATGATTGATTTATATATTTCTCAGAAACGAATAAAAAGTAAATTATTACCTTATTCAAAGGACATCTAGAAAAAAGGTAAAGTTCTCAAGCCGACAGCATAAAGAAAAAACTAATAATAGAAATTGCGACTTTAAATTAGAGCACCAAAGGAGTCTTTAAACATCGCACCGCCCCACCTAACTGGTATAAACAGGAATGCAATAAATCACACACCGAATCCTACATTAACAAAAGATCTACATATTATAATAAATAATGGGAACTTCCTTTACGGAAACGTACAGCATACTTACAGGTTGAAACTTGTTCAAAACACAGTCATGTTTATTGTCCACCAATAAATAGCAGTCGGTTGTCACATATACCACAGTTATTTACGAGTTCAAAAAAAAAGACAACGCTAATATCTAGACTAGAAATAATCTAAAATCAATAAAATAATATTTCAAAAATTGGATTTGCATAAAATAATTTACCATAAAAAATTAAGACAACACAAATATCTAGACTGGAAATAATCTAGAATGAATAAAATAATATTTCAAAAATTGGATTTGCATAAAATAATTTACCCAAAAAAATAATTAAGACAACACAAATATATAAACACAAATCTAGAATCAATAAAATAATATTTCAAAAATTGGATTTGCATAAAATAATAAATTTTAGGCAAAAACTGAAACGAATAGATACTAAATAACTAAAATTGATGGGGTGAAAAATATACCAGAAGTTTCATATTGTGCTGTAACACATATAGATACATTGAAATTTGCATATATATTCGCGAAATGTGAATTAATTACTTTAGGTATAAATTTGATACCTACTCCAGTCAGACTAATAAAGGGTATTGTAATTGTGTCAGTTCGCGGGGCTTGTTAGATCATTAAAAATCTCGTTAAGTTATATGACCGTTTCTACCCCATTGATTTCCCACCACCAAAACTATACCTAAACTATGGAAACTTTATAGATACGTTGAAATTTGCATATATATTCGCGAAATGTGAATTAATTACTTTAGGTATAAATTTGATACCTACTCCAGTCCAGACTAATAAAGGGTAATGTAATTGTGTCAGTTCGCGGGGCTTGTTAGATCATTAAAAATCTCGTTAAGTTATATGACCGATTCTACCCCATTGATTTCCCACCACCAAAACTATACCTAAACTTTGGAAACTTTAGGTAGTATACCTAGTCTTTCATAAGGAGTAACCAATTAAGCAATTATAAAACCTATTGCAAATACGTAAAGAACAAACTACAACGTAGGAGTATGCCTTTACCGAGCTTGGTAACAATGCGATGTCGCCGAGTCGAGCTAACAATAGAGACAATAGAAAAAGGTGAGCAAGGGTTCTATTGTGGCGTCGAAGAGCGTGTATTGTTTAATTAGCGGAGTGCCTAAGTGCTGAAGGAGGCTCCGGGCACTGTTGAGACCTAGTGCAATCGATCTAAATGGGGGGCTAAACGTACTAAAACATACCAAACTTGGGGTAGAAACGGTGAATCTATACTACTATAAGTTGTATTTCCATAAACTAGAACATATTCAACATTACAAACAAACATTAAAAGATAGGGAAAAGTCCCTCCATCTTCAAACTTTCGTAACTTGCTTCTGGCCGTTCTACTCACACCTTGGACATCATATAAATTTACTTTTTGTTTAATATGTACTTATCCAAAATTGTATTTGATTGGTAAATTGGCTTCCTACGCATCACTTCTTACCATTCTTTTGAAAATTGCCAAATAATCTCTGATTGTTCGACGTATATAGACGTCACACTAGATTAAGCAAACTCTAAGTATGTCAAAAATAGTCAAAATTGTTTAAAAAGCAATCCCATACATTATGTATCAAAAGATGCCAACCCAGCAAAAGTCCCTAAAGCTCGACCAATCGAAGCTTCATGGGATATTTGTAGTAGGTTAGTATAAGGTTACGGGCAGGATGCCAGTTCTCCGAAACCATTAGAATTAAGGATAATATGGACAATTAAGAAATGTTGTCCAAGGTATGATGCGTATGGTCAGAAGCACGTTACAAAAGATCGAAGCTGGAGGGCATTTTTCTATAGAGTAGTGATTGTTTGTAATATCTAATATGTTCTAGTTCCTCGTAAAAAAATCCATTCACCTCTAGCTATTGACTTTATTTTTAAATTATTCAATGTGAAATTTCTAATTACTTTAAGCCCTATATGATCCACAAACAGCACATTCGTCAAGTTATTATTGTTATTATCTGTGTTATTGGCGTTATTGCCATCCTCTTGGGGTTAAAAGGCGTTTAATGATAGCTGGATACCGCAGTGGTCTGAAGGCAGGGAGATATGTAGTGAGTTGTCATACTTGGACAATTGAAGCAGTAAAAAGACTGCGAAACAATGCGCTGCACGTGTCGGTGAATGAGTCTACCCTGTACAGTGCAATGAAGCATTATTTCAATTATTTTTTTCTTTGTAGAAAAAATGATCACTTTTGGTTTGGAAAAAAATCGTAACCTAAACTATTTCATACCGATATAATGGTTATGGCATCAGTTAGATATTTACTGGTAGATACAGAAAAGCAAAGTCTCCCATTAACTATATATATTCCTAAAACATATATACACATGCAGATATCTTAAATATCAACGCAAATGTATTCTATGTTGAATTAGGTATACAGGATGATTCAGGAGACGTGAGCAGGAACAACCCTACACACTTAGTTAACGATAATGAATCGGCCGAAATTATGTTTAAGTGAAACAATAACGCCTTTCTTATTTTTTTTACCTATTTGTTACGTAGAAATTTTATTCTCTGTAATCATGGTCACCCTACATAAACAAATCAATAAAGATAAAACCTCTTTAACAATAATGACAGCACTTTTATTAAGAACAAAATACTCGTAATTGTCAAATTAAATGAGATACGATGTTTCAAAAGTACCCAACCATCAATTTGACACATATCATAGAAAAACAAGAGAGGGCCATTGCACGTGAATTCAACAAATCGAGTGTGCCGCATGATTTTTGATTTCAAAAATAATAATTGAGGATACACTTTATGGTGGGAGAAGTGCTAAACCACCGCTAGTAATTTTTTTATCTTTTAATTTTCGAGCTTATTCCATTCGAAGTTAATTGGGAGGTCAAATTCCTGCTTGTATATAATCTGCTCTAACTTTTTTTTAGAACGGATAACGAAATAATTGTTGCTGTTTTTGATTAGATAGGAACTGTGCATTTGATATTGTATGATAAAAATAATCTATATCAACTATAAACAAAATGGTGTCCATCCAAAATGTTCACGCCAATTGGTAATTTTTTGCAATTTTTTTTTTTTTGTGCTAACTCTGTTGCATATCAAGGATATTTTTTTTCTGAAATATAAAGTATTTGCTCTGTTCGTTATGTAAAATAAATATTATCTTGTTACAGTAATAACTTCTAACAGAAAAATATTAGTGAAAATTGAGAATTTCAAAAAATGCTCATGTTTGACCCCCAAAAAATCCATGTGGAAGAAATAATTAAATATTGAATTTATTCAGAAAATATAGTCAATGTCTTCTTTAATTAGATTCAGTTTAAAAAGTTTTGTTATTCTTCCTAGTTTTGGAAATATGTTTTTTTTTATCTGCTTATTTCGTACATTAATCTCTCATTGTGTTGATACAATGGCGTGTTACTGCCCAGCCGGACCACATCTCCTGATTAAGCTCTATTTCTAATGGTGATATGTACCTATGATGTACCTTTTGTACCACGTCTGAAATTGCATGTACCTCCGTAGTTTAGCAGATATAAGACATTAAAGGTGGCCCGGCTGGGGAGTAAAATTTCCAGCCGGACCACGCCTGTGCCAGCTGATATCCGCGATTTTAAGATGTGACTCGAATAACAGATGTATGTACCTGTTATGTACCTCCAAATAAACCATTGTTTTATTTAAAGAAAGGTCTTACAAATTACTTTTTCATACATTAACATTTTCAGTATGCGCGGAATAGTAAGCGCCTGCCAAAAAATAATTGCAAATTTGGTCCCACACGTATTTGCGATTTAGAACGCGGCAAAATTTAAAAAGTAAAATATTTAAAAAGTTTACTATCTGTTGGCATTTTATAAATATGTGGGTCTATTTAAATATTTTGTAAATTGTATGCGATAAGTTTTTATCCACACGCCGAAACCTCGTAAAAATGGATATTAATAAATATAATCGTGGGAAAGTCAGTGTGAAAAGGAACAAAAGAAGGAGTTTTTAAAGTACCAAGAAAAGTTACAAGATATCGAAAAAAACAGGCCAAGTGCGAGTCGGACTCGCGCGACGAGGGTTTTGTACATCATTCGTACATACAGGGTGTAATCGTTAAGTGTACCCAGGCGATTTCTCCGTAAATATAAGAGATATTAGAAAATATCTAACGGATATCGAAAGTACGTCACCTAATGTGTAAAATTACATTAATAACTTTTTTAAATAAAATCAGAACTATCCCAAACATTAACTTCAACCCTCCCATACATTAAGTACGACGTTCGATGAAAGACTAGTTTGTCATTTCACCGTTATCAAATGATTCATGAATTGTTTTATTTTATTCCATATCAATAAATTATCATTTTCAATTAGAAACCTATTAATATAACTATTATAAAAGGAATCTCAAGCAGTTTTATCTCTTACAGCACCGACTTTCTACTTTGAGAGTAAGTCGTCGTAGGTACTAACTGTATGGGAGCTTTTAAACTAAATATTTTTAATATAAATACTTTTATTTACAAAAAGTTATTAATGCAATTTTACTCATCGGGTAACGCATTTTCGATATTAGTTTGAAATTTTCTAATATCTCTTATATTTACGGAATAATCGCCTGGCTACACTTAACGATTACACCCTGTATAGGGGTAGTAACTTTAAAATTATTAAAGATATTTTTATTAAATAATGTAACTAAAAAAATTACGATTTTCCCAATTTTTCCTTTATCTGTGCTATAAGACGTTGCTTCCTACCAAATTTCAAGATTCTGAGTTCAGGTACCCTGTAGGTTTTGATTCCCTTGCGAGTTTCGAACATTTGCGGAAATTTGCGGCATAAACGGCTGATTTGAACGGTTTGATTTTTTCACAGCTCCAAGGGACAGTAAACCTGAGTATTTGATATAAATTTTAGCTTGATACCTCCACGTGTTCCTGAGAAAAAGGGTCTTGACAGACGGATGGACGGACGCACGGACAGACGCACGGACAACAAAGTGATCCGTTATAAGGGTTCCGTTTTTTCCTTTCGAGGTACGGAACCCTAAAAATTACCTTTAAGCACGTATGAGATTTTTAAACAAATTAGTGATCTCTCGAATACCGCATACCAGTTAAGGCGATGTATTTATCGCTTAAAAGAAATTGTCATTTGTTTTTTTGACTCTGCGAATACTAAGAATGTTGAAATCCAAGAACATGGCTCCTCGTTTGAAACAACAATTAAGGTTAACTCTTCCTTGAGTAGCGTCAGCCTCTCAGACGACCTCAATGATATTGTTTCAATCCACATTGGCCAAGAAAGATGGGTACAAATAAAGCCCGTCATGTATTACACTAAGATAAGCGACAAAAATAGACCAGGCACAACATTACATAAGAGACAACATGCCCAAAAATAAATGGACAAACATAATGAGCGAGATTTGAACATGCTACCGGTTGCATCCAAACTCAATTTAAATTTCTGGTTAATATTTGTTATAAGCGTCTTGTAAAATATGTCCTGCAGGTTGGTCCAATACAACACAATAAATGGTAATAATGCTATAGTAGTTTATGTAACTGTTACGTAATAAGGGTCCTTAAAACATGAGTGTGGTTTTATGAAACGAGCCGCAGGTGAGTTTCATAATAAGATCACACGAGTGTTTTAAGGCCTAATTACGTACAGATGCATACACTGCTTTATCTACACTCATATTATTTATCCTAAATGCCGTATTCCGAAACCATAGAATGGCCGCTAATGCACCGCCATGGCCAACTCGATTGTGCCGGCGGTCGCGCGGGCGCGTGCAGGTGTACATTATGTTATCAAAACTCATAACACATCAATAGTTGAGCATGTAAAGTTAAAATTACGTTACTGCCACACATAAAAAGCTTATCATAGTAAAATCGGTTGTGGTAATGCTAGCCATTGCCTACCGTTTTTGAACACGTTTTAGAGGGCTTACAATGTGAGTGTAGATAAAATGTTTTATCTACACTCATATTGTAAGTCCTCTAAAATGCGTTCAAAAACCGTAGGCAATGACCAGCATTACAACAAACGATTTCACTATGATAAGTTTCTTATCTGTGGCAGTACCGCAATTATAACGTTTCATGCTCAATTATTGATGTGCTCTGAGTTTTGATAACATAATGTACACCTGCACGCGCCCGCGGCCGGCGACACCCGCCCGCGCGTCCGCCGGCACAATCGAGTAGGCCGCGCCGACACAATCGAGATGGCCACGGCGGTACTGTGGCGGCCATTCTATGGTTTACGAATACGGCATTTATAATAAATAATATGAGTGTAGATAAAGCAGTGTATGCAACTGTACGTAATTAGGCCTTAAAACACTCGTGTGATCTTATTATGAAATTCGCCTGCGGCTCATTTCATAAAACCACACTCATGTTTTAAGGACCCTTATTACGTAACAGTTACATAAACTACTATTATGCACTCATTATAAGGAGGCGTAATCGTCATTATTAACAAAGACGCAATTACCACTTTACAATGATTTTTATGTAAATTTATTATTAAATAGGTAATCATGATACAAATAAGATAAATCAAAATAATACTTTAACAAATGTGATCGCAAATACGTGTGCGACCAAATTTGCTATTATTTTTTGGCAGGCGCTTACTATTCCGCGCATACTGTACATGTATGAAAAAGTAATTTGTAAGACCTTTTTTTAAATAAAACAATGGTTTATTTGGAGGTACATAACAGGTACATACATCTGTTATTCGAGTCACATCTTAAAATCGCGGATATCAGCTGGCACAGGCGTGGTCCGGCTGGAAATTTTACTCCCCAGCCGGGCCACCTTTAATGTCTTATATCTGCTAAACTACGGAGGTACATGCAATTTCCGACGCGGTACAAAAGGTACATCATAGGTACATATCACCATTAGAAATAGAGCTTAATCAGGAGATGTGGTCCGGCTGGGCAGTAACACGCCATCCAGATTAAAACATTTACGACTATAACTTTTGGATGTATGGCAAATTATGAAAACTCAATCAATAAAAGCATTCACTATATATATATTAAATTATATTTATATAAAAAAAAAACATTACTTGCAAACTTTTGCTACTTCGAAAATTTTTGAAGTAGAATAACTTCGCACTTTTAATTTATTTTGAGATATGGGAACGAAACTATGATCTCGTAGGAACGTGTATTTTTTATGGTTCTCATATTTTTAAATCGCTCTGATAGGTGAGCTCAGCTACATCAACATCTGATTTTGAGACGAAAAAGAACTTGATTCCAAGAATTTTGTTTATACAGAACTCGTACATAACTTCAGGGGATAAAATGTTATCACTACCTGTAGTGCGTTGCAGACTAGCTTTTCTTACTGACCGCTTAATCGTGCCGCCAGCACCATCACAGGGTGATTTGCCGTGAGAGGTTGCAAAAAAGTTCCACTCTGCTTTTAGCCCGAAGTCATCATAATGATGACACAAGTTTACAAAATTATTTTTGTCTTATATTGTGCAGCTGCACCATTACTAAAATAATCTTCTCCTTCAAACATTCCAACTGAACAAGACTCCATTGTCGAAATAACTGAATTTTGAAGATGAAAATTGAATAAAAACTTAACTTCTTATCAGTGATATACAACGAATATTCATGAAAAGAAGACACAACACAAGCACTTCCTAGGTACAAATAGTTTTTTTTTTTTTTTTCATTTATTAAGGAGCTTTTTCGATAAACGAATATGTCGCTCCATTGAGAGAAGACTTAATTAACAGAGTTTGTAAATTAATAATAACGATTTAAATCACAGATTTCTGTCCTTTAGGCCGCACTTGACAATATTTAATATTTTTCCCATCACATCAGACATCGGGTTCGACAAAAAGATATTACATAATCCAATGGAACTGTCTTTAAAAAGCTGTCGTTTAGGTCCCTCATTTCGGGCACACTCCATCAAAATGTGATACACATCTTCAACACGATTACATAAGGTGCATAATTCCGAGTTCACTTTACGCATGAGATACGCGAACTTATTTAATGGAATGTGTCCGGAACGCAATCTTAACAATAAAACGAGGTCCTGCCTGCACAACGAACTATTATTAATCCAAGGTGAATCAAATGGTTGAGGCTGTATAGTCTTGAACCAAATACCTTTGTCAAGAGACCTCCTATCAAAATATTCCTTCCATAGGTCGCGGCACTTTGATTTAACCAAATGTAAACAATCATTATACGGGGGTAGCAAGTAGAATTCGATACCATCACTGCACGCCTGTTTTGCTAATAGATCAGCTGTCTCATTACCACTTATACCTACATGCGACGGAATCCACTGTAATATTATAACTTTTGACATCGAATTTAATTCTATTATTAATTTAATTATTGCATAGGCTATCGGTACTCCTCGAAAGGTCGAGGTGCATCGAGCCAGATGTTGCAATGCACTTTTAAAATCTGTGAAAACAACGAATTTGTTCGAATCGATGGATTTTACGTAGGATAAAGCTTCAGAGATAGCAATTAATTCGGCTTGCATTATGGATGTGTTGCAGTTTATTTTTAATTTTAATTTATAGCTATTCATTTCATCATAAAAGGCCGCCCCTATACTTTGACTATTTTCTTTAGAAGCATCTGTAAATATTTTATAAAATTTAGAATACTTTGTCATTACCTCGCTGCAAATTACATCGACCTCTGACTTGTAATAGTTTCGTTTCGCTTTGTTAAACGAGTCAATAAAGTAAATAACGCCGCTTAGGTCTATGTTAGTGATCCAGATATCAAATGTGAACATTTCTACTCGTAATTGCCTACTAGAGTAAATAGGTATATCTTTTAATTCATTATACGAAGTAACGAGTAACGGTATTTTTCTCCCCCTCCCATGTCTGCTATTTTTTATAACGTGCAACTGATTTATGGTAGTATTTATGGGGCAGTTATTAAAAGATCTCATTTTAAGACAGAACTTTCCTGCTAGGTAGCGCCTACGGATCTCAACGGGAGAAAGGTGTAATTCAACTTCCATAACATGGATCGGGGTTGTTTTTATATAGCCTCCTATAACTCTCATTACTTGATTTTGTACCCTATCCAATTTAAGAAGGTTATTTTTGCAGCGGCAGTCATATAAAAAACTAGCATAATCTATACGGCTTCGTACTAAAGAAATATACATCCGTCTAAGATGTGTCTGATGTACTCCCCACCCCCCGCCCGATAGAACTTTAAATAAGTTTATATGTCTAGTTAATTTTTCGCACAGCTCATTAATATGCTTGCCCCATCTTAAAGAACGGTCAAGCCAAAGACCGAGATATTTGACCGAACTAACTATTTCCAAGCGCGAGTCGTTAATTTTAATATCAATGCGGTGTCTCACAGGTTTCGTACCAGAATTAAACAAACATAACTTACTCTTTTCTGATGAAACCTCCAAGCCAAGTTTGCATAGTATGACTGTGAAGGTATCAATTGCCAATTGTAATCTAGTTACGGAATCTAGTAAGCTGACCCCACTTGAAAACAACACAAAATCGTCGGCGTACTGCGAAATATAGACATTATTTATATGTTTACAGATGTCAATTGTGGCAACATTAAACAACAATGGAGATAAGGGGTCACCTTGACCTAGTCCTTGGCAACAACTTCTGTGCGCACTATAATTTTCAAAGCTGATATTCAAATTTCTATATGTTAAAAAATTCCACAAGTAGCCACATATTGACCTACCCACCTCAAGTCTGTCCAAAATTAATAACAGCTGTCTAATGTTTACATTGTTGTAGGCATTGTTTATGTCAATAAAACAACCTAAGGTTACTTGCTTAGTCTCGAAACCCGCTTGAATTAGTGTTACTAAATAACTTAGGTTATCCAAACAAGACCTTGACTTCCTGAAACCTAGGGTATAGTCAGAGAATGCTTCCTTCTTTTCTATAAACCACTGTAAACGTTTGTTTATTATGGAATGGAATACTTTGCATATACAGGACATAAGCGCTATAGGTCTTAGAGAGGATGCGGAATTCGAGTCCCGCCCTGGTTTAGGAATCGGAATAATAGATATATCACGCCACTGTATCGGAACGAACCCCTGGACTAAAAACCTATAGAACAATGTTTTTAAAATTTCTTTACCTACAGGTGGGAGGTGGCGCAACATTGTCATCACACCCGGGCGAAGTGTCAGATTTCTTAAGGTGACGGGTATCGCGGTTGACGACTGCATTTTGCGTTTTTATAATCGCAGCTTCCGCTTCTGCCATCTAGTATACTTGAGATGAACTATGACAATTCAATGTTGACATGTTTAAATAGTCAAGCAATCGCGGTCTTTTACAGTAAGATGGCGCTTTGATAATGATTCCATTTTATGTGTACTTACTTAATTAAAGTTACTATTGTATGTAGGTAATCAATGACGAAATAATTAAAGTTACCTATAATATAAAACTACTTGACCAACGCACGCCATTACCTACAGTATCATAATCGCACAATTATAATGTTTTATTCTAAATATCCAAAATAAGCATTCATCATGGCGGTTACATTTCTATGTGTCAAGTACGTGTCAAGTCTTTCAAAATAAAAGTTCAAATAAAATGTACTTAACTGAAGATAATATTATTTGTAAATTTCTCTTCTGCTCTGAAAAATCCAGGTATTTAGTATCTATAACGAAATTAGAGATGGTCAAAATCGCTTTCAATGAGGACGGTAAAGTGCGTTGGGATAAGACCGCATCGGGAGAACATCGGATAATTCAATTACCTATCTGGAAAATTATCCTTTAGTTGCAAATACAAACCACACATCCTCCAACACTATTGTGTACCTGTACCTAGTTGCATTTTGATATAATGGCGATGCCGCTTTTTTCAGGTACATTAACATTTTACTTAAATGTTTCTTCCGGTAGGTATGCTTAATAAAAACGACTGTTGTTTGAGTGAAAAGTTTAAAAAACCGGCCAAGTGCGTGTCGGACCACGCATAGGAGGGTTCCGTTACCTTCAATGGAATAAGAACCAAACTAATAGCAAAAGGTCGTATCTGATGCCTATGGAAGAAGTTTTTTGGAAATGGCTCAAAAATGGCTAAACCGATAATGTTCAAAACAATTTTCGTAGCAAGTATATAATAAGCCGCATCTTCTCAATTTTTTTCATATTTTTTGTACTTACGGTTCAAAAGTTACAGGGGGGGCTACAAAATTTTTCTGACTTTCGAAGCGATTATATCAAAAAATATTTACTTAATCACAAAATGATCAAAAAAACTTTAATATTATTTTTAAAGACCTATCGATTGATGTATCACATGTTGATATATGGTAAAAACAATTTTTTTGAAATTTAGATACATGTATGGAGCGCCCCCCCTTAATTTTTTTTTTTTTTTTTATTTAAATACATAACTAAGTAGCGGCATACAGAATACACCTTATGTGTAAATTTTATTCAGATACGTCGTATAGTTTCCGAGTAAAATGGCTGTGACATACGGACGGGCAGACATACAGACAGACGTGACGAATCCATAAGGGTTCCGTTTTTTGCCATTTGGCTACGGAACCCTAAAAATCACTTATTCTTTATTTGACGATCTCCTAGCCCTGTCGGTAGTGACCCTGCCTACGAAGCAGGAGGTCCCGGGTTCGAATCCTGGTCAGGGCATTTATTTGTGTGTTGATCGCAGATATTTGTTCCTGAGTTATGGATGTTTTCTTTGTATTTAAGTATTTATCCATATTTATCTATTATATATATCGTCGTCTAGTACCCATAACACAAGCCTTATTGAGCTTACTGTGGGCCTAGGTCGATTTGTGTAAGATTGTCGTATAATATTTATTTATTATTTATAGTAAATGTATGGAAAATATTTAATTTGTGGCTTTTTAGTACAATACCTAATAATAGGAAACTATTAGAAACGATAGGAATGGAATCGATTGGCATAAAAAAGCAGCATGTGAAAAATAACAAAAACAATTTTCATAAAGTATGGGAAAAGTTTTTCTCAATTTGTGGCTTTTCTAGCCGCAAATTATTTTTGATCCCATACAAGAATGGGATCGATTGGCATCAAAAAGAAGTTTACCAAATGTGACCTCATCTCGCATCCTGTATGTTTTTTTCCAAAATCCGTAGAAGACCTTCCCTCAATTTCAAATTAATGAAGATTGATTAATTTGAAATTGAGGGAAGGTCTTCTAAGACCATTTTCGCGTTGCAGCGAGGGATCTGGTAGCTGCCCCCACTGACCCAAAAAGAAATTGAACTTGTATATTATTTCAAATTATCGAAGTTACAAGTAAAAGTAGTTAAGATAAAAGTAATTGCAATTACAAATTATATGTAATCGGGAATAATACTGACATGTAATCTCAATTACAAGCAGTTTCAATTACTTAATATAATTGATTTTCATGTAATTTAATTAGCAATTTAATTCATTACAAAAGTAGGTACCATCTAATAAATTACGCCCAACACTGAATAAACATCAGGTTCAAGAGGGTAGTATGGAGGATGTATGCTATCTGCTGCCGAAGTCGCACATACATGTGATCTTTATAGACAAAAAAGTTTCGTTCTATAAATTCAATTGTCTGTCACAAAAAATGGTTTGATTTGTTTTTGCGTGGCATTTAAGACTGGATCCAATTAATTGTTGCTGTGAACATTTTTTAAATTGGTACCTAGTTGGTTACTAGGAACAGGTTCAGACACGGGTATGTTATGTCCAAAAGGGAAGTATGGGCACTCCGAATGTTATCTCGCTAACTGTGGTAAGGCACAGTTCAGCGAATGTTATCACGCTCAAATCTGGACCTGGCTCAGAGCTCGACTGGGGAAGTACCTTACAGAAAACCATAGCTAAAAAGCAAATAACTTAATTCAACCTAAAGTTTAAGATTAATTTTTTAACATGTTTTAACCATTTTCATTTATATACCATAAGTGTTTTTTACTAAAAATATTGACAAATATAAAAGCGTTTGTCGTCTCACATAAGAATTATAAATTGAAATTACACAAAAGATTTAAAAACACGAAAAGTCAGCACAAGTAAGTTAATAACATATAAAAGCTTTTGCCTGCGGCTTCGCTCGCGTTAAATTCGGGGTAACAAACCATACAAACTTTCACCCCCCATTTTAGGGAAGTGGCATAGCTGGGCACCGTTAATCAAATAGTTAACTTCGTTAATCGTTAATCCGCTACAAAAAAGTTAGCTTCGTTAAACGTTAAAGCGTTACATTTCGGAAGAATTAACGCAAGTTAACGTTAATCGTTAATCCGTTAATATGTGTAAAATTGCATTTTTATATCTTTGTATTAGTGAACTTATAAAACCTGTTGGTTAAGGTTCTGGAAGTTAACAGGATAGGAACAAAACAAAATACTTGTATAATTCAAATGTGTAATTTAATCGTTGGGCATAAGGTTAAGGTGCATATTCCCCTTCATAAACATTAACATGTTGAAGTTCTCGTCTGAAAGCGAGGCTCGTTTTGGTGTTAAAATGTCTTTACCTGTGGAAAATCTCTTCGCAGTTTTCTCACTCGCACGCGCCGGCAAAATATATCTAGTTTTGTTTTTGTTTCACTCGCTGCCACGCGCCGCCCGGCACTTGTCGTTCGTTTCATACTTGTCTGAACCTGTTTTTCGCGCCGCGCCGCGGTGCCTTGCGGTAAATAGTAGGCATTGGATTAACGATTAACGGACTTTTGCATATTAACGGAAGTTAACGTGTACGTTAACATTTTTAAAAGTTAACTTAAAAGTTAATCCGTTAATCAAAATGTTAACTTCGTTAATTAACGATTAACGGATTAACGAGTTAATGCCCAGCTATGGGAAGTGGGGGGTTAAAAAGAGACAAAAAGTAGCCTATGTCACTCTCCATCCCTTCAACTATCTCCATTTAAAAAATCACTTCAATTCGTCGCCCCGTTTTGCCGTGAAAGACGGACAAACAAAGAAACAAACACACACATACACTTTCCCATTTATAATATTAGTATGGATTAGTTGTATCGTGTCGTGTATAGGGTCGTCACGGTTTTTTGGGTACATTTTTGGGTTAGTTTTGGTTAATTGCCATCTATTTCAAAAGTTTTATCATATCAAAATCCATTACAATATTAAAATACTAGCTTTTACCTGCGACTTCGTCTGCGCGAAATTAACTTGAGCCATATGGAATTACATAATAAAACGCAAAATAAAAGTTACTAGTTAGTAAAATCTAAGAGCAAATATAAAACTAGCACGTATGCTATTTCAAGTCAACAGGGAGCAACAATTCCGTATAAACTTCCATTCCGTTTTCATCCCCTTATACATACCAAATTTCATCTAAATCAGTTGAGCGGTTTAAGCGTGAAGAGTTAACAGACAGACACACTATAATATTAGTATGGATACGTATTATATCTCTTCAAGTAGGCTGGGGGAAAAAAAAGAATTATAGCCAAAAGCGTTTTTTAAATTTTTTAAATTTTGAAACATCTTGCTTCAAAGGTTTGAAACATCTTGTCTTTCCACTCTCAATATTTTTAACTCACTCGTTTTTGAATTATTATGAATTAACATAATAAAGGCGGTTTATAATTATATCTATTATTTGAAACCGTGCATAGGGTGGTTATGCTAGTTTCCCGTCCGGGTTGCCGTCCACCTGATTAAACTGCTACAAATTTATTGGACTAAGAGCTGGCCACGTCAGATATGACACAATAATGAGAGCAATAAAACCTGACTATTGTGTCATATCTGACGTGGCCAGCTCTCCGTCTACATGGAAAAAACTTTTTGAGGTCAAATTTGCCATTGATAATAATTATTTATTCTTTAATTGATATTTTAATTATAAGCTTTTATTTCAAAAACTTGAATATCAATATATCAATAAGTATGGACGGAAAACTGACACATACTCCACTTTTACAAAAAATGTTTTATTATAAAAAAACCTTTCGAGTATGATTTATTCTCGGATAATATTAATCTAAACAAGACCATATAAGCTCTAGAACGATAAGTAAGGGCACTTCAAAATTTATTATTGCATTACAAAGCTGGCAAAATCGATAAGTGGAAGAAAACTAGCACCTAAAAACTTACTAAGAGTACATTTTATTCAATAGTCCAATCTTAAGTAGAAGGAGTAGATTTTGAAAATTTATACAGGAAAAACAGCTTAGGTACACTTCATACTGATTTGAAACAAGGATTAATATTTCGAGAAATTTTTACAAAGGTAAAGCATAAAAGTCAGCCCTGAAAGCTGACCAACTAGTTCAAAAATGGTCCGGTCTTACCCCATCGTACCTTACTTATTGTTTTTTTCATTTTAGGGATTGTGATAAATTATATTGGTATATATACCTATACGATTAAATTAATTCCATATCTACTGTAGGTAAGTAATAATACTATTAATAATTCACCATATCTTTTAAATCGTACGAAAACGAACATGCAATAAACCATATAAACCTAACCGCGACCGCGACCAGACATCGCAGAGTGCCGGGACAGCCGAGCCGATTGTTTCTTTCTTATTCCATAGTAAAGAGAGAGATATACAACCTAACACGATGATGTGGACAAATCACTGACAAATGCACGAATGTGTTTCAACTTCAAGCGCATTTGATTGTATTCAATGTATCCGTCATTCATATCATAATATAGATCTAGCTTGCAACAGCGCAAAGCAAGAAGCGAAATGAGCAAATGAGAGTAAGCTGGCAACGTCGCCTCGGATGGAAACTGCTCGAACAAACGCACTCTTGTAATATAAATTATGGTAAAAACATGGACGAAGCCGTCTATGGTAAAAAGTACCCATACCCACTGTAAAAATTGAATAATGAATTAGTCTCTTTAATAAGTTGGTAGTTTAAATATATTGGGTAAAAAAGTCAAAATAAAAAGATTAAACTAACTACTAACTTGACTATAGTATGATTTGACTTTTTTTTGTCCAAAAATACCTATAAATCGATTAGGATCAGGATTGAAAATATAAATGAGAAATGAGATAAAAAAATAAACAAAAAAGTTAACATCAGCCTAGATTTGAACTCGGACATATCTACTTAGTAAGCAAGCGCACTATAACCTAAGCTATGTGGAACGAATTTCCGCACTCAAAATTACTAATCATATTACTCAAATTTGACACATGAAACATGTCTCTGGCTGCAATAGAATAAACGCCTATAAGTTTTATTGCAGCAATTGCATAGTTCTGATTATTACAGGCTCTACAAGGTTTTGCGTCTACAACCTTTATTAAGCGTTTAATACGACTATAGTTATCGGTAGAACATTAGTAATGTGCTAAGAAGTAATTATGTTTAATTTCGCAACATAGAATTATTTCTGACCGAAATAAAACTTGCGACAAGTTTTCTCCAAACCAGTTTCATAATGATGATATATATACCTAATTATGTTATACAAGACCAAGCACGTATCGGTAGACCGAACCCAACTATATGCCCCTACAGAAAATGTAACATACATGCTCCAACGTGGTTTGTTTTCTTCAAAAACCTTGCACGAAAACACCTCGATTTGACGTGTTTGCATATATCGTCGCCTTAATACTTTTTTCTATTTCCTGAACTATGATTGGGACACATAATAGGTTGTTGTTAGATGTAAAGACCGGTTTTTCGTGACAAACAAAGTCAGGAGTCAGACTATTAAGTAGTGTAATTGAACGGTCCTTATCTACATATTTGTTTTGGTATTTAAGACCTTTTAACCATTTCATTCTCTTCCACATATAGCTAGAGGATGTCGCATTATCAATGGACGTACAGAAATCACGGAAAGATTTATACTTAGCTTGCCGAATGAGTCTCTGTGCAGCGGCGACTTTATTTTTTAAGATGATAAGGTTGGTAGGTATGGAGTTTTTTCTAAATGAACTTAATGCTAGTCTACGTTCCGCTACAGCTTTAGATAACGTAGCATTCCAATATGGTTTAGGTATAAAATTGCTGCTGGGGTTCTGGCTAATTTTGACAATAGGAATATGTGCATCGGCTGCATTATTAAGTTCGCACAAAAATAGGTCATACGCAACTTGACAGTTCTCAGGAATGGTTAAGTTAGTAAGTGATTTTTCTAAGTACGCAGTATACGACGGCCAGTCCGCTTTTTTGAAATTTCGTTTTATGGTGGGTTTTAGATAAGATAAGCATTCCGTGGACATGTGAATTATTAAATGATCGCTGCCAAGAGACTCATTACTAACTTTCCAGTTAAAATTAATTGCTATGTCAGTCGAAACTAGTGATATATCAGGAGCGGATTGTCTAAGCGAGCCATTGACAAGTTGGACCCTAGTCGGAGAACCATCATTTAAGGTTATTAGGTCATGACTAAGTAGGGAGTCGAATATTTGCTTACCTCGATTATCTGTTTTATAAGACCAAGTACTATAGTGCCCGTTAAAATCCCCCAGCAACAGCGTTTTTTTGTCACATAAGGAAAATAACTCGTCCCAGTCGCTTTGAGTAGTTTGAATCGAAGATGGACACTATAATGATATAATGTTTTCGAGGGAGGAACAGTTATGTAATTTGACGTGTAATATTTCTATACCTGGATTAACCGGAACAGAGCGTAGCACTTGCGATTTGACTGACTTATGAGTTAGAATTGCAACTCCACCGTAATCGTCTGCCCTATCATTGCGAAAAATATTGTAGTCACTTACTTTCAGCTCCAATCCTTGATCACACCAAGTTTCACTCAACGCTGCTACATGAACCTTCTCGCGAAATAGTATTTGCTCGAATGACGTACGTTTGTTTTTTAAACTTTGACAGTTCCATTGGATTATGTTTAATTTGTTTTTATGTATGTTAATGTTACTACCCATCACAACTGAGGAATTGACTTAAAAGAGGCAAGTCAAAAAAATGAGTCATCACATAATTAATTAACCACTTAATGCCCTTTTTAAGACGATTATCGCCGGAGTGTCCTTGAGCGTTTGGGCGCTCTCTACCCGCGCCACCCGCGTACCCCTCTCATTTCGATCGTGCGTAAATCCACCGCGATGCACCGCAACAATGTTCAAAGAATATGACTTTACTCAGAGGCGCGCGGGCAGCTTTATAATAATTATAATCCTTTTGCGGATGTTTTGTGATTTGAATACTGTGATTAAGTACTACAGTGACATTTTTAGGAATGCTACTCTTACCTATTAAACGAGCGTTATAAGTAATAACGATCTCGATTAGTAGATTTTTATGTAAAAAAATAAAAACCTAGATTTTGAATTTAAAGTACAGTGAGCGGCAAAATATTTACTAATTTACGAAATATGGTTAAAAATATTCCGCATATCAGAAAAAATAAAAAAAATACTGACTATTACAGCAAAAAACTGAATGCACATAAAAGCGGTGTTTTCATGTGAATTGAGATTTTTTTTGCTGTGCAAGTGAGCTTAATAGATGGTTATTTTTTTGTTGCGATTTTAAATATTAACCGTAAAAATTTACTTAATTACGATAAATTAACAAAACTAAGCCTGTTGCGAGTTGCGTATAGTAAAAATGCACATGTAAGGAGCGGTATTTGTGCACGAAATCGTCATACAATTGTCATGAGAGCTGTAAGCCCATTAAATTTAGATCTGTAAAATATAATACAGCGCAAACACTTTTTAGGGTTCCATAGCCAAAATGGCAAAAACGGAACCCTTAAAAGTTTTTTGAAACATGTCCGTCTGTCCGTCCGTATGTCAAAGCCATTTTTATTATAAAACATATATTACTGAAATTTTATCTAGAGGTGTGTTTCATGTGCCGCTTCTTAGTTTTCTGGCTAAATTGCTAAAAAACTTTTAGGGTAGGCACTCCATACATACATATGCCAAACTAAATGACAAAAATATAATTTTTGTAAATATGAACATGTTGTACGATACGGTTTTAAAAATATTTTATATATATAGAGGATTTTTAAAACTGTTTTATTAAGTCAATATTTTTAGAAATATTTGTTCGAAAGTCTAAATATAATAGGCTCCCCATCTAACTTTTAGTCCGTAAGTCTAAAAAATATGAAAAAAAACCAAGAAGGCTTAGAACTTAATTTCTACGATAATTATTTCACATATTATCGGTTTATCCATTTTTCAGTTATCTCCAAGAAACTACTTTCTACGGAACCCTACAATATGCGTGGTCCGATACAAACTTGGCCGGTCCTTTAAAGATATTTGATAGGTAGTATTAACCCTTACTAGTAATTTATTTATTTACTTTGTGTTGATAATTAATATAAAATTTGTATTTATTTCACCGACATAGTAAAGTTTTTTTTAGAGTAGTCAACGCGCATGTGAATCTTCTGGGGTTGCAGGCGTCCATAGGGTTTATAACTGCTTTCCATCACGTGGGTCGTATGCTTGTTTGCCAGCGTCGTGGTATAAAAAAAAGCTTTTTTTCCTTTATTCTTACATACATTGAACTCTTAAATATCAGCCATTTTTTATTAGAATCTCAATCAGGCTTTGCTCAGTGATAGTTAGTACACTGAAATTTGGTATGAGTATGTGTTTTAATTACGCCTATAAAGTGGTAAAACAATAAGTATCTGAAACACATCGTTGGATAGGTCTTTCGAGAAGAATAAGCCTTAAACAACTTTTGGATAAAACGAATACTTTCGTAAATAATAGCTTCGAATGTAAAACATGATTTTTGAACCGTGGGTCCCAAAAATTTGGAAAGATTCCTTATCCTTATCACGTATTTTCAATAAAAACTATATGGAATAAAATCGGTTGAGCCGTTTTTGGTGTGATGCCTATAGTAAAATAACGCAAGTGCCACAAAACATCTCTTTATAAACTACCTTTTGAATGGATGTATTGTAACAGGCCGGCAACTACGGATCCTTATACTGAGCATAGCCCGACATTCTCTTGGCCGGTTTATACGCAATCCTTTGCAGTTTACTTCGCAATTTCTTGATTTGATAAATTAATATAAAGTATAACATTAAAAATTGTGTTTAATCTTTAGAAAAAAACGCATATTACATTCGTTTAGAACACGGTATTCTTAAATAAATATATTTAAATAAATTCGGTGCTTCGGAGTTTTTATTAAATTGATTATTAGTCTATTGTATTGCAGTAATAGCAGATTTCCACAACTCGACGACTAACGCCTATTTTGCGTGAAGCGTTAGTCGACTAAAACATAGTAATTGTAGTTTACTTACATGACCAAATTTGTTTTCAGAGAATTATGAGATTCATGATAATCATGATTTTTGTTTTTTCCTCCATTTTAATTTTATTTGTTTTTTACTTGTATTATAATCTAAATAAAATACACTTTTTATACGAACGTACATAAACATGCATACGAGAACATTATCTTAAAAGATAAAACGTCTATACTTTATAGATTCCGGGAAGACACGTTATGTCCGCATCGCATGAACCCTCTGCAGTTATTTAGTCTTTAGGCACAGTAAGTCCGATATTATTGCTCACGGGCCAATCACAAGTATATGTAGTACAAGGGAAGCACGGAGCGACGAGCGACACAGCCTCCTCGTCTCAAAGCTAGCTCACGACTGCCAGCAACGCCGTTTTCGAGCTACCAACGCACGAAATGTGGAATTATGATCAAGTTGTTTAAGAAAATTTAATCAATTTAAATATCCTACGTTAAGTTTGTAGTGTTCTGTAGTACACATTTTTTAGTTTAACTATATTTTAAATCGAATAAGCCGTTCAGTAGATATAAGCAAAATTAACCGTAAAACGACATTTCGTTACATTTAAATAACGGAGAAACTATACGTTACACGAGTTATTCAAACATGGACAATATTGTACATGAAATGGTGATTAACATATATTTTTTTCAAATTTTTTGAATGACTCGTTATTGAGATATATCCCTTAGAAAGTAACAGTTTTCGGCCACATTCAGCGCCTAGGGCCTTAAACATGCCCACAATTCTATCCATAATAGACTCATTCTCCTTGCAAAATAAATTCTTCAACATCTCCATAACTTTTTCTGGCTTGTTATAATTACTCTTCTTTCTTTTGTTTGTCTTTTTCCCTTCTTCATATTTATTCTTTTCCTCCATATTTTTTTCTAAATAATTATTCGTATCTGAACTCGATTCAATGTCTATATCCATGCAACTATCTTCGGACTCATCGGTATGTTTATCATGTTTCACATGTTTGTCTTTTTTCAGGATTGTTTTCTTGTGTTTTTTAGTTCCAGTGCTCTTCTTAGCGGGCGAAATTTGCTTTCTACTAGATGGGACGGACTTGGCAGATGCTGCATATGAGTGAGGCATTTGGAAAGGCGGCTTATCTTGGCTTTGTTCTTGATACTCCGAATTACGGCCTATTCTAGGAAAGGAAATATCTGTTCGTGTGAGCGCAAATCCCGGGGTCTCTTCAGTTTCTGCTACGGGACTTCCTGGAACATACAGACTCGTAGCTTTGCGGTAGGTAACGTTGAAATCAGCCATTATACTTGTAACTTTCAATAACTAAACCTTATACCGCTTAAATAAAAATCGACCTGGATTAATTGTTAACTAAGAAAATAATTTAATTTGGCCATGTGATCGTCTAGTAAAAACCCTGTTATGAACCTTGTAACCCTTCGTCTTTTATGTGTATACTAATTAGATTTTGATTTCCTTACTATTCCTAATAACCTTCTTGATTAAGTAATATAATCTACTAAAATGTACTGCAAAAATAATTATTTTACGGAGTTATTTTACTTAGGTAAGTATAAGTCAAAAATATATTTGTTTTTTTTAATAATACCTCCTACCGAACCTACCGTGACCAGTTACCGTGACAGTAGTAAGTCCTTGTAGTTTGTATTTATATTTTCCTTTTTAACCCCTTAACCGACCTAGCTAGCTAAGGAAAATATTTATTTTAATCAAGCAAAATTATTATTTTATTAAAAACCAAAGGATACAAACATACCTACTTACTGCCACGTACGGATGGAGTCAGGCCAACTAACCTTATAATACCTATTTTGTTTTGTATTGTTTTTTAATAGGTATTCCTATGCACAATAAAAATGTATATTTACCAGCGTTTCGGAACCTACTTTCAGACAAGAAGAAACGCCAAGAAACTCGTCTGAATATTTTGTAAATATGTATGAAATACTGAGAACATTCGTCTAATAAATATGACTTAACTGCCCCTTTTCACCCCTTGTAGAAAAGCTCAATTGTCACTAGTGAACTGCTTCGCCTGTCACTAGCTCCGTGTAACAAAATTATTTAGTATGTCCTCAAATAATTTTGTTCCCCTAAACTCTCCCAAAAAATATATGTGTTAATTACCTTAGTATCATATTTAATGTACGCGTCTCAGTATCACATCCATATTTTACTGAGTTTATTGATCCATATTTTACTGCTATTAAGGATCATAAAGTTGTAAACCAAACCAATTTTATATAAATGGTAACAAAAATATAACACATTATCCCTTTCCCATCTCCACTGATTAAAAATAATACCATCATCCTGTGTATGACTCTACTCTAACTCTACCCCAATTCACCTATTCTAATGTGTGCAAAAAAATTTGAGGCTAACCTCTATTTTACTTAAATGTGTGTGGGAACCCTAGCCCTACTCTAAGCTAGAAAACGTTCGGCCGACAAAACCGAGGTATAGCAAACCCTAGTGTCTGAGACCTCCCCTCCAGATCTGGTCCTAACAACTCTACAGGATTCCTGAATAAACTTCATTCTCACCGATAGATGAAGTGTATTCAGTCAGGTTGACTATGCAACCTGGCCATTGAACTAGCTCAAAATCGCGGAAAACTCACCCAAACACATAACAAAAAGATTGAAAATCCAACAAGTTGTAGCGGAGACACTGCACTGCACTGTTGAACACTGTACTATTGAACTCTCAACATTATTACCAACAAAATAAAGTCGACAATTCAACACAATGCAACATAGTAGTTACGCAGCGTCAAACTCAACCTTATCGACAATAACCTTACGATTCACCTTTTCACTATACACTATACGAGCGAGCCAGAGTCAATGACAATCCGACGGTCAAAATAAAAATGACTCGAGTTCCCTCGGGGATCGTTATATATCAAACCCGACCTCGCTAGCGCACCTAGCTCGCCTAACCCGGCCGACCCGACCGCCTCTTTCAATCCGAGCCGCCTCTGTTCCTCTAAAGAGCCCTTGTTGATAAGTTTAAACAAACATTCGACGTTTGATTAATGAGCTATTATAGTCAAGTTTTATGAAACTATTGCTTGTTATTTAAGCTTGAAATAGAAATGCTTTGTGTTTGATTTAATTCAGAGAATTAATAAAATACTTATTTAGCGTAAAAATAAATATTTAAATGAAATACTATTTACTAAAATATGACCAATTTAATCGTAGATCCAATTGCTGAGAATAATTTTATAACAGTTTTCTGTTTCACTCAATTTACTTGTTAGCTAGAGCAGCTAGTGTGTCTAGTTACAATCGCCCCTTCGAGAATTTGCAGTGTATTGTTACACACATACATGTAAAATTCTCGCACAATATTTCAATAAAAAGAAAAAAAATTATGTGAAGATCCTATTTTTGTTGGTATTATCCCCTTCCCCCCTGTATTATTCTAAACGTGTGATGTATGGTGTGTTTTTAAACCAATACTTATTGATTGAAATTGATTTAGTACAAAACTCAGACCTTCTGAATCTCATTAATGAATAACGACCATCTTTTCGTCACGATTTTCCCATTTGCATAAAGGGTGCTGGGTTGTGAGGCCAACAAGCTCTACTAGCTCGATTTCGTGGTTGCACCCTAGTCTATAGGTCTTTCTACCCGGCGACTTAACCACATTGTCCGGTTAATAAGTGAACCAATAAAACCTCCCTAAGCATAATAAGAAAAACATTTGGTACAAGTACTGGGATGTTCGTTCTCCATTAAATAAAATTCGGTCCTAATTCTAGTAGCAAATAACTATTCCAATCAAGTTTTCATGGAGCGTGTCTCATACATGAATGGGATATTCGACTTCAGACTCATTTCCATATTAAAGATGAAGTGTTCAAGAAAACTAAAACTTGCATAACATTTTGATACATCGTATCAAAATATCATTATTACATACAAAACATAGATATACGTCAAAACTATCTTATGCCTGTAATTGTGAATATTAAAAACAATAAAGTTAACCAAATTAAATTTTATTTATGATACAACATAATTCTCCATATCTACTACTTGTTAAACACTTTACCCTCATACATATGAAAATTAGTCTTACTGATTATCTATTTACTCTATTTCAAATTATTTCTTAAAAATTAAGTAGAGTTCTCTTTCTCTCATAAAAAAAACTTATAACTATATAATAATTTGTGAATAAATCCATAACAGATAATAATGTGATAATGCATGTTTACTGACATGTCATCATCTGTTTTAATGTCAAAGATCTCACTCAGTAAGAGGTGTGTATACCCAATCATATGTGTGCTTCTTAGCTTCTTGTGTAGTGTGTAGTCAACAAAAACTACCCTTCTAAAATGGGTCTAATCGTATAACGATTTTAGCCTACTGATAAGAATTTGTTGACTAGTTTGTGTATTTTGCAAAAAAATACCAACAAATTTAGGTTGATTGCAATCTGGCTTTTGTCTATCTGTAAAAATCCATTTTTATAAAAATATCACATACTTCTTTCAGATTCACCAAATATCCATCATTTCTCCGTAGTGAATAATTAAGCTCTTTCATTGCCTTTCATTGCCCTTTCGCTCAATTTCTACAAATAGCCAAGGCCTTTGATATGCAATCAAAGATAAATGCATTATAAAAGACTATCAACACAATAAAATATAGAAATCTGCTTAATTTTAGTAATATGGGGAACTTTGTTTTCATTTCATTTAAAATATATATATATATTTTTTTTATATATCTCTATGTGATTTAAAATTTAAACTCAAATAATTAAACGATACATAAATTGTTGAACAATCATTTAACGTTTCTGTAATTTAAGTATTACCGTTAATAACATTTTCAATAACGTTACGTTACCAATTTTAAACCTGGCAACACTGTTATTTAAATCCCGCGCAAAGAGGCGGCGCCAACGCACACGGAAGGACAACGCTTCTGTCGAGTAGAAGGGATAGTTTGGCGTTTGTTCTCAAACAAGCGCTCCCCGCAGTCTTAATTTTACCTCGAGTTGAGAAGATAAGTAGTGCAAAACCAGTGAAGTGAATTGTCGGATATGTGTTATTTATTGGTAAGTTCAAAAATAATATGTAATACATTTGTAACGAATTTTATAAAAGTAAAACAATTACCAGTCAGGTTAGTGCTACATTAGTCTAGCTGTTTGCCAGAACTGAATGTAAATTTATATTTAAATCAATACTATTTCTTTTTCATGGTATTTTAACCGACACTTTTCTTTTTTAACTTTTATTGATCTACTGTCTTACACTTGCATTACTAAATAATAAATAATCTTTCCCACAATAGACAAACAATAATTTTATTTAAGATATGTTTCAGTAATTATTATTTCTTTAGGGAACTCATATTATTATTGTATTTAAAAGTAGTCAATTTAACCCCTACTATAAAAATATACTACAAAACTTTCTAAATCACAATTAATCCAAACTTCCTTAAAACATAACATTTCTAGAGCAGGTAATGAAATCTTGCTGCCTGGCTCGACCCTTTTTTTTTCTTTGTTTCTCGCAACTCTGATCCTTTTATCTTAAGTGTTTTTTTTTCTTACTGATGGCGAGTACACCACAGACTCATTTACGATATCTGAAAATGTTTTGTAATTAGTGATTATGAACTGTAAAGATTTGAATGAATATCTTTAAAAGAATTAATCCCTCATAAGATTTAAACTAATCACATATGTTTTAATAATATTTGAGTTTACACTAAATAATACGTTTGTACGGTTACTCCATTTACCTTACTAGCAACATTAACAATCAAAACTTTCCCTTAAGATTTTGACTATATGACCATAGATGGCGCCCCTTAGCTTAAAACATAGCTTTCAGTTGTTGTTTCAAGAACAAACCCGGTGCATACCTACTTCACAGTGTTTTGATTTAGTATATTTTTTAAAATGTGTACAGGGTTTGACAGACTTATTATTAAGTTCCCTGTCCTTTGGGATTCAGAGGACCTATACTTTAGGGACAAATTAAGAACTAAAGAGGCTAAAGAGGAGTTATTAACATTGTGTCGAAAGACACACCCAGATTTCGATTTAAAAACCTTAAATAGGAAAATTAAAAATTTTAGAAACCGCCGATATCGACTTAAGGTATATTACTCTCTTTCACTTTTGTTTTTTTTTTTCTAACTTATTTGATTTTTAAATTGTTAGTACCATAAAAGATTTCATTATTACAGAAAAAACAAAGTACCAGTTCTTCGCATAACAACAGCAGAGTCATCCTAATTAATCTTGAATTACCTGCTGGTCAACCCCCTCACGATGACCAGTCCCCCGATCCAGTAACTTAAACATTGTTTTTTATTTTTATTTTGTTATTTTAATTTTAATATTTAACCTGTTAATTTAATCAAATCCCTTTACTTTACAGACCCCAGCTCCTCCCACGCCTCTGGAAGATCTTTTGTTTAATTTGTCTCCCACAGTGCAGCAACCTCCTCCTGAATTTATCGTACGTACTATTTTTTTATTTCCTATTTATGCATATTTATATGTATTGAAAAAAATATATATTGTTTTTTAATTTCAGATAAAAGTTACCTATAGGTATTTTACAACAATTATTAAAATGATCTTAACATTGAAATTTGATTTTTCAGGACCCAATCAACGAGTTTAATTTGATGGACGACTTCACTTAAGTAAAGGTAAATTATACCCTATTTTATCTTTATTACTAAATAGTCACTGTAATCTACCTACACCTGATTTAATCAAACCAATGAGATCGCGTTTTAATTTATGCAAATATATGAGCATTTCTTAAAAACTTTGTACATTTGTCTTTAACCTTTGTCCTCTCTCGATCTAGGCCTGTAATTAATTCTGAGTTAACTTACCATTTTTTTTTATTATTGAAACTGAAATGATATTCTATGTTAATAATGATTCAATCAATTCCTTCGCGAAAACGAATTATGTTAATTTAAAAAAACTATATTTTAGATATTTGGTAGATTCCATTTGTATGAAAATGTTTGTGTCCCATTTTGAATTTGCTCACTTCATCATCGATTTATCATAACTTTATGAAACCATTTGTTTGGGCTGTTTTGTTTACTAGGAATAATTAACCAAAGTTTTTAATTATGTAATGGGTCGCTATATGTATTCGTAAATATATTTAAGATATTAAACAATTTAAGTTTGTCCTAAAATACTTTCCTATTTTGATTCCAGTTTTTGTTACCGCAATTTCCTATGTAAAGGTATTTTTTCTCAATTTAGTAGAACTTTTTAATGGGAGCTGGCAACACTAGCAGTATGCCAGCCATCTTTGTTCATTTTGACCGTCATTCAAATCAGCTGTGGTTCGAACGACGCACGTGTTAGTGGATTATACGAAAAACACTTTCCAGTTTTTGTTACCGAAAAAGTCAGGTAAGTACTTATATTTCGTTTGTGTTGCTTTAACTTCATGATAAAGTATTTGTTTGAGAATCATAAAATCAAAATCATTACTGAGATTTGTTATTAAGTTTAATTATAGTAATTTTTAAATCTATTGAGCATCACATTGTTACTTCCTTTTTTGTTACTTTTAAATAGTTACGTATGGCTAGGAAGTCAGAGTAACAAAAAAGGAATTGTAAGGCTTGATCTACACTTTTGAAAAATAATAATTTGTTTACTATTACTTGTTTAAATGGGCTTTGAAACTACTAAAACCGACTGTAAAAAACGTTACTTGTGATGAAAATAGGTTCATTCATCATCATTATCGTCGTCGTTCTTTTGGTTATTTCTTGCGGAGCCGGGGCGGGCAGCTCGTAAAGTATAAAGATTAGACAAATAAAGAGTTTTTTTCGCATACTGTCACAAGTATTTTACATTTACAAGTGTTGCCTGTAACTTGAATAACTTGTAGGTATTTAGATTTTTAACACACTTTAAAGCTCGCTCTAGGTCACAAAATACCTATTGTACATTTTATGAAGATTAAATATAATTTATTGATCATTTTACTTATATATCTCTCTCTATAAATATATCCACAAGTTACAACGCTTAGCACTATTTAAAGTTTTTTGGCAGTTTTCATGTTTTTGGGTTTATAAATAAGTCTTATTGTTCGAATACTTACACTTTGGGCACATCTTGGTCTTAAATTAAAACTCACACTCTAAATGCACGTTGAAAATGCTAACAAATCTTTGGCTTTATATATATTTTACAAAAATAATGTATACAGGATGTAATAAAAATAATTATGTACAATACAATATAATAATTATATGCTGTTATTAATTTTTTTACCCGGGGAATAAAAATTTTGTACTTAGATTTGGCCTTCTCGGACGCCAGCCCCCATACCAAAGAAAGACAGATTTTTTTGCATTTTAATGATTTGTTTTGCTTACTCATACTTTTTCGTAATTAAAATACAATAAGTGCCATATGCCGTATAAATGGATTACCACTATTATATACTTATTATATTATATATTTTTTGTTGTACCCCCCTCCGTGAAAATTAAAATAATCCCGAATAACAAGCTAAATAATAGTTTTATTGATTTTTGGTAGAGTGGAACAATGCCGTTAACTCCGGCAGAAAAAATGCGACGATATAGGGAGCGCTTAAAAGAAAATCCCGAAAAATTGGAAGAACAAAGGAAAAAGAACTTGCATAGAATAAAATCAAAGTATAAATACAAAAAAATTTGTATTTATACTTTATTTTAAAAATTTGTATTTATAATAAATATGGGGCTTATATTTGCATCTAGTTACTTTACTCGTAGATATTTGCCTGTCTTGTTACCGTCGGAGTTAAGTTTCTTCGTAATTAAGCCCCGTTTTGAAACTCACTATTTGTTTAATTTCCAGGTAAATAATTAGTTCGTTCAAAGATTTAAATAATGATAGCAATTGATTTAGACCGATTTTTGTGCAAAGATGATTTGATCCTTTGTTTAAAACAAGGAATTCCATGGCCTTGGAAAATGACACATTTTGTCAAGAAAACAAAATGCTTCGGCTGTGGAAAATGGATTGGTGCTGTTGGCCCTTCTCATTTCATATCTACTATGGACAAAAAGCAATTGAAAACTTTATTACGTAGTAATTATTTTTTATGTAATATATGTACCTTCGTTCTTTATGATCACTACCCACAAGATGAGTGTGAACATTGCAATACTTAAGTAATATGTATGTATACCTGATTGTGTTTTAGTAATTGTTAGTAAATCTTGAACAACTTAAGTTCTTGATTGGTTTGTTAATTATTGGTAAAAAGAATATTAAGTTTGTTTTAAGATTAAAATTACTTTAAACTGCGGACCAATAACATTATTAGATTTTTAAAATAACATTAACAAAAAGTTGCCACTAATTACTCTCTTCACAAATAAGTATAAGCACTTCTGTTCGTAATTGTTTTTGTTATTTTTATCATGTAGTCTTCATACTGCTTAAGTAAAAGTATTTTAATAAAAGCGATCTCTCACTAAATATTATTTTACCTAGATTACGTAGAAACTTAGAATTTGACCTCGAGACGCAGATAGGTATGACATGTGACATTATATTTAACATGACATTAATTAAAAAAAGTGCATATTTAAATGTTTCGTTTCAAAATGTATATTTGAAATTAGCGAAAATGCATGTTGAAACATAAATTAAGTATTAACAAGACTTGTATTTTCTTAGACTGTTTTTAACTAATGTGTACTATGCCTATGATTTCGTACTTTGTTACCGATGTTCCTATTATTGTTACTGTCCCTTGAAAAAAATTAAGAATTTATTGATTTAATATTAGTTTTTTGTTAAAGAAGTTGTACTTGTTTAATTATTATAATTAAGTATAGTTAATTGCCTATGATAATTTCGAAATACAATTACGATATCTAAAAAAATGTGGGCTACAAGTCAAATTAAAAAGTGAGATTTGATTAAATGGTAACGTGAAGGAGTTTTAATAATTTATTTGTTTAATTGTTTTTCAAGAGGAAATATTTTTGTTTAAAAAATGAACGTGTAATTGTTATTGCTACCTTCTCAAATAAACAATACAAAATTATTTGGTGTGCAATTATTATAATTCCTGCTTAAACATGGTAACAAAAAAGGAAATTGTGTTTGCCCCCTCATCAATTAAATACACTTTATAGGTACGAATACACTTTAAATCCTGAAATAATTTATATATCCTGAATTGTATAAAACCTGTTAATCATATGCAATAAAAAAAGTTTTTTTTTTTTTATTAAAAACTTTGTTACCGTTGTCTAGAAAATGTACAAAGTTTTTAAGAAATGCTCATATATATATATTTTTTTTTAATTTAAACTTTTTTTTTTATTGTTATTTTCTGCTACCTAGTCTATCTACCACAATTATTTTCTAAAAATAGTTTACTGGTACTTCGACCAACACACTAACTTCACGTCTCATTTTGTTTATAAGAAAGCTTGCACACTTGATATTGATAAGAAAGCTCTACCGTAACTTCTACTTGACCTAATAATTTACTTTCGACTCTATTGCCTGTGTAATAATAGCGATGTTTGATCAAAAGAATAACCACGTGTAAAAAGGAAGGAATTCCTGTGAACCATTTTTAAGAGGCCCGTTTAATAAGTGGGTTAGCGCGTACCTCAAAGCATGTTAATATTTTGTTTAGTTTTGTGTAATTTTTAGAGTATATTTTTTTTATTTAATTTTGCTTCTTCATGTTTTCAGCCTCTAAGATACTGTTAATACTGCTCATATTTTCTTATGTTATTTTTTTTTAATACATTTTTTTTATTACAATTTATTTACGTATGAGTGATCTAAACATGTCTTGATTCCTTTATTATATCTACTTTGAAATTGAAGTTACATTTCAATAGTTTAATGTTATGAAATCAATATGATCATAAAAATAGTCTGCAAAAACTGAAACTCTTCGGTAACCGTCAATAAACTGCTAAAATATTATGACTGTTCTGTGTTTCAACTGATTTCTTCCCGTTTTTCAGTTAATCCCAAGTGACAAGGACCAAGACGTGTTCCGCTATATGCTTCGTGGAATTTCAACCGAAATAAAAGGTAATTAAATTGATATTTCACTTGACGTCCATCTACTAACACGTTGATTTTAATGATTATCATGTAGTTATAATATTTTCTAAATTTAACAATACAGATGAATATTCAGTCAATCATTTATTCCAAATAATTGCTTCAGTGTTCTTTTATTTTTAAAGGGTTAGAAGTTTTACATTTACCTTTTTACTCATTATAAAGATATGTTATTAAATAAAGTACATTATACAAATTATATGTTTACCTACTCTACGTATGGTTGAGTTTTTTTTTTTAACTCAATGCGACTTGTATGTATGAATAGTGTTACTTCCATACATAGAACTACCCGTATGCTGGATGAGGTTACAAGACCCTATTCTAACCTACGTATCTCTTTTTCCCTTTTTTTTCCATTTTTTTTTGTTTTTATTTCTAAAACAATCTTAAAACTAATTTTACAAGTTTTAACAAATTACCTTTTTTTTTAGTTTTTAATTTACAATAATATGATTATATGTATATTTTTAACATGAAATAAAAAATTTAATACTGAAATATAAAGTATACACAATAAGAACCAAATTAGCAAACTACAATACTACAATGTCCATATATTTAATTTTTTTTTCCAATTTCAGCTGTTGTACAACGTGCTGCGATTCTACATTTAAATCAACGCTATATATCTACATTCTACATAAGTCATCGTAAGTACATTTTAATGTCTATTTTAAGAATATAAAGATATTTGTATATAATAATGTTTAACATTCTTATTAATATAATACTTACTTAGTTCTATAACGAATAACATATTTTTCATAAACACTAAACTAATACTATATGTTAACTAATGCTTCCTCGGACCAGCTAATCACTTTTATAATATCTTGACAAATGTATAGTACTGAATTTACCTCGGACAAGGTTTGTGTATGGATCTACCAAAACATATACGTTTGGAAAGGGAATAGCTGCAATTACATAAGGACCTTGGTAAATAGATTCAAACTTTTTGGTTATTTTTTGTTGAGCGTTTGATTTATTTAGTTTTCGTATTTTAACCCAATCTCCAATTTGATATTGTATCAGTCTAAAACTTTGATTAAACTTTGCCTGTCTTGTATCTGCCGCTTTCTTTAAATTTTCTCTGACTTTTTGCCTTATATCCGCGATGTTCTTTTTCATATGATTGATAATTTCTTTGTCAAACGATAATTGTGTAGGTTGTCCATACATTATCTCACATGGCGTAAATCCGGTACTGTCATGGAATGTATTATTATACAAAGTTTCTACTTTCGGTAATATTTTCACCCAGCTTTGATGTCGTTTTTCTCAATAAGTTCTAAATAAGACACCGAGCTGTCTATTGACTCGTTCCGTAGTATTAGGGCGTGGATTTCTAACTGTAGTGTATATAGTTTTAACCCCTTTTTCATTCATAAATCTTCTCCATTGAGCTGAACTGAACTGTGAACCATTGTCTGTAAGGACTGCTTTTGGATGAATAATTTTAAAGAACTTTTTCATGCTAACTATTACAGATAACGCGGTTGCCTTACGTAGTGCAAATAATTTAATGAACTTACTAAAAGAGTCTTGTACTACCAAAATGTAATTCATTCCAAACTGTCCTGATGGCAAAGGCCCATAAAGATCCGCCATGACTAAATCTCCAATATCATTTGACACTATTGATTTACATGGTCCTACATATTTCATATTATCGTTTTTCACCATTTGACAAGTGTGACAAGACCTGATTATTTTTCTAACCTCTCTAGTAATGCCTCTAAAAAAAAAACTATCCTTTAAATATTTTATTATTTTATAAGCTCCCTGATGACCCATTTCTAAGTGTACCTGTTTTATGACATCTGTTATTAGTGACCTGGGCAAATATATTACTTTATTTTGGGTATTGTCTGGAGTGAAATACAACACACCATTTTGTATCGAGCACCTTTGAATTATTCGACCGATTTTATCACTACTGTCTCCATTCTCTAGACCCTGTATAATTTCGTCTATTTCAGAATCTTGTTTTTGGAATTCTTTTATTTTTCTTAATTTACTTATCAATTCCTTGTTTTTCTCAGTTTCGGTATAAAATATTTCAGGTAATCGTACTTTGTCTTCTTGCAACAAAACTGATTGTGGTGGATATCTAGATAGCACATCTGCACCAATATTTTCTTTGCCTTTTATGTGCTGTACTTCATATTGAAACTGCTCTAAATAATTTATCCAACGAATTACTCGCGCATTATACAGTTTCCAATTTTTAACAAACAATAAGGCCTTATGATCTGTTTGAATAATGACCTTTGTCCCTCTCAAATAAGTCTCAAATTTCTCTAAACAGTTAATTACTGCATAAAATTCTTTTTCAGAGGTCGAATAATTTATTTGCGCTTCTCGTAACGATTTACTATGAAAACCAAGAATTCTCATTTGTCCATTGTCATCTAGTTGGTATAGAACTCCTGCTAGTCCTATTCCTGAACTGTCCGTTTGTAAATAGTAAGGTTTGTTAAAGTCGGGATGTTGAAGTTCTATTACGTATATAAATGTCTTCTTTATTTTCTCAAAAGAATTCTGTTCTACCGTACCCCAGTGCCAAAACATTTTTCTTTAATAAATTACACAAAGGTTGGATGTTTTCACTGTAATTAGGTATGAATCTACGGTAAAAATTACACAGTCCTAGAAACGCCCTAAGTTGTTTTATCTTCCTAGGTACTGAAAAATCCTGTATAGCCTTAATTTTATCCGGATCAGTTCGTATTCCATCGGTTGATACTATGTAACCTAGCATATGGACCTCTTTACACAGAAATTTGCATTTCTCTAAATTGCAAGTTAAACCTGCCTTTTCCAATTTCCCCAGCACTATGTTTATATGTTCTAAATGCTGTTCCAGGGTACCGGTGGAAATTATAGCCAAATCGTCCAGATAATTGACGCAGAATTCGCGAACGTCGTGACCGAGTATGCTGTCCATAGCCCGACTGAAACTTCCCACGGATGTTTTGAGACCCTGAGGCAGCATATTATACACGTAAGATTTACCATTAAAAACTAAAACCTGTATACTTTCTGCTTTCGTCTGATATTGGGATCTGGAAATACGCATTATTTAGGTCTATGACACTAATGAATTTAGCTCCGTGAAATGAATTTCACACATCTAATTGCAAGGTAGGTTTCTCAGTTTCGGCGATCATGTACTTGTTTATTTCTCGCGCGTCTAATAAGACTCTTATTGTACGGTCTTTCTTTAGGGTGAATGTTAAAGGACTAGAGTATTCTGTTTGTGTTCGACTAATTATTCCCTGGTCTTCTAATTCTCGTAATTTGGACTCTATTTTATCGCGATAGGCATACGGTATAGGGTAACTTCTCTTAACTACCGGCGCGAGTTTCTCCATTTTTATTACATGTTGATAGCAATTAGCCCGGCCCAATTTCGAATCAAAAAAATTTTTATGATTAGATAATACTGTATGCAACGCCTTTTTCTCATGATCTAACAGAGGTATCCCGACTTTACAAGTGACCTGAGCCTGAGGTGTTTGCGAACTATCGATGCATTGGTCTCCCCATCCTATTGAATTATATCTATCGTGAAAAGTTATAAATGTGCTAATCCCATTGTGTTCTACATTAACACCACATTTCTCTTTTCTAAGGTCAATAGACACTACGTTTTCCTTAAGGCGACGATATATGCAAACACGTCAAACCGAGGTGTTTTTGTGCAAGGTTTTTGAAGAAAACAAACCACGTTGGATCATGAATGTTACATTTTCTGTAGGGGCATATAGTTGTGTTCGCTGTACCGATACGTGCTTGGTCTTGTATAACATAATTAGGTATATATATCATCGTTAAGAAACTGTTTTGGAGAAAACTTGTCGCAAGTTTTATGTCGGTCAGAAATAATTCTATGTTGCGAAATTAAACATAACTACGTCTTAGCACATTACTAATGTGTAATTAGATATATATTTGGCCTGAGGAAATTTGACCACGTTTCGTCATTTCGCTCTCAGCTCGAGTGGTTGCCTATCCGTCGCCGTAGAGACTTGCATACATTATGTCTCCTTTTCAAGGTACTTTTTATGCCCTCTTCCCCACTTTACCTTTCAGAGCGCTTCCGATTTTTGGCGGATGGAAGCAACCATCGGCTGAGATCCAGCGCAGATCTCTCTCTTGCCATCCCTCCTCATAAAAACAAATCATATGTCGAGTCATTTACGGTATACTCTGTGAAGTTGTGGAACGCGTTGCCATCTTCGCTGAGGCAGTGCCAGTCAGTGGCGTCGCTTAAGGCTAAACTGAAAAAGTTATGGCTTTCAAACCCATGACAATTGGAAGGTGGGTGGGCGTGTGCGGTTATATATGTTTTATATATATTTATATATATATACCTATGTATGTATTATTATATTTATTATTATATTTATACATATATATGTATTTGTATAATCTATACCAATACGTTACGTATTTATTAACACTACCTATAGTATCTAGGTTTAGTAACGTCTCCGTAGTTTTGCCGTCATGTACAAGTAATGTACAAATCTTTGTCTACCATGTCTGACCGATTTCTCTCAGTTGCTTAAAGGTTAGCTGGAAGAGATCCCTTAAAGGGATAAGTTCGCCTTTGTACACACTCACTATATTTTTGTTGGTCATGTATTTGTTTTGTGCAATAAAGTGTTTTACTACTACTACTACTACTACTACTAATGTTCGGCAGATACTATAGTCGTATTAAGCGCTTAATAAAGGTTTAAGACGCAAAACCTTGTAAGAGCCTGTAATAATCAGAACTATGCAATTGCTAATAAAACTTATAGGCGTTTATTCTATTGCAGCCAGAGACATGTTTCATGTGTCAAATTTGAGTAATATGATTAGTAATTTTGAGTGCGGAAATTCGTTCCACATAGCTTAGGTTATAGTACGCTTGCTTACTAAGTAGATATGTACGAGTTCAAATCTAGGCTGATGTTAACTTTTTTGTTTATTTTTTATCTCATTTCTCATTTATATTTTCAATCCTGATCCTAAGCGATTTATAGGTATTTTTGGACAAAAAAAAGTCAAATCATACTATAGTCAAGTTACTAGTTAGTTTAATCTTTTTGTTTTGACTTTTTTACCCAATATATTTAAACTACCAACTTATAAAAGAGACTAATTCATTATTCAATTTTTACAGTGGGTATGGGTACTTTTTACCATAGACGGCTTCGTCCATGTTTTTAACATAATTTGTATTACAAGAGCAGTTTCCATCCGAGGCGACGTTGCCAGCTTACTTTCATTTGCTCATTTCGCTTCTTGCTTTGCGCTGTTGCAAGCTAGATCTATATTATGATATGAATGACGGATTCATTGAATAGAATCAAATGCGCTTGAAGTTGGAACACATTCGTGCATTTGTCAATGATTTGTCCACATCATCGTGATAGGTTATATATCTCTCTCTTTACTATGGAATAAGAAAGAAACAATCGGCTCGGCTGTCCCGGTACTCTGCGATGCCTGGTCGCGCCATTAGGTTTATATGGCTTATTGTATGTTTGTTTTCGTACGATTTAAAAGATATAGTGAATTATTAATGTTATTATTAGGTAGGTAAGTAGATATGGAATTAATTTAATCCTATAAGTATATATACCAATATAATTTCTCACAATCCCTAAAATGAAAAAACCAATAAGTACTCGTAAGGTACGATGGGATAAGATCGGACCATTTTTGAACTAGTTGGTCAGCTTTCAGGGCTGACTTTTATGCTTTACCTTTGTAAAAATTTCTCGAAATATTAATCCTTGTTTCAAATCAGTATGAAGTGTACCTAAGCTGTTTGTCCTGTATAAATTTTCAAAATCTACTCCTTCTAGTTACGATTGGACTATTCAATAAAATGTACTCTTAGTAAGTTTTTAGGTGCTAGTTTTCTTCCATTTATCGATTTTGCCAGCTTTGTAATGCAATAATAAATTTTGAAGTGCCCTTACTTATCGTTCTAGAGCTTATATTATCTTATTTAGATTAATATTATACGAAAATAAATCATACTCGAAAGGTTTTTTATAATAAAACATTTTTTTGTAAAAGTGGAGTATGTGTCAGTTTTCCGTCCATACTTATTGATTTTTTTTTATACCACGACGGTGGCAAACAAGCATACGGCCCGCCATATGGTAAGCAGCTACCGTAACTTATGGACGCCTGCAACTCCAAAGGAGTCACATGCCCGTTGCCGACCCTTTACAAAAAGGAGGATTCACTGTGTTGACGACTAAAGGAACAAGAAGGTCCCTCATCGTGAACACACTGGGTCCTCTTTGAGCTCTTTGCTATATTGATATTCAAGTTTTTCAAATAAAAGCTTATAATTAATATATCAATTAAAGAATAAATAATTATTATCAATGGCCAATTTGACCTCAAAAAGTTTTTTCCATGTAGACGGAGAGCTGGCCACGTCAGATATGACACAATAGTCAGGTTTCATTGCTATCATTATTGTGTCATATCTGACGTGGCCAGCTCTTAGTCCAATAAATTTGTAGCAGTTTAAGTAGATGGACGGCAACCCGGATGGGAAACTAGCATAACCAGAGAGTTCTAAACCAGGAGAGGCCTTAGGTATCATTTCCCCTCTGTCAAAAGTATTGGCAGGAAAATCTAGTACATCTATAAAAACTATTTCAATAATCGAATGTCACGCACTTTCGTCATCGCTGTCGATGGATAACAAGCTCCGTGAAAATGCCCTTATGCGCTGTTTTTGGATGTAAAAAATGTTATATTTCATCTAGTTTACAAAAAGATGAAATACCATTTCAGATGTAAGTAAAGTTTTACTTTATTTATCATTACTTTCATAATAAAAGATTTAACCTAAATCGAAAATCAAGCTTCGTTTACAGAATCGATTCAATGACAATCGTTTTCTTTCTGACGGGCAGTAACTATTTGACGCTTGACATTTCTCCATATTTAACGCGCTTAAGGATTGCTGTCTTCTATATTTAGTTTGAAAATACAATCAAAAATGATCCTTGGCTTTTTTGTTTGACATTTACAAAGACTGCATCCAATAATGAACCATATGTTAACGTATGTACAGTCGACTATCTATTGTTCCATTTAGTGTTATGAAGTATAAAAATAATATGTCAAATATGTTTGGTATTTTCAAGTCAAAGGTACATCTTTGTCGGTTGTCAATAAAGCGTTGCTGCCATAAAAAATCATTTAGAAATAAACTGTATTAACAACGGACAATGATGTACCTTTGACTAGAAAACATCACATGCGTGCTACCTCGCCCCCCTCAGATTTTGGCAGACTTTTTTGTTTGGAAAGATGAGGCGAAGCGTACTCCATTTATAGAGCTTTATGAGCATAACCACCCTATGCACGGTTTCAAATAATAGATATAATTATAAACCGCCTGTATTATGTTCATGTCAACCTTTCAGCATTTTCTCCAACTTTTCAAAAACGAGTGAGTTAAAAATATTGACAGTGGAAAGACAAGATGTTTCAAACCTTTGAAGCAAGATGTTTCAAAATTTTTTTTTTTTTTTAAAAACGCTTTTGGCTATAATTCTTTTTTTTTCCCAGCCTACTTGAAGAGATATATTATATGGACGTATCCATACTAATATTATAGTGTGTCTGTCTGTTAACTCTTCACGCTTAAACCGCTCAACTAATTTAGATGAAATTTGATATGTATAAGGGGGTGAAAACGGAATGGAAGTTTATATGGAATTGTTGCTCCCTGTTGACTTGAAATAGCATACGTGCTAGTTTTATATTTGCTCTTAGATTTTACTAACTAGTAACTTTTATTTTGCGTTTTATTATGTAATTCCATATCGCTCATGTTAATTTCGCGCAGACGAAGTCGCGGATAAAAGCTAGTATTTTAATATTGTAATGGATTTTGATATGGTAAAACTTTTGAAATAGATGGCAATTAACCAAAACTAACCCAAAAATGTACCCAAAAAACGACACGATACAACTAATCCATACTAATATTATAAATGGGAAAGTGTATGTGTGTGTTTGTTTGTTTGTCCGTCTTTCACGGCAAAACGGGGCGACGAATTGAAGTGATTTTTTAAATGGAGATAGTTGAAGGGATGGAGAGTGACATAGGCTACTTCTTGTCTCTTTCTAACCCCCCACTTCCCTAAAATGGGGGGTGGAAGTTTGTATGGTTTGTTACCCCGAATTTAACGCGAGCGAAGCCGCGGGCAAAAGCAGGTATTATATGTTATTAACTTACTCGTGCTGACTTTTCGTGTTTTTAATTATTTTGTGTAATTTCAATTTATAATTCTTATGTGAGACGACAAACGCTTTTATATTTGTCAATTTTTTAGTAAAGAACACTTATGGTTATATGTATAAATGAAAATGATTAAAACATGTTAAAAAATTAATCTTAAACTTTAGGTTGAATTAAGTTATTTGCCTTTTGGCTATGGTTTTCTGTAAGGTACGTCCCCAGTCGAGCTCTGAGCCAGGTCCAGATTTGAGCGTGATAACATTCGCTGAACTGTGCCTTACCACAGTTAGCGAGATAACATTCGGAGTGCCCATACCTCCCTTTTGGACGTAACATACCCGTGTCTAAACCTGTTCCTAGTAACCAACTAGGTACACATTTAAAAAATGTGCACAGCAACAATTAATAAGATCCAGTCTTAAATGCCACGCAAAAACAAATCAAACAATTTTTTGTGACAAACAATTGAATTTATAGAACGAAACTTTTTTGTCTATAAAGATCACATGTATGCGTGACTTCGGCAGCAGATAGCATACATCCTCCATACGACCCTCTTGAACCTGATGTTTATTCAGTGTTGGGCGTAATTGAAATTGCTTGTAATTGAGATTACATGTCAGTAGTATTCCCGATAACATATAATTTGTAATTGAAATTACTTTTATCTTAACTACTTTTACTTGTAACTTCGATAATTTGAAATAATATACAAGTTCAATTTATTTTTGGGTCAGTGGGGGCAGCTACCAGATCCCTCGCAAAATGGTCTTAGAAGACCTTCCCTCAATTTCAAATTAATAACGTTACGGATTTTGGAAAAAACATACAGGATGCTAGAAAGAGGTCACATTTGGTAAACTTCTTTTTGATGCCAATCGATTCCATTCCTATCGTTTCTAATAGTTTCCTATTAGGGGGTCAACTTACGGTAATGTACTAAAAAGCTACAAATTAAATATTTTCTATACATTTACTATAAATAATAAATAAATATTATACGACAATCTTACACAAATCGACCTAGGCCCACAGTAAGCTCAATAAGGCTTGTGTTATGGGTACTAGACGATGATATATATAATAGATAAGTATGGATAAATACTTAAATACATAGAAAACATCCATAACTCAGGAACAAATATCTGCGATCAACACACAAATAAATGCCCTGACCAGGATTCGAACCCGGGACCTCCTGCTTCGTAGGCAGGGTCACCACCGACTGGGCTAGGAGATCGTCAAATAAAGAATAAGTGATTTGTAGAGTTCCGTAGCCAAATGGCAAAAAACGGAACCCTTATGGATTCGTCACGTCTGTCTGTCTGTCTGTCCGTCCGTATATCACAGCCATTATACTCGGAAACTATACGACGTATCTGAATAAAATTTACACATAAGGTGTATTTCTGTATGCCGCTACTTAGTTATGTATTTAAATTTGAAAAAAAAAAATATTTTAAGGGGGGGCGCTCCATACATCTAACTAAATTTCAAAAAAATCTTTTTACCAAATATCAACATGTGACACATCAATCGATAGGGCTTTAAAAATTATATTGAGGTTTGTTTGATCATTTTGTGATTAAGTGAATATTTTTTGAAATAATCGCTTCGAAAGTCAGAAAAATTGTGTAGCCCCCCCTGTAACTTTTGAACCGTAAGGCCAAAAAATATGAAAAAATTTAAGGAGATGCGCCTTATCATATACTTTCTACGAAAATTATTTTGAACATTATCGGTTTGGCCATTTTTGAGTTATTTCCAAAAAACTTCTTCCATAGGCATCAGTTTGGTTCTTATTCCATTGAAGGTACGGAACCCTCCAATGCGTGGTCCGATACGCACTTGGCCAGTTTTTTAACCTTTCAGTTAACCAACAGTCGTTGTTATTAAGCATACCGGAAGAAACATTTAAATAAAATGTGTATGTACCTGAAAAAAGCGCCATCGCCATTATATCAAAATGCAACTAGGTAGAGGTACACAATAGTGTTGGAGGATGTGTGGTTTGTATTTGCAACTAAAGGCTAATTTTCCAGATAGGTAATTGAATTATCCGATGTTCTCCCGATGCGGTCTTATCCCAACGCACTTTACCATCCTCATTGAAAGCGTTTTTGACCATCTCTAATTTCGTTATAGATACTAAAAACCTGGATTTTTCAGAGCAGAAGAGGACATAAAACAAATTAGTTACAAATAATATTATCTTCAGTTAAGTACATTTTATTTGAACTTTTATTTTGAAAGACTTGACACGTACTTGACACATAGAAATATAACCGCCATGATGAATGCTTATTTTGGATATTTAGAATAAAACATTATAATTGTGCGATTATGATACTGTAGGTAATGGCATGCGTTGGCCAAGTCGTTTTATATTATAGGTAACTTTAATTATTTCGTCATAGATTACCTACATACAATAGTAACTTTAATTAAGTAAGTACACATAAAATGAAATTAACATCAAAGCGCCATCTTACTGTGAAAGACCGCGATTGTTTGACTATTTAAACATGTCAACATTGAATTGTCATAGTTCATCTCAAGTATACTAGATGGCAGAAGCGGAAGCTGCGATTATAAAAACGCAAAATGCAGTTGTCAACCGTGATACCTGTCACCTTAAGCCAATCAAATCCTAAAATCAAAGGAAAGTTTAGGTTCGGTATTACTACAAACCCGACTTCCATTTCTAGATCTTTAATACGAATAGGTAATAATGCCATGATTTTAATATCTTTGCTTTTGTGACCTGAAGCTGATTTTATATTAAAATTTTGATTGGCATCACGGGAATTCCTGGATATTTATTTTTTCACTACTTCCCAGAATTCTTCCGATATACACGTTACATCGCTACCCGTGTCTAATAACGCCCTAATTTCAAATTCTCGCATTCGAATAATGACTTCGCACTTGAACGAATTCGGTTCTGGTATTTCTTTTAACTCTTCAAATACAGACGCAACAAATTTTTCATCTACATTAAATTCTATCAGTTCACTTTTTAATTTTAAAACATTAATCAAATCATGTAATCCTATAATTTGTACTTTTTCAATACAGCTAAAGCCTAATCCTACTCCTTGATCACCATTTACAATTTCTAATTCGATTGGGGCACGCAAACCGTTATTATTTTTGCCTAATAGTTGTCCTGGCTTCCAATTCATATTGTTCATTAGTTTTAGAATTTTGACCCTATCTTTGTTATCAGCTGATCCGGGGACATTTTCATCAGCCGCAGTTAGTTTTCCGGATCCTCGATGACTATATCTTGCACAATAGCTGCCGTAGTAGCTTCCGGTTTCCGCCAATTTGAATACTGCGTAGAATTTTTTTTCTTGTCTGGGTGTTTTGCAGTTCCGGGTGTAGTAGGTATGTGGCGAGGTTCTTGTTTATTGACATCATCCATAGAGTGTAGGAAATCAGCTGTTTCGAAAATGGTCGATAGTTTAGAAGAAGCAAACGCCTGCTTTACATATCTGGGAAAATGCCTCATTATATCAGCTACCAATTGATCTTCCGGGATAGTGTAAGACAACATTTTCGCTTGGCCTACTATTTTGACAAAATAGTCGTGCATCGAATTTAGAGCCTTGTCCCATACTCCATGCACAATATTACGCCTTAGCTCGTTCTGTTCGTGATTACCCCAATAAGATTTGAGGAAGTCAGCTTTGAAATCGGCAAGGTTCTTCCATCTATCTTTGTAAAGCCTTGCCCACTCTCGAGCGGTGCCCTCCATACATTCTAAGATGTTCTCTATTTCATTAGTGTCTGTAGCCACTTTTTTATGTACGTATCTAAATCTTCTAAGAACGTAACTGGGTGAGTTTTTGTCTTGCCAAACTTTGGTCTTTCTATGTTTGTGTTTTTTATGTTATATATGATAGTTTTCTTTTCCTCAATGGACAGATCCTTTTCTCCGCTTGGCCCTGCATCCTGCTGTAATGGTTCTTCTTGACCCTCCTGTGTAGTTTCGACAGATTCGAAGGTTTCGTCATGGGATGGACTGATACAGATGGCAGATTTTTATTTTACAATAACTAAGAAAAGGACATAATTTAATTTTTTTTTCTTTGACGCACGTGGACAAGCTTATGCAGTCGAAAAGTAGTCTAATTTATTTCTGGTACTGTCTTAGTTAGATTACATATTTATATAATTTCTCATAATATTGTATGAAACCCAGAACTCTAGGATTTGTATTCTTGAAGTGGTTTGTTGACGTTGTCGATTTATTGACCTCCACCACTTTACAGCTGCCAGATATGCGGATGTAGAAATAAGCATTGTATAACAAATTAACTAGGGGGTTTCGTTGCTCTCATTATTCCGTCATATCTGACGTGGCCAGCTCTCCGTCTATAATATTACCTATATGACGGAAATGGATCCCGTACGTTTTTCATATTATCGGTCAACTTTTTTAAAGATTGTTCCAACGTCATTACTCATTACTAACAGCCATTTTTTATTGTTATCTAGATGGTGAACCTTTATTAAGGAGTAAGTAATCGAATGAGGTCTACCTTTTATCTGAAGCTGATACCGTTCAATTCCTAGCAGCAACCACTTTGTGGGTAAAACTACTGAAGTGTCTAATATAATGTATATTATAATTTGTCTGTCTTGTATGTTACACTTGACAGATAACCGAAAGAGATACAGGTTACTGAGATATGGATGATACAGATGGCAGAAGTGCTTTAAAAATTGGTTCACGCGAATGCAAAAGTGCATAGATCATCAAGGGGAATACTTTGAAAAACAATAAAACCATTTTCAGCCGTGTACGTTTGTTTGTTTTTTTGTTTCCGGATATATAAGTAGCAACCGCTGTTTGCAGTTCATTGCGCAATTGGCTAAGACCTTCGGTCATCTTCTGTTCCGTCCTCTTTAATAGATGATAAAACAGTCCGCGTCTTACATCCGATTTCTTTTTGATTATCCTTCTAGCTACCCTTGATCTTTGCTCCAAACGTTCAACTGTACTCGTTTTGATGGCTGGTGTAGCCTCCGTGTGAGTAGGCTTTTGTTTAGCTGAGGCTGTACGTTTCCTCGTAACTCTTTCCATTTTCACTTATTTACTGATCGCACTTGTTTATTTTATTCACTTTAAACAGTCACTGCACTTCACTTTAGGTAGACTTTTTCCAACAAAACAAAAAATTTATATATTAACTTTTTATATAATATTGAAATCACTTTTCACTTGCTTGCTATAATTTCGTTACATTAAGTTAGAACTATGTATGTATGTATGGACATATGTATATGTCCAAACATACATACACACGTACATGTATACATATACGTATATGTATATGTATACATATATATGTAAATTTTATGACCTTTCGCCCCTTATCTTTTTAGAGCCGTACTAAGTATTGAAGACTTATTTTATATTTTAGCAATTATTGATAAATTAATTTTTGTGTTTATTTTTGTATTTTTTGTTTGTTTCAGGTATTATGATGAGTCGTTAATGCTCCAGACTACGCCGGAAAAGTCAAGCCAAGAGAAGGAAATGATTATATTTATTTAATAAATACTATCTTTATATTTATATAAAATGAAATTAATTTTATTTTAGTTTATTGTACAATCCAAATCTAATCAGCTCACATTCTAGTTTTCTTACGGCAGCAAAAATGTAGCCATAATGGCTACTTCACTAATTAAACAGGAGCTAATTCTAATCCTGGTTTATCGGCACCAAAAATGTAACTTTCAATAACTAAACCTTATACCGCTTAAATAAAAATCGACCTGGATTAATTGTTAACTAAGAAAATAATTTAATTTGGCCATGTGATCGTCTAGTAAAAACCCTGTTATGAACCTTGTAACCCTTCGTCTTTTATGTGTATACTAATTAGATTTGGATTTCCTTACTATTCCTAATAACCTTCTTGATTAAGTAATATAATCTACTAAAATATACTGCAAAAATAATTATTTTACGGAGTTATTTTACTTAGGTAAGTATAAGTCAAAAATATATTTGTTTTTTTTTTTAATAATATCTCCTACCGACCCTACCGTGACCAGTTACCGTGACAGTAGTAAGTCCTTGTAGTTTGTATTTATATTTTCCTTTTTAACCCCTTAACCGACCTAGCTAGCTAAGGAAAATATTTATTTTATTCAAGCAAAATTATTATTTTATTAAAAACTAAAGGATACAAACATACCTACTTACTGCCACGTACGGATGGAGTCAGGCCAACTAACCTTATAATACCCATTTTGTTTTGTATTGTTTTTTAATAGGTATTCCTATGCACAATAAAAATGTATATTTACCAGTGTTTCGGAACCTACTTTCAGACAAGAAGAAACGCCAAGAAACTCGTCTGAATATTTTGTAAATATGTATGAAATACTGAGAACATTCGTCTAATAAATATGACTTAACTGCCCCTTTTTACCCCTTGTAGAAAAGCTCAATTGTCACTAGTGAACTGCTTCGCCTGTCACTAGCTCCGTGTAACAAAATTATTTAGTATGTCCTCAAATAATTTTGTTCCCCTAAACTCTCCCAAAAAATATATGTGTTAATTACCTTAGTATCATATTTAATGTACGCGTCTCAGTATCACATCCATATTTTACTGAGTTTATTGATCCATATTTTACTGCTATTAAGGATCATAAAGTTGTAAACCAAACCAATTTTATATAAATGGTAACAAAAATATAACACTTTATCCCTTTCCCATCTCCACTGATTAAAAATAATACCGTCATCCTGTGTATGACTCTACTCTAACTCTACCCCAATTCACCTATTCTAATGTGTGCAAAAAAATTTGAGGCTAACCTCTATTTTACTTAAATGTGTGTGGGAACCCTAGCCCTACTCTAAGCTAGAAAACGTTCGGCCGACAAAACCGAGGTATAACAAACCCTAGTGTCTGAGACCCCCCCTCCAGATCTGGTCCTAACAACTCTACAGGATTCCTGAATAAACTTCATTCTCACCGATAGATGAAGTGTATTCAGTCAGGTTGACTATGCAACCTGGCCATTGATCTAGCTCAAAATCGCGGAAAAACTCACAGAAACACATAACAAAAAGATTGAAAATCAAAATAAGAATGACTCGAGTTCCCTCGGGGATCGGTATATATCAAACCCGACCTCGCTAGCGCACCTAGCTCGCCTAACCCGGCCGACCCGACCGCCTCTTTCAATCCGAGCCGCCTCTGTTCCTCTAAAGAGCCCTTGTTGATAAGTTTAAACAAACATTCGACGTCTGATTAATGAGCTATTATAGTCAAGTTTTATGAAACTATTGCTTGTTATTTAAGCTTGAAATAGAAATGCTTTGTGTTTGATTTAATTCAGAGAATTAATAAAATACTTATTTAGCGTAAAAAATAAATATTTAAATGAAATACTATTGACTAAAATATGACCAATTTAATCGTAGATCCAATTGCTGAGAATAATTTTATAACAGTTTTCTGTTTCACTCAATTTACTTGTTACCTAGAGCAGCTAGTGCGTCTAGTTACATACTCCTTATTTTCCTCTCTTTTAAGTAAACAGGACACTTTTTACTTAACGCTAAGTGATTACCGGTACAGTTTACACACACGTACTTAGTATCCTCACAGTTGTTACGATTTTTGCTACATTTTGGGCATACGACTTTTGTTTTCGGGCATAATCTCCTCACATGGCCGAATTTCCAACAGTTCGAACACTGAGTCACAGGGAATATGTGTCGTTTAACCATCAACCGCATACCAAAAACGTTTACGTAAGCTGGTAAGGAGGAACCCCTAAATCCCAACCTCACGCATTCGCTATTTACCCACTTGCCATCCTCCGACCGACGGGTTAGGCGCTTGGCAGACAATAGGTCTGTGCCACCATCTATGCTTTCTAAAATCTCCTTTTGAGTAAGGTTCAGTTCTACTTTCCTGATTACACCATATGATGCAGCAACTTCGGAAGTTCTTAATATATTCCATAATTTTTCTTTTATAGCTTGGCATCTGATAAGGTTTTCTAAGGCACTTTCTGTCGCGAACTGAAGGTAGATTTTATACGGGTTAATATATTTTATTTCTATGATGTCAGTTATGTTGTTTTGCTGCATCAAACGCGCGAACGCAAATTGTTTAGGCAGTTCTTCCGCGGCTGTGATGAAGGCTTCAGGTTTGTTGTCTTCGGCTGTATTCTTAGTGACCGGAAGGTCAGTGGGCCTTGGGCTATTACCTACTTCTTTTCGCCGCTTTCCGTCTCGTCCCACAATGGACCAAGGGCCGTCTCCGTCGTCTTCTAGACCTCTCTTTGTACTAGCAATGTTTAGGCTAAAATCCATACCTTCTTCTTGAAGTGGAAGTACACTGTCATTTTGTCTTGCTAAGTTATTTCCTGCTGGCCGACCCGAGTATTCACCATCTTCATCCATATCCATATCTGAGCTCTCGCTCATAGCCCCTAAGGTGCAAATTTAATTGCGCCTTCAAGATTACAGCAGATGTTTTATTGCCGACCGGTAAAAGATAAGAGTATTTACACAATAGACAGGCTACGTATTTACTACTCGCTGGTTGCAATCGGAATGCAAATAGTTTTCACCACTTCATTATCTCCTACGTGTAAGTACGGTCTCATAATAACTTTGATAAGGATTATTGGCTCATTTGCCTATATTCATATTTTAGCAATGTAATGTACCTGTAAACACGCCGAAAGGCATCGGTAATTCATTATACGGCTAAATTAAGAAACATTCGCAAGTGGTTTACAATTCTTGTCAGGTAACAGTGCATAGTCGAGTTTTCTACCCACATTAAATTTACAAAAAATAAGTTTTTGACATTTCAAAAGATATATTTGAACATAAAAATATGAATAATAACCATATGATCGATAAGGATCCCATTTTTATTCATTTATACCACAAAATATTTTGTATCTGTTTCTGTGAAAAGTAGTACTTTAGAAAAAATATATTTCTTAAACAAGCACAAATAACAAAACTTTTGTAACTGAATCTGATCAACAAAGATCTTGAACTTATTTTCTCGATAAAATGAAAATTTATTTTTTTCTTCCACATGGGTATTTTGGGGGTCATGTGCATTTTTAGAAATTCTCAATTTTCACGACTGTTTTTCAGTTAGAAGTTATTATTCTAAAACGATAATATTTATTTTACAGAATGAAAAAAACAAGGACTTTATACTTCAGATAAAAGTTATCCTTAATAAACGTCAGGGTTGACGCAAAAAAAAAAATTAATTGCAAAAATTTACCAGTTAAGCGTACATTTCAGGTGGACACCATTTAGTTTTTAGTTCATTCAGATAACTTTTGTCATCTTTTATTAATTTACTTAATCAAACAAAGTAATAATGATCTCCTTAACTTTTCAAAAAAAAAATCTACACCTAATTATGTACAAGCAGGAATTTGACCCAACTATTTACTTCGAATGGGAAAATCTCAGAAATAAAAAAATAAAAAAATAAATGATGGTGGTTCAGAACTTCTGCCATCATAAAGTATACCCTCAATTTTTTTTATCCAAATCTAAAATCATGCGGCACACTTTTTAATTCGAATTTGTTGAATTCACGTGGAATGGCCCGAGAGTATCACTACTCGACCGAGTATTCTAATTGTAGAGTGACCATGCGTGTCGTAAATACAACGCCACCTATCGGTGATGCTAAGAACTAGATCCTATCTCATCTAGACTAGTGACGCTCGCTTTCCTACGTTACGAAATAGTATGTATGTATTGTATATTAGTTGAAGAAATTACGCTGTCAATCGGTATCACGGTTTCGAGTTGAAATAATACGCTCGTACCGTGATTTTCTTTCAAAATCCATAGTATTATTAAGAGCCCATTAAAGTGAACACTATCGCCACTGGTAAGTAATTGAGATTATTTAAATTTAACTATACATATTTAAAAAAACCGGCCAGGTGCGAGTCGGACTCGCGCACTAAGGGTTCCGTGCCATTACCTATAAAAATAGCAAAAAAAAACACGTTTGTTGTATGTGAATTTATTTTATTTTGTTTTTAGTATTTGTTGTTATAGCGGCAACAGAAATACATCATTTGTGAAAACACCAGGCTAGATACACATAGCAGTCCAACTAATTATAACACCCTTACCTTACTAGGCTTAATTCAAGGGGAATGTCATCTCGCTCAAATCTGAGCAGAGCCGGACTGAGTAAGTATCTCCACTTTACAGAAAACCACAGCCAAATATAGCACTAGACCCTCTCGTAGTAGTCATAGTGTTGTGTTCCTGCTGGTGAGTAAGGTTGCCAAAGGGCTCAAAGAGGACCCAGTGTGTTGACGATGAGGGACCTGCTTGTTCCTTTAGCCGTCAACACAGTGAATGCTCCTTTTTGTAAAGGGTCGGCAACGCGCATGTGGCTCTTTTGGAGTTGCAGGCGTCCATAGGATACTGTAGCTGCCTACCATCAGGCGGGCTGTACGCTTGTTTGCCATTGTTGTAGTATAAAATATATTTTTTTCGCTTTTTACATGTTTTATATCCTTCGGGTGACAAGCAAGTCTTTAACTACAACAAAATAATTAAACAAAAATCAACCTTGTTATGCTGCATATATGGTTCACTATGGCTATTAACTTGTGGTAGTACTTGGTGAATTTTGCTTGTCAGCCGACGATATGTAGGTACCGTGACAGGTAAAAAGCCATTGAAGCCATACGAGAAAATAAATTTGTGATAATCCATATTGAAAGGGACCTTAACCCTTTATAGGGCAAGACTTTTTTAAACGGTTTTATCTACACTCATATTGTATGTTCTCTAAAACGTGTTCGAAAACGGTAGGCAATGGCTAGCATTACCACGACCGATTTTACTATGATAAGCTTTTTATCTGTGGCAGTAACGTAATTTTAACTTTACACGCTCAACTATTGATGTGTTATGAGTTTTGGTAACATAATGTACACCTGCACCCTCCCGCGCATCCGCCGACAGCCCGACACGCGCTCGCGCGACCACCGGCACAATCGAGTTGGCCATGGCGGTGCAATGGCGGCCATTCTATGGTTTCCGAATACGGCATTTAAAATAAATAATATGAGTGTATAAAGCAGTGTATGCAACTGTACGTAATTAGGCCTTAAAACACTCGTGTGACCTTATTACGAAATTCGCCTGCGGCTCATTTCATAAAACAACACTCGTGTTTTAAGGACCCTTATTACGTAACAGTTACATAAACTACTATTATTTAGCTTGACCCCGTATGTTTATTTATTTGTATATTTATACGCATCAAATCTTGCAATCGATTTTTCGACCATTTTTACTTAACAGATTTCGATGAAATTTGGTATGCGTATCAGGTCTCCGTGACAATAACTTTTAATAATATTTTCAACCTTCGATCTTCAAATGCTGATGCTGCAGAGACACTGCTTACCTTAACCGAGAGTCGTACACATCTGCTAATTTAACTATATTATTGTTGGTAGTAAATAAATCCTTAGTGACTTAATATTGACCATCAACTCTTCAGTTCTGATGCTGCATAGTTACTGCCTGCCATAACTGACCGGGTGGAGACTGTGTCTATTTAATAATAGTGCTCTAGATTTAGGTAGACGCATTTACGTTTCAAATTGACCTCCAACTCCTCCGTCGTGAGGATGCAAGGTTACAGCCTGCCATAACTAACAGGGTGGAGAATGTGTCAATTTAATAATAGTGTTCTAGTTTTAGGTAGACGCATTTACGTTACATATTGATCTCCGACTCCTCAGTCGTGATTATGCAAGGTTACAGCCTGCCATAACTGACAGGGTGGAGAATGTGTCAATTTAATAATAGTGTTCTGGTTTTAGGTAGACGCATTTACGTTACATATTAATCTCCAACTCCTCAGTCGTGATAATGCAAGGTTACAGCCTGCCATAACTGACCGGTTGGAGAATGTGTCAATTCGGGTGCGCTTTTACTCACATAACTTTTAACTCCTAATATCGGAAGTCCGAAAATGTCTCTCATACAATTGTATATCATAATGATCACTCTTCATAATTTTTATTATAATAAAATATTGAAACTCCTAATCATTCGGCTTCATAATGTTAAACTTCATACATTTGTTTATACTAATTTTTGTTTTCATATATTTCTTTATCATAAGTGTTATTTATCCTGTACATTGAAGTTCATACTGTCAATAATCATACATCTCTTTTATAATATTTTTTTTTTCATACAACTAAACTATCATACGATTAATTATAGATAGAAACAGATTTTTAAGTCGCCGAAAATAGGTAAGGTTTTATATAAATGAAACTATACAAATTATTTTTGATTTGATTGAACCAAAATGCTGCCAGAAAGGTGGGTTAGGTTAGGTTAGAACTGCGACCCTCACAGAACCGAAATGCTGCCAGAAAGGTGGGTTAGGTTAGGTTAGAACTGCGACCCTCACAGAACCGAAATGCTGCCAGAAAGGTGGGTTAGGTTAGGTTAGAACTGTGACCCCCACAGAACCTAAATGCTGCCAGAAAGTTTGGGTTTAGTTAGAAATATAATTCTTACATAACCTTAGTTATAAATAAATAAACCTTTATACCTTCTTAATTGAATAAATAAACCATTAAAAAAACCCCCAACGCTAAAAAAGCAAGCATCTAAAAAGTCAGAAATAAAATGTATCGTTATAATGATACTCGTTGAATGACACGAATTACGTACGACCACAAAACGCCTACTACCTAATACTGTTCCAAGCGTACCCGCATTTTTATCACTACAAATAATTTCAACATTTACAAACATACCTACATTTTAAACAAAAATGCAACACTTAAATCTTATTTGAGATAACATTATATACACAAATAATATGAAAATAGTCTCTTATGAAGAAAAGTATTATGAATTAAAAAAATATGACTCAAACACGTTCTTAATTGATACATTATGAAATAAAAAATTATGACGACTATGTGTTATGAGTTCCGATCATAGGAATTAAAATGTATGAACATAAAATGTATGAAGAAAAAAATTATGAAGAGTGATTATTATGAACTCCAATCCGTAGTAAAATCGTAAATAGGAATACAAATTTTATGAGAGCCGATATGGACCCTGATAATTTTGTCAAAATCATCATGGTAGTCATTTTCGACTAATTAGGGTGTGCTGATTTCAAAAATGATGTCTATTTTGAAATCCAAGACCGCGGTCATACACTTTTATGGTAAAAATCATCATGTTAGTCGTTTTCTATTAAGTCAGGGGTGTATATTTCGAAAATAAGGACCGTTTTAAAATCAAAGATGGCGGAAATGGAAAATTCTGTCAAAATCGTCATGGTAGTCATTTCCGACTAATTCGGGTAAGCAGATACGTAAAATCTGGCAACTTTACCAAAAGATGTTGACTTTGCCACCCGTAGAGTGCTATCACAAATCCCGATTAATCATAAAATTGGGAATGTTTTCAAGTTCGTATTCATAATGGTAGAAAAGTTCAATAATTGACTGGCAACACTATTTAAGGGAGGGTATCCCAGCAGGCGTCTTTGCCGGCCATTTTCGATTAGAAGTTACGTTAGTGACATAACCTCAAAGGCGGTGCTCCGAAACTTTCTCGGCGGTGTCTCATGAATACTGGATCCCGGTACGTATATTTTCATTTATAATGTTACTTTTATAGTTAAAAGTAGAAATAGTACTTTGTGAAAGGTGTAATGTTTGATTTATGTCTCTAAATTTCGTTGGCAAAGTTACCATACCAATTTCTCCAATAAGTAATGGCAGCTTTGCCATGTTTTGGAATGGTTTAGGGCTGTCACTTTCAGGAATCGATAAAAGATTTTTTCCCCTTCATACACGGCACTTTCCTTCCCTCCTAGGAGGGATCAAAGTTGCACTTTTCTGTTCAAGGACTTTACATACAATTTTATAATTTTGTGCCCATATTTTATTAAATTCTACAGCTTTGGCAAACAATCATACGGCATGCCTAATAATAAGCAGCTACTGTAGCATATGGACGCCTATGGGTGCCGCTGTGGGGTGGTGTGAAAAGCAGTATGTGTCACGCGGTATCAAAAATATTTCGTCTTGGACGTTAGAATCCCTCATTACGCTCAGGATTCAGGATTATTGTAGAATCCATCGCTTCATTCGGGATTCAATTTACGTCCTTGACGGAAATATACTATTTTGATCCCTTGTAACACAAACTACTATTATAGCTTACCTATCTATCTACATTAACTTTATTTGTTTTTAGGGTTCTGTATCTCAAAAAATAGAACCCTTATTAGTCATCTGTCTGTGAGTCGGTTTCTTCGAAACTCTGTAACACTATGATAGCTAATATAAGAATGATGAAGGAGGACAAGCGGAACCGCATGCCGAAAGCTAGATATTGCTATAGTATATGCGAAAGTTTCAAAAATAATAACGTATACTTTTATGTGTTTAATTGAATACTCCATGGTCATTATTTCTTTTTCTTTTGTTTTAGAAAATGGGTCGCCGTAGTCGAAGGAAAATAGGATCTCGTGGTTACAAAAATTATAGTCAAGAAATGCTAGAGGTAGCGGTTGATCTCGTTAAAAAAAAGAAAATCACGTCATTAGAAGCTGAAAAGCGATTTTTTATTCCTCGCCGTACCATCGAAAACAAAGTCAAAGGACTACATATGAACACACCTGGTGGTCAGCAACGTCTCAGTGATGCAGAGGAGAAAGATATTGTTGATGTATTGATAGCGGCGGCAGACTTTGGTTCACCGTTGTCTCGATTAGACCTACGTATACTGATATTTGAGTACTTAAATAAAAATCGACGTGCCTGTTTATTTGATAATAAACTACCTGGCAAGTGGTGGGTAAAACATTTTTTAGACCGACACCGCGATACATTATCGGAGCGCTCAGTGCAAAATATTAAAAGATCCCGGGCAGAAAAATCTGCGGAAGAGTTTGAGATTTACTTCGAGAATCTAAAACAC